>JALMGA010000001.1:250600879-250988379 GCA_023333525.1 Aspidoscelis tigris stejnegeri
CCATCAAGGGTGTGGCATCTTAGGAATTTATTTAGTTACCCCCCTCCATCTTCTTTTTCATCTCATGTTAGGTCAAGGAGAGAGAGCTAACTATTTGGTACTTGTCCTGACAATTTTGAGCACTGTGCCCTCTCATCTTGCTTCCCAGGTTCTTGTGTTCTCACAACTTAGGCATGAGAGATCAGGTACCTGGGGTTGGGTGCCTCTGGAGAAATATCTGCTCTGCTGTATTGCTGGGTGCCTCATCACATCTATTTGGTGCACGTGGCCATCTAACAAAGCAGTGGGGCAAGGCCTTCCTCTGAAGACTGCAATTTTATACCTTATCCCCTTAGGTGCCTTGAAATGGAGACACAACACCTAAGCTTCTTCCCTCAGGTGCCTGGACATATAAGTGGAGACATGTCTTACGTATCATGGTCATGTGATCATCCCCAAGGAGAGGCTGACAATTTCATGACAGCTTGGCCAGGCATTGCTTCTCAGCCCTGATTAGGTTGATGGAGGGATAAAATGGAGAAAAGGAGAATAATGTGGCCACATGATAAAAGGGACATCTAATCCATCTATTCTAGCACAGAATGTTCATGACAAGGGAGAGGGACAGATTGGTGTTTGAACAATCCCACATTGAAGCCTCAGTGGTGGGTTTTTTTTGCTCTGTCCGGTCACAGCCATAATTGCCATGAATACATAAACAAACAAGCAAACAGGAAATAGTCTCCTTGTCACAAAGAAAGTCTTCTGATTTTTTTATCTGATGCAAACTTCCTCCAGAAAAATATTCTTATCTATGTTTGTTTTGTGAGTAAGCACTATGCTGATTTATTCCAAATATGTTTCGCTCTAATAGGTATAATATTAGGACCAGGAAGCCAGAGTTTACTTATTGAAAGAGTACAAGAGGATGATGCCGGGCAGTATCAGTGTATAGCTACTAATGTGAAAGGAACAGTGGAAACTTCAGCCTATGTCACCATCGAAGGTATAGTATTACATGGTTAGGAAAGACGCATCAAACTCCATTTGGTTTATTTTTCCGCATTAATTTGCCAACAGCCTCTAGTTGCTTTCCAAAGAGATCTTGCTTTTCCTGGAGAAACAGGTAAGTGGCTTTAAAACTTAGTTGTGACTTTTTTTTCTTTTTTGAGCAAAACTTTAACAAGGGAAATGCACTAGGTCAAAAAGGAAGCCAAAGGGAAATGCTATATCAGAATGTGTTTATACTGACCTGAAAATACGCTTTTCTTTAACCCAATAAACACGGGGTCAGGATAGAAAGAGGGTGTGTATATTTAGCCTTGTTAAAGATGTTGCTTTGCTCTGTTTCCTGTTGCAGTCTGCTAGAGGTCAAGATGAGATATATTTATCATTTTTCTGTCTTTGACTTCAGTGAATTCAGGGTAAGCTGCCAAGCCTGAATTTTGTCCAATAACGACAAATATTTAGATCTGTTTATTGTGTTATTCTTGGTCTCTAATGCCTATTCCACTCCTGCTGAACTCAGGTTGGTAAATCATGCCATAAAGTCATGCAGTTTAATTGCATGGGAAGTACATTCTCTTTTCTCTTCTTCAAGAGGAACCCAAATAATAGCTGTATCTCCTCATCGGTAGGTAGGTACCTGGGGGAGTAGTGTCAGGCTCCTCATCTCTATGTTCAGCACCATGTTGCACCTGCTGAATGTCCACCTGAGATACTGTGACATCCACCTGAGATACTCAGAAGCAAGGTACTGCTTCACTGTGTAGGATGGGATACTACACAGTCCATGGTGATGTGGGGGGAGGGTGTTTCTTTGGAGCCGTCCACTCCCAGGTACCTTCCACTGCTGAAGCTGTGGACAATATTGCAGGCTTTGTATTAGGGGAAAGGACTGTGAGTGCTCCAAAGCTTCCATGATGAAAATTCCCATCTGTTCCATCAGGAATGCCAAATAATTAGGAGTGTTGGGAGCAGTGTTCTAATAGCATCCAACAAGCCATAGGCTGCATTTGCATTTATCTTTGCTGTTCCAGTACTGGGAGGGCTACCCTGTACCATAATAAGCAATCTATTCAAAGCTGCAACAGATTGTTTCTGACATGAAACAAGGCTGCATTGGGATAGGTTGTTCTGCACCAGCCGCTGCCTTGGCTCTGAAGCTCACATCAGCTTCAGAGCCATCACAGGAACAGAGGGTCCATTTTGGTGGCATGCCTTGTTCCTGGCCGGACTACTTCCTGGCCCCCTTACTACACAAGTGGAGAAATAGGCCAAGGCCCTAAATGTTTACAAATAGGGAGGCCTCAAATACAGTATATTAATCTAAAGGGAAATGAAGTTTGGACAAAATTAGGCCTGATATGGTATAACTAGTATATCGTATGTGATAAAAGACAGTAAAAATAACAATATTCAAGATGCATTCATTGTGTAGCAAAATACACAGTAGGGAAAATGTAAAATACATTCAAAATTGCAACCAAATCAATAATTGCATTAACATTCAATATTATGTGTAACTGAATCGGATTTTGAGATTTGGACTGGGCTGCAAGAATATGAAGTCAGTCAATATTGGAGGAAATCAACCTTGATTGTTCATTGAAAGAAAAACACTGAAGCTCAAGGTCAAATCCTCTGGCCACATAATGAGAAGATAGGACTCACCACAAAAGACCCTGATGCTGTGAGAGATTGAAGGCAAAAGAAGAAGAGGAAGAGTTGGCTTTTCTACCCCACTTTTCTCACTTATTTAAGGGAACACTGTTTTAAGTTTTCTGTTCTTCTCCCCACAACAGATGAGGAAGGTACTGCTGTGAGAGCTCAGAAAAGCAGCTATGACTAGCCCAAGTCACCTAACTCGCTTCATGGGGAAGTGCGGAATCAAACCTGGTGACTACAAGATATGAGTCCAGCACTCTAACCACAAGACCAGGCATGGAAGCAACAAACATTCACTTGGGCAAACTCTAGGGCAGTGGTTCTCAACCTGTGAGTCGGGACCCCTTTGAGGGTCAAACTACCCTTTCAGAGGGGTCGCAACGAGTCTCCCACCACCCTTCCCTCCCCTCTCCCAGCTAGCCTGTCCCCGTGGTTGGGGGTCTCCACAACATGAGGAACTGTATTAAGGGGTTGCGGCATTAGGAAGGTTGAGAATTACTGCTCTAGGGGACAGTAGGGAACAGAAGGGTCTGGCATGTTACTGCCATGAGGTCATGAAGAGTTGACACAACTTAATGACTGTATAATAACAGAAGCAAACAAAAGAGCTGTACTTCCTATGGACAAGTATGGCAGAGTCTTTCAGAAAGTGAGCTCTAAGGAAGCTGCTAGACCCTATAAAATGGTGATCACTTGTTGCCATCGTAGCACTAGGATCTGGCAGCCTGTTGGTTTCTTAATTTGTAATAAAGGCAGTGTGGCACAGAACCAATCTGCTGTGCACTTCTTCTGGTGATCAATTTCCTTTTTTTGTGATGTGACACAAACAAGAAATGACACTACTTGGCAATGCAGATTTATCTCTTTTCACTGCAATCATATTTAATAAGTACTTGGTCATTAACACTTCCCTGATATTCAGCAGGAGGAGATGAGTTTTACTAATGTGGCAATGATTCCTTATATCCACTAATTTAGAGAAATGGTAACTGGATGCTAGGAATGGAACAGCAGAAAGAAATTCAGAACATAAAACAATCACTTGAAAGTTCACTCCAAAGCAAGTATCTTTGGACTAACTGAAAACTTCACAAATCTTGGTGACCATTTTGTGAACTAGCAAAAACAAAAAAACAAAAAAAAAAACCAAAGTGTTTGTTGTACCTCTTTCTTTTGCCAAAAAATGTTGCCAAACTGGATACCTGAGGAGGAGGAAGAGAGTCTAGGAAAATTTGGTTTTTCATGCTGTATGATGTTATGTCCTAAGCTGATAATGACATTTGAAAAGAGTGCTGGAGGAAGAGGCATGCAGCAAGTTTTCAATCTTGGACAAAGTCATAAGAACTGAAAACATAGTTTTTAAAAAGTGTTTTATGAGTACCCTAGGAGCTGTGTGGAGGGAATATTTTAATGTTAATAAGCAAAGTCCTTCACCATACCTAATATTTTCCAGATTCAGAATATTTTTGTTATTTGTGTAGCTTTCTTATTCTGCTGATCTTGAATTTTGCCTTATATTAATTTGTACCAGTTTTCGTTTTTAAAAATATTTCAAGCATTGACCCTGAAGAATCATTTCATAAGGAATCCCATCTCTGAGGAACATGACTGGGTCATGGTTGTGTGGTTTAATGGAAATTATATTTTCAATTTCTCCTGGGGACTACCACCTTGTCAATGGTAAAATTACTTAATAGCCCTTGAGAATATTGTTAGTAGGGGTGTTCTTGAAAGCAATTTTTGATTCATAACGAATCGAACATTCAAAAATACAAATTTGTACAAATGTCTGGACATTCGAACCAATATGAATATATTTGTATCTATTCATTTGAATATTCTATATGTATCCAATGATACGAATCTCATAGACATCCCATATGTATCCCATATGCATCCTGTTTTCATCCTGTACATAACCGTACGGATGCATACAGATACACACAAGATGCGTATGGATATCGAATTATTCATACAAATAACTTGAAATATGCATATTCATACAAATACTAAAGTATGAATGTCTGGACATTTGATTTGTATACGAATGTCCAATTTAGTCCAAATTCATATGAATAACTAATATTTTTAATATTTGTGCACATTCCTAGTTGTTAGTGGAAGTACAAAGCCATGCAAGAGCAACGTGTTGGAAGTAAGAGTGAAAGCAAAGGGTCTTTCTACACTTACTTAGCCCACTTCTAGGCCTCTCTCTGGAGCAAACTAGATAGGCTCCACCCCCTACTAGGATGCTACATCCCCATTGGATACAGCAAAACCCAGACTAGGCAGCCAAAATGGCCATCTAGTTTGTGATACCAGTAGGCTTGTTTTAACTTGCATTCCAGGGATCACTAGACCATCCTCGGCAGGTGTGTGCAAGGAGGCATGTCTCTGTGGGCTGGTTTAGCTGGAGAACCAATTTTGGCGGCAGACCAAATTGTGTAGCTGAAATGGAACCTCATATATATAGGTATAGATGTATAGATATAGATACATAGATATAAATATAGAAATAGAGATAGATGATAGAGACAGAGACAAAGATAGAGGTACATGTGGGGGTGCAATTTACCCATTTCAGCTAGAAGCAACTCTTGCTAAGCTGAAGCAATTAGGTCAAAGGATACATTCCTGGGTCACTGTAACTTTCCTAATATCTCTCTCAAGGAAGTCATAACATCTACAGTACATGTAAACCATGTGCAGTATCCAAGGATGCTGACACAAGATGTCCACATGCACAGAGACAGGCTTCTATTGGTCCTCACCATAACACCATATATGGCATTTCCTATGTAGCACTATCCTTACATTTAGGCTGTTATAACTGGTTCTGTCCAGTCCTCTTGCTGTAACCAAATATGGGTTTCCTGAGAAGTACTTTTCCATTGTTCAGAGAAAACTGTATAAAAGCCTTGGCATGTGTTAATAAAGGGGGCTTAAGGCTTACTACTTTCACTTGGCAACCATCCTGTGTGTGAGTCCCAATTCGTTTCTACAGGTACACAATTGCCTAGAAAAAAATGAATGCCAAGGAGGGAGATGATAAAAAATGAGTTTTATTCACTTTCAAATGAGTTTTTAGGAATCACTACTTACTGTATTCCATGTTTGTGGAAGCTTGGACTAATGTCTACTTAGGGTACTATGCAAGGGCTAAGTTTTTATCAGCCAGTCAGAAAAACTAGCTTCTCTATGCCTTATGTAAATGAAGGAAATTTGATCAAAATTCTCACTTTTGTTGAGCAATTAATTAGATTGGGGAAAGACACAACAATGCTTCACATCCAAAGGGGACATCAGAAAGGAATGGTGGAAATTCCTTTAAAGTATTTACAAGCCACTCAGGCTGTCAGGAAGCAACATCTGGGCAGGAAGTGGGAGAGACATAAGGAGGCTTGTTGTCTAATTTTTCAGTGAATTCATATGGGAATCTTCTTTGTAAGCCACGCAGCAAAAATTGGAAAGTTTTGCTCTTTTGAAAATGGAAACAAGGTTAAATTGAACTGCTCTGGCTAGTGCAGGTCAATTTCAGCACAGGAATTGAAGTGAAACGGTCTTGCATGTGGGCCGTAACTGATAATATGGATGATGATGATGATGAAGAAGAAGAAGAAGAAGAAAGAGTTGGTTATTATATCCTGCTTTTCTCACCCTTAAGGGTATTCAAAGCAGCTGACAAACCTTCTCTTCTTTCCCCCACAACAGACACCCTTGAGATAGAGCTCAAAAAGAGAGCTATAACTAGACAAAGGCCACCCAGTTAGATTCATAAAGGAGTGCAGAATCCAACCAGAAGACTACTATGAGATAAGAATCCAACACTCTAACCACAGGACCAAACAAAATCAAACTGCTGGTTTGATCTGTATCTGCACATATCATGCACTTATATAATAATAAGGTGCATAATTAGAACTGATGATACGTGACTGACTGCCATATGATGCTGTGATTATGTTCCTTTCCACATTGGAATAGGTGTCTGCTGTCTGTCCACATGCTAGAGCAGACTATGAGTGGCTTCAGAATAAGGCCCAGTGTGGAAAAGACCTATAACTCAGTTTGGGGATTGGTAACTATAACAATAAAATGCATAGCTAGAGTGTATGAGAGGGATTTCCTTTCATGGTTTCAGTGTGAACCTCTGTAAAAGGGTGTCAAGATTACAATTCACAGGCTCAGATACAAGAACATGGAAAGTTGCCTTTCTAGTATCATGCCATCTGCTCCGAACAAGCCAGTATTAAGAGTCCTCTGAAACCTGCTTTGATAAATTTGCAGAGGCACTTTGAGCATAAATGTGCTCACCTTTATACTGCCCTGAATGCTGCTTTTGATGCAGTACTAGGTAAAGTGTCCAAGGAGCCAAATGGTCCAGTTTAATGGAACCCCTTTCAATTTTTGAGGGTTGAGGACATAGACAAAATGCTTGCAGCTGTCCATTGTACCATACTGTATATCTTCTCATGTGTCCTCTCAGCTTTCGCCCAGCTGTTTCACTTTTTCTGGAGCTATCTTTAGACTCCTATCTTCTCTTCTTTGGTAATGTATTGGACACCTTCTGACCTGATCTGTTGTTCCAGTGTTGAATCTTTTGGCCTTTTAATATTGTCCATGCAGTGAGTAAGCACTATGAACTTCTCCAGAGCTTTCCACCTGTCCATCTTGGGTAGCTGTACATGGCATAGCTCATAACATGACTGAGCTACACAAGTCCTTCTGCCACAACAAAGCTATGATCTGTGAAGGTATTACTTCCTTCTTATCTTCCAAGAAATCAGGTCATACAGCAATGCCTGTTTTTATTGACCATGAATGGGAAAAGAATCTCCCTTACAATATGCACAGATGAAGGCCCAGTTGGAAGCCTTGCTTTGTGTTTTGATCCAGTGACCATAGCTGACTAGTTTTCGCCAACTTGGTTTTCTTCAAATGCTGTCAGACTCCATCACACATCAGTACTAACCAATTTGGTCAATAGTAAAGAGGATGGGAGTTCTAGGCAACAGCCTCATGCAATATGTGGCTCATGATGCAAGGACACTCCTGGGCTTGAGTACTTGCATTTTCCTGGGACCAGAGTGCATAGTGGTCTGTTTGGTTGGTGTGTGCCAGCCAATGCAGTCTTTGAGGTAGGGAAACAAAAGTTCCCAGCTTTCAAAGTTTTCATCTGGAGGCAATTATCAAGGCTTTGGTAATGGTCCTGGAAGTCACTCATTTTCAAAGCTGGGGGAAATGCTGTGAGCTCAGGAGTGATTGGTAAGCTAGTTCTGCCCTGCTGCTGTGCAGGGGTGGCTGGAGTAAACCATACAATATTTGCAGATTGTTTTCACCTCAGGAATGGATTGGGTGTTAGAGACGTGTTTCCACCATGCTCCAGGCCCTCTTTTGGTGTGCCATAATGGCCGCATCCCCATTAGAAGCGTAATCCAGTTTCCCTAAACTGAAATAACAGAACCGGATGCAAACGTAAATTTGCCTGATCCCATTAATTTCAGCCAGAATCACGTTCAATCCGGATTCTGAGGACGTATGTGACTCAAGGGGGGACTCCAGTGGCTACTTTTTAAAAAATGCTTTTCGGGGCTGCCCTGTCCTCTTCCTCCTGGCATGAATGCGCCACCCATAAGGGACCCCTTCACGGAGCCTAGCTGGGTGGCTGGGTGGCTGCTGCTTGCCTGGATGGAAGAAAAATGGCTGCAGCCAGCCAGCAATTCTTTCCCCTCCTCTCCTCATTGCTCAGGGCATGCAGCAGCGGCGGCAACTCAAGCCCCCTTTGCCTTAAACATACACACATCTCCCCAAACCTGCAGCTGCTTTCCTTTCTTTTCCCTTTTTTAAAGGTCAAAACTTTCAATGGCAAGATCGTTATCAGGGGTGAAGTGCTTGGATTGCTACAGTGGATTGCTTGGATTGCTACTAGGGCTGCTGCTTTTACAGCTTGCTTTGGAAGCAAGCTACTGGGGGAGGAAAACTCTCATCCATTAACACAGAAGGGTTGCCACAGTAAAAAATGTAAAACGTTTCAAGCGCACGAACCGGAGTGAGACCTGTTGAAATGAGGATTAACATTTACAACGCTTTGGGGCGATTTAACACGTGGAAAGCATGTTAAGCCAAATTGATGTGGGTTCTGCGAGGATTGAAAACGATTTGAAATCGAAATAAGGTTGTAATAGGGATGCGGCCAATGTGTGTGACAAGTATCCTTCTGGCAAGGTCCAATGAGACTGTGTGGATCCTAGCCTAGTTTGACAATATCTAGGAAAGGTAGCCATTTTCTGTGTTAGTTCACAGGTTTGGGAACAGTCTTCTTGAGATACACCAGGGTCAAAAATTGATTAAAATGTTGACTTTCAGTTAGGCCTTTGAAGCTTCTTCCTAATTTTCTGATACACTGGGGATGGAGGTGGGTCCTAGTATATTTTCCCTTCATCTTCTGCTTGAGATGCATGCTGGACTACATGGGCTGTGGCCTGAGTGATCCAGCAGTGATCCTTTTATGTTCTTATGTTCTTAATTATGTTCCTTTTGGTGTTATTAATTTTAATGGATGTGTGACTTATCTTGGGTGAAGGACAGGATATAAATATTTTGAAATGAGTAAATAAAAATGACAACCCTGAATACTGAATGGCAAATTATTATTTTAAAAACATAATATATATAAGCTTTTAAAATATATGGAGCTTCCTAGTTGTAAAAAAGACTATTGTCTCTTTTTTCAGGAATTTCAGAGAATTCGAACTTGGAGTTAATAACACTGACATGTACCTGTGTGGCAGCAACACTCTTCTGGCTTCTTTTAACCCTCTTCATTCGTAAACTGAAAAGGGTAAGCACAAAGACACTGCAGGTGAATCTGCACTGGCCGGTATACTGGACTAGCAAGTGTATAACAACCTCCCTTAGACTGCACCAGGGTGTGGGGGGGAAAGGCTCCTAATATGCTTGCTGGTCAACTATACTGGTCAGTGGAGAATTACCCTGATACTAAAACCTGTTGAAGTTTTGTAAAAATCTCATACCATAGCTTACATTGTGGTGGCCAAACTTTGAACTTCAAGGAGGGATGATTAGGAAAAAGAGACGTAAAAGATGGTGAGGGATGGATGCTGTGAAAATGGGTTGAGGGCACATCTCATTACATCAAATTGTCCTTTGCTCTGTAAGGGACAAAATCCTGTTCAGTATGATCAGAATCACTCAAATGCAATACACCACTTGCTAAGCTGCCTCCTCATCAGCTTGGTTTCATTACCTGTTGCTCTTCTCCTGATGTTACTGGACTGCAACTAAATATACTTAGGGTAAGATGAGCTATCACAGGCAAGACATCTACCAGTGACAATGTACAGAACAGAACTAGTAGAGGAGAAAAGCTTTGATTTCCTCATTTTTGATCTTTTCTAAACACATTTGCATCTTCATGTTTGGAGAAATCAAGGACAAGTTCCAGTCAGAGGGTCTTTTTGCATGTGGCAAAAAGGGACAATTGGAAATATCCTCAAATGAAGCACACGCACTCTGCTGAGATGTTTCCATCCTAGAAGCGTCTCTGTGCACGTCAGGGTGTCCTGCAGCCAGGATAGGTGTGGAGCATATTTTCATGCTCCATAACTTATCCAGCTGCCAGCTGGCAAATTCCTGCATGTTCTGTTTGCCCCTCTTTTGAATGGAAGAGATAAAATAGAACAAGTGAACACAGGTTCAGTTGCATGCTGCATTGCCTGCTTGCCACCACAGTGGCGCCACACATGTCCATCGGTACCATTGCAGTATCAATGTGATGGCCTCCTTAATTGAGGTGATTTAGCTAGCACTGGAATATTTCAGGCATTTCACAAATGTCATCAAGGTGCAAATTGGCCCAGAAACCTACTTCTCTTCTCTGCCTCTTGTTTCACTGTATTTATGGTTCATCACTGGAATCTATGGTTGCATCTCCACTGAGCTGCTGGCTTTGTCCACATGGTGGACCAGCCCACTGGGAGGCCGTGCCACATAGAACAAGGCATGGGACAGGCCGTGATGCAAAAAAGTCCATCTCTAAATCATTCTCTGGTGGTGGGCTGAACTATTATTCATGTCTGCAGACAGCAGTTAACTGGAAACCATGTCCTACAAGGAACAGTTGAAAGATCTAGGAATGTTTAGCCTGCAGAAGAGAAGACTGAGAGGAGACATGATAGTGGTTTTCAAGTATCTGAAGGGCTGTCACAGTGCAGGGGGATTGTCCCTATTCTCACTTGCACAAGATAGGACAAGAAACAGCGGTATGAAACTTCAAGGGAGTGAATGCAGATTAGATATTAGAAGAAACTTCCTGACAGTAAGGGCAATCAGTCAATGGAACAAGTTGCTATGGGAGGTAGTAAGCTCTCTTTCACTGAAGGTCTTCAAGCAGAGGCTGGACCTACATCTGTCTGGGATGGTTTAGGGAATCCTGCATTGAGCAAGCGGTTGGTCTCAGCAACCCTAGAGGTCCCTTCTAACCCTAGAATTCTATGATTCTATGAAGGCCTGATTTAAAACTCCAAACCCTTTTTCCCTTAAGTTTTATCTATATTTTATCCATCTTCCTAATTCATAGTTAGACAGCCTGATTTCTGACACATATTTATTTATGTATTTATTTCTATATCTATTCTCCTCTACCCCCAAAGGTCTCAGGGCAGGTCACACTAACAGTAAAGGTAAAGTAAAGAAAAACTAATGATGCTTGTTCCTCCCAGAAATATGCATAACATTGTAGCCTTAATCTTCCTGACAGCCTAATCAAATTGTGTGGTAAGACTGACTATGGGGAAATAAGATTGTGTACACAAGAGCCTACAGGGAAAAATGAATTCCTGAACACTTGAAAAATGGGTACACAAATTAGTGCTAATGAATGTTTTACAGATTACGTAGAAGTCTTGCTCAACTCTTAAACCATGTTTAGCCATGTTTTGAACAATAAACATCAACAGCTGAACTCATCTGTTGAGTATGCCAGCATTTTCTTTTATAAAGTCATCTGCTAAATCTATTTTTAGATATTATAGTTAGTCATTTTTCTGAAAATACTCCTGACTGAAAATGCAGACTTGAATCTCTATCACATGGCAATTATCTGAAGCCTTCATATGGATTTAATTGTATGCAATATATACAAAGGAAAAAGATGAGAATATAATCATACTTTAAAAAGCCCATAGCTCTATTAAATAACAAACCTTTAGCAGATTGTACTTTGAGTGTGAAATGTGTATCCATATGGCAAGAGGTACAGCAGTCATTTCTAATTAACACATTACTTTCTTGACCAAAGCCAGGGTAATTTGTTCAGAGCAGCAATGTTTTTTAGTGACTGGACTTTTTATTTTCTAGCCTTTATCTTCTGAAATAAAGACAGACTATTTATCAATCATAATGGATCCAGAAGAAGTTCCTTTAGATGAACAATGTGAACGTCTTCCTTATGATGCTAGCAAATGGGAATTTGCCCGAGAGAGGCTTAAACTAGGTAATGATAAATTTAATCCTCTATAAATGCATGGAATTTTTGGGTGCTGGTGAGCAAACATATTTTCAAGAAGCTTGTACATTTTAAATCACTTCGACAGACAATTAACTTACCAACAGTGTCCTTGTATGGAGATATGCCCTTTGGTGCTCAGCAGGGCTTACAGTATTCTCAGGTAAGCATCTGTAAGTTTTTGGGTTTTTTTAATTAGTGAGTAATGTAGGTCAAGTCTCATACTCTAGATTTGCAAAGGAATCACCATAGCTGCTACACAGATGGAAGCCTGTTCTAAGAGACAGGCTACAAAACAACACCTTTTATTGATGGGTTTGTTTTCTTCTACATCAGTTGGATACTTCTTGTACAGTATTTATCCATAATATAAGGTACAAAGTACGAACATGACCTGTCACTTTAAAAATGATTCTGATGTCCCACTTGTAGCAGCAGGGGTGGTGATGACGGATGAAACAGTAAGTTATTTCACATTTGAAGTAATTTTTCAACTTGCTCCAAAAAAGTCTCAAAACTCCACAATAAAAGGTGCATGAGCTAGCATCATGAATGACAGCTGCCAAGGGAAGTGGAGGTGCAACTTTGCTCAAACTGACACAGAAACCATTCTCAAAACTGATGTGAAGTTGCACCAATATGGGCTTGCTAACTCAAGATGATGAGGCAGTCATTTGTGAAGGCAACATGTTGAATAGTTTTGATACAGATGTGGGATCACATATGGATAAGTCAGGTTACACATTGTGGATAAGAATTAAAAAGGTGGAAAGATGGGCAAAAGAACTTCAAAAGAGTGAATAGAGGGTGGTGGAGGAGAAAAGAAAAATAGGAAAAATATTATCAGTAAATAAATAAAAAGGAAAGACAATGGGGCAAAAATACGTTATAATAGAATGTATATGGCAGTGGTTCTCAACCTGGGGATCGGGACCCCTTTGGGGGTCAAATTACCCTTTCAGAGGGGTCGCGACGAGCCTCCCACCGCCCTTCCCTCCCACCTCCCAGCTGCTCCGCCCCCGTGGTTGGGGGTCCCCACAACGTGAGGAACTCCATTAAGGAGTCACAGCATTAGGAAGGTTGAGAACTGCTCGTATATGGTATCATAGCACGAGATTTAACATAATAAAAAAGAAATAGAAATAAATAAAATGTAAGGGGGAGAATGCAAAAATATTAATAGGTGGAGGACAGGGATGGGTGATAAACGTTTGTCACCTTCACAGTTTCTGCAAATTACAAAGGTTTGAAACTTCACATTTGAATCAAATATTGGCTATATTTGATATTTGGAGACCGACGTTCACATGCGAAGCAGAAGCTTTTGTGTCTTCGTTCGAAGCTTCAGAGCAGACTCAGAGGCGCAACCGGTGGCAGCAGGCAGTCAAAGTGAATTCAAAGCCTAGAATATTCAAAGTGGCTCCATTCACACGAATGCAAAATTCCATCTGATTCATCTGTGAAGTGGATGGGAAAATAAAATCATTCACATCCCTAGTGGAGGACAGGAGGGGGAACAGAGTGCCAAGGCTATTTATGAAAATCAGAAACCATCAGTTCCAGGACATTTGTTTCCTTTCAACTGTCAGATTTTACTACTGGCTTCCTCAGTTACCAAATGGTCATTTAGTAAGATGCAGAACTTTCATTCTTTATTACTGGGACACAAAATGCCTACACTTTCTAAAGCTCTAGTTTGAAGACCCTTGGCATCTGGTGATTTGGGATTCACAGATTTGTTACTCTACTGTGATGATTTTCAGATCAAGCACCTTCTTTGATTCTGTGACCTAATGTCACGAATATGGGCCAGCACAGGTCAACAGCAAATGCTTGGAAACATAAGGAGTGACATTTTCTTAAATTACCCCTCAAAATACAAAACCCTACACTTTCAAGTAGACCAACAAGACGAAAAAGTCAATTTTTCTCCTGTTGCCAGTTACTCCTCTTGTAACACTGATGTCATGTCCTCAGATTCTATCTAAGTCCCAATGGGATAGACTTCAAGCAGCAGGACTCACAAAACTCGAACAGCTTTATTAAAGTTCAACTAAAGACCCTTGTCACTTTTCCTACTCCGTTTCCTAAACAAGCAGGACATTAAAAGTGCTGTCACAAATAGTTAGACTTTTGAAAACTTATGAGACACATTCAATGGACATAGACCAGGACAAGCAGTCTCAATAAATTAATTTTGTTGTCATTTGAATCAAAAAGCACTTACTGGATTAAAAATCCTAGGAACATGATTTAGAGTGCTGAATATCTGACACTGAATGGCAATCATTAGTAAATGTCAAGACTTTGTTTAGCACAATAGCCAAAGTACAAGATCTGAATCTAAATATAGGGCACAGATGGCACAATATTCTAGTGCAAACTGTGCATTTTACTAGATACAGGCATTGCAAAAAAGGGAAAGGAACCTATTTCCATGCTTAGTGGGCACATAGTTAAATGTTACTGGCATGAAGTGCATAAAGAAATATTAATCATAATTAAATAACTTGCAGGCTTCGCCTTGGAACTCTATTTATTATAATTATTTGGGGGCAATAACCAAAATTTAAAACAAAAAGCATTTTTAGGTTCCTACTCCTTATAGCTGAAATGGAGGCTACCAAACACTGGAAATGCTGTGACCAACTCTTAGTTCATATATAAAGCGCATATACACCTGGCAACCAGTGGCCAGGTCTGCACTTAGCATTGCTGTTCTGGTATAGGGTGAGCAACCTTATACTGAAATAAGCAATTGTCCCAAACTCCATGCTGGCTCTGAAGCTCATGCCAGCTTTGGAACTGGTGTTGGGTGCTTCTGAATGCTTCAAAGGCCAGGACCAAAAGTTGGTTGCCTACAGAGCTCTTGGAGCCCCCGTTTTGGTTGCTTGTCTGGTTACCCTGCTGAAATGGGTCCCCTCTAAACTAGTTTGGCCTAGTGGTTAGGGAGTTGGACTCTTATCTTGGAATACTGGGTTTGACTCTGCACTCCTCCACAAAGGCAGCTGGGTGACCTTGGGCTAGTCACAGCTCTCTTCTGAGCTCTCACACCTTTTTCAGCCACTTTGGTCATGTCCCCATGCACTGTAAACTCTGAATCGAATCCAAATTCAGTAAGGAGTGTCCCCGTGCAAAGCCCCCAAACTGGGCTACATGCAGACCAAATTACCCAAATCCACGCTAAGTTTAGTCACCGAAAAAACTTCTCCCAGCACAGTTTGGGAGTGAAGTCTGCATCATTTTGGGGGCCGGGTCTGTGCATGGGGATGCTCCCAGGCTATTTGGGGAGGGGATAGACTCTGGCATCATTAGGAGTTGGGGTTTCATGTCATGTGTTCACTGTTTCTGCCCTGTGCGTTGGGGATCGCAACTGCTGGCCATTTTTAAACAGTGATCAAACAGAAACGAGCCTCTTCTCTCCGTGATCCAAGCGCTTCTCTGCTAAACTGCCTCTAAACATTGTAGCGGCTTTGGTTAGCTTTTTAGCTGGCAAACTTCAGAAGCTGCTTGCCGGGGAGCAGGAAGCAGTGGTGGAATAAGGGTTGCAGGAAGAGGCTCGTGGGACAGCAAGGGCCAGATGACCCCCTCATCGCTACATCTTTGCCTGTCAAACTGGAGCGATCAGTTCTTTTATGTTTGTCTGGTGATCAGATTGCAGAGAGAAGAGGCTCGTTTCAGTTTGATCACTGTTTAAAAATGGCCAGCAGTTGCAATCAGGGAAGGGGCATTGGGTGGCATTTCCCTGCCCTCGCTACAGTGGGTGGCACAGGGGTTGGTGATGTCAACCCGGCTCCTATCAGGAGAGAGGGGGCAGAGAGAAAATGATGCTGTTTCCCCGAGCAGGGGTTTAGTGCAGTTTGCATGGGGACAGGCGTATTCAAATTGAGCCTGTGCTTTCATCAATCACATGTGGATGGGTCAATTCGGACTTGGCTCCATATTTGGACTAAATATAGTCCAACTTGAACTAAATGGATTGCATGGGGATGTGACCTTTTAGTCCCCTTAAATGGGTGAGAAACATGGGGTAGAAAAGCCAACTTTTCTTCTTCTTCTCTGGTACACCAGCCCATGGCAGTGTGCCAGTTGAATCTGTAAAAGCAGTCTACAAGTAGAATAGACAAGGATTCCATTTTGAGTGGCCTAGCCCAGCCTACACTCCATCTTGTGCAGACAGAATATACTGGTGAGGGGGGGACAGGGCTTCCCTTAGACTGTACTAGCCTGTATGGGAGGCCCATAGACCCATTCCTCATCTGAACATCTACAAACTGTGGAAATGGCCTTAGACCTCGTGACTTTATTATTAAATAAGAAACTTATATCCAATAATTTACAAAATGACTTGGGGTATCCCAAAAACATCAGCCTTTTACAATAAAGTGTCAAATTCATTTCTAAAAGATCCTTCTGCCATCTATTAAAAGAACCTGAAACACCTTAAAGCCAACTGTACAACCAAGAATATTACTGTTAAATTTAATTGTATGGCAATTTATTCCTGATTGCAATTTGTTGAGTTTTAGAATCTTGTAAAAAAAAAAAAAAGGAAAATAATCCAAACTCACAATAATCTTAAATTCTCATGAACATCTCAGCTTCATACTCCCTGCAAAGCTGTGAATATTTACTTAGTCTGTTTTACTATAAAAAGATACTGATTTAATGCCAGAAAATAAGACTGGTATCTAAGTCTCAAGATTATGCCCCTTAATTGTTAAAGCACTGCCCTCTTGTTCTCAACTGAATGGATTTAAAAATAACTTCTGGTTCAATTGTTTTCCTCTGGCCCTTGCAGACGAATTTACAATCCAGATGTGAGGAACATTATGAGTCTACAAAACCACCATTTGAGGACATAACCGAACATCACTGTTAAGGATTGATTCAGAAATTAACTATTTTCCCAAGGAGGCACGGACAGAAATGATATAAAATATGATGGTGTGGGATTTAGTGCTTGGGCCTAGTCAGCCAAAAGTACTGTGAAGAATTAGACAAACATTTACCTAAGCCTAGAGTAGAGAAAGCTAAAGATTCTGGTGCTGTGTCCTGTCTTAAGCATGTTCTTCAGGTGATAATGTCAGAAATCACTTTCAGGTTTTCTCTAAGCCAAACGTAATACTTACAAAGTATTGCTCTTTTTCAATTGTTTTCTGTAGTACATCTTCAGAATATTCTAGAAAGAAATTCTAGTTCTTTTTAGTTAAAGAAGAACCTTCCACTTTTCTGCTCAGGTTTTCTTTGACCTACCAGAACACTAGCTATGGCCATTTCTGCATTTACCTGAATTTATTCCAGATCAGTGGATCTGGAACAACTGGGCACTGATCCAGATTGTGGGCAGGATCAGCAGCTGCATCCTGGTGCCTGTGTGTGTGTGTGTTTGGTGGCTTGCTATGCATGCCTCCCTTGTTCTGGATCAAGGACTTTGGACCCTCTGGTCCAAATCATTAAACAGTACTATCAGAGATACAGATGAAGGGCCTCTTAATCCACATCTTGCTCCATCTTGTGCACAGAAGGCCTTAGCTGAAGGGCAGGGCCTCTTTGATCCACATTAACATGAGGATAGAAGACCCAGAATGTATACTACACAGACCCTCAATCTGGATTAACAGTCTGTGCAGAAAGGGACCATGATGGAAATGTTCTGTGTTAGGAGACTTGGAAAATATATGGACCCTGACTGTGGTTTTGTCAATAATTACATTGCTGCATGCATCTCAGAAAAATATATGAGAAGGGGAAATGTTGTGTTCCATTCCCAGCCAAAGCTTTATTACAAATATTGTAGAAAGAAAGCAGCCTACTCATTTAGGCAATTAAAATAAATTATACAGGGATTGAAACCTGCAACAGCAGTAAGTCAACCTTCCTTGGATCTCTAGTAAGTGGAGGCTGCTGCACCTCTACTGAAGGAGTTGAACTGACATGGGGTTCTCTTCAAGGGTTCTCAAGGGTTCATGGTCCCAGGAAGGACTAGGAGAAATTGCATGTGGGTTTCCACCTTCACCCTCAATGCCCACTTAAGTCATCTGAACTTGGATACTTGAGCAAGTCAGCTGCTCTGTTTGGTAGCCTCCCCTCATACAGACCATTCTGTCCGGTGCTATCTGGCCTTGCCATTCAGATCCTCCCACATCCACTGCCACAGTGGATCCACGGAAAAAAAAGGTAGAAGCACTTCAGATAAGAGCAGACACCCTCCCCGTTCCACCCTGCAATCCCAGCCCATTTTTGAATTGGAAACCAGTGTGAATATGTATAGAAGTAAAGTCTGTGTTCAAAGTTGAAAGGCTAAATTCTGCCTTGAGCAGCATCATAGACCACTTGGAAGCAGCAACAAAGAACCCAAGGTGTTAGAAATCATTAAAACCAAAATATGCTGAACTGAATAGGTCTTGCTTTTCTTAGGCAAGCAAAATAACTGGTTCAAGTCCCAGTGGGAAAATGTTTTCACGACAAGAACTTGAGGGGGTGACAAAATATATGTAGACTCATATTTTACATTGCTGAGCTTGCTGAAAGTTCTCTCTTCTTTTAGAGGAGACTTCTTTAGTGTGTCTAAATAAAATCCACTTTGTATACTGCATTGTATAGGTGTACCCCCCATCTTCTAATATTCTGCATTGCAGATACAAAATACATAAGCTTGAGATAAATTGGCTTATTTAAGACCACCTATAGGCTGCTCAGCCTGAATTTGGGGCACCTTCAAGTAAGGAGGTGCCCAAACTTCATTCCTTTTGAGATGAAAACCATTCACTCTAATCCATACTCTGAAGCCACTCTGAGGTTGCAGTCACACCTTACTTTTATTCAGAATTGAAGCCATCCACCCTCAGTCTTTGGGCATCAGCTGCCAAAGTGTGTTTCTGCTTCTTCTGGGGGATTTCCTTCCCTGCACTTTGATAACCCCAGCACTGAGTTCATTTCAGCTGCAAAAAATGGACCCAGGCAAAAGGCTGCTGGTCTCTGCCTAGCTCAGCAGTGACATGGAGGACAGCAGTGACATGGAAGGTGGTCCAATGTCAGATTCCTTTTATTTATTACTGGACATCAGTGAATGAACCTGTGTCTACCCTGGTGAAATCAGTGTAAAGGGTCTTTGCACACTTACATATGGAATGGTTCCTGAAGGCAGCTACTGGTCCAATGGAGGCCATGTCTACCACTAGCATGTTCCATCCAGATTGGACAGAATATATACCTAATATGGAACACTGCTAGACTTTTTTTAAAAAAAGGTCTAGCAGGTCCTCAACCAAACAATGGAGCATGTGGACACCTCAACGTTCAGGGGATGTTTAGCAGGGGATCCATTTTGGTGGCACACCAAAGTGCTCTGCAAAAATGGGTCCCCAAGGGCTTCAAGGCCAAGAACTTTCATTCCTGCCCATTGGAGTTTGCAGAGGTGGCTCTGAAGTCCATGCAAAGTTTAGGGCCACTGTGATGACTGTCTTGGAACAGCCATTCAAGGACATGTCGACCAGCCCATCTGGTGGACCACTCCAGCTAATTCAGTCTTACTGGAGTGATACAGAAGAGGTAAGTGAGGATGCAGACTTTGGCACAACCTTGGATGATATTCACATGATTTAGTGGTTTTAGTATAGTCTGATACAGTTTTAATATGTTCATTTTTAAATGTTGTGAGCCACCTAGAGACCCTTGGGTATGGGGCGGGATATAAATATAAATAAATAAATAAAATTATGTTCAGTGAACATCCTCCCATTTGTACTTCTTGGTTTCATCAATTCCAAAGTAGCAAAAATGGAAGGAAACTTTAACTCAAGTATCTAAGTAAGAATGAACAGATTCTACAAAGGGACATGTTGGATCATATTTGGACAGTGCTGGAGCAGACTTCAGAAACCTTCAGAGTTGGTTTCCATGTTTCCCCAGTCTCCTTGGCATACTTCAGAAATTTGAAGGTATCTATACTATATCTATACCAGCCCTGGACCAGGTGAAATTTATTTTCCCACAATTGTTTCCAGAGGGATGGAAATATATTTTTATAATGAAGCAGAACAAAAGAGCTTAAGGACACTTTTCTGCTCTCACTTTTCTCCTATGGCTGAACGCTTTTTTAAAAGATGTCTTAGTTTTAAGAGGTCTTTGGAAAGGTATAAAAGTTTGATGCTGATAATTCATTGCTATTATCCCATCTCGTGCTGCATAATACCAATTAAACTGAACTGGTTTCTTTGTTTTTTTATAAAAGATGCTGTTGTTTCTAAGTTGTTATTTAATTATATAAACCAACCAGGGATTGATCTGAGATGAAGGACAATCTATGAAATCAATAAATAAGCAAGCAAGTCTGGTTTTGGGGCAATACAATACGGAGCACAACTACTTGGCAGGACTCAGTTAATTTAAGGGCCTTTCCACAGTTGTGTTCCAGGATAGGGTAGACCACTCCATCCTGGAACAAGCAACTCATACTAAGCTGTGATAGGCTGTCATTGGAGGGGAACAGGACTGTCCACATTCAGACTGCTTATTCTACTACAGTCCTCGATGGTTCTTAAGAAGACCACTTGGAAGCAACAACAAGTCTCTGAATACCAGGAATAAGAGTTCCTGGCCAGAATGTGTCCAAAAATAAGGTATAATGAGGAAAGGGTCTTCATTCCTTAAATTTTCACTTAAGAGTTAAGGCCAATCTGTAGTGGGAATATTTTTTAATATGGGAGGGTGAAATGAAGCAAATATGGAAAGAATGAAAACCAGATTTTGAAAAATTGGCTAAGTGAAGTAAGTTTGTTAAATAATCTCCCACACAAATCTCACTTACACAGGACTTGTACTTCTTACGAACATTGGCTAACAAAGCTTCTATTATGTTGTAAATAATGCATATTCTAGTGGAGGTTCAACTGTTTTCATTTTATCCTCTGCATATTTTCCTCTTACACGCAAAAGGTGTTTTTTCTTGGCTTCTAACTTTTGCTACTTTCCACACACAGGAAAGGTAGGAAGGCACCCAAATTGGTCCACCACTATTCTAGGTGTGGCATACAGGATCATGGAAGCATGCAGATGGCATACCACCAAGGTCTTATACAACAGGGAAGAGCCATTTTGGCAATGCAACAAGATACACTGCCAAAATGGGTCTTCTGGGAGCTCCAAAGGTCAGTGGAGTGAACAACAACAAAAAATTGGGCACATGCCTATGTAGAGTCAGGAATGTGAACTGTGAGCAAAGATTGTTTATTTCTCCCGTTTATATGATCTCAAGACAGCAAACCAACTTATTTCCACAACTGTGTATGGTAGTTTAGGCTAGAGTGCAGCAATTGACTGAAGAGCATACCTAGTTTTACAAAGTTCTAGCTGCTAAGGAGGACTGAGCGCCACATAATCAACACTTTTGAACTGTGGTTCTGGAGAAGACTTTTAAGAGTCCCTTGGACTGTGCAAAGATCAAATCAGTCAATACTAAAGGAAGTCAATCCTGGCTGTTCATTGGAAGGACAAACACTGAAGCTGAAGCTCAGATCCTTTGATCACACAATGAGAAGACAGGAATCATCGGAAAATACAACCATGTTGGGAAAGATTGAAGGCAAAAAGAAAAGGGGCAGCAGAGGATGAGATGAATAAATAATATCATGGATATGGATGTGCACACATGTTTTTTCGAGTCAAATTGGATTGAACGCGAGGAAATTTTATTCGTTCAAATACAGCCCCTTCAAATGTGGTAGGATTTGAATTCAATATGGATGTTCTTTGAATGCTGTTCAAATCCAGTTTGAATCCCTGCTGCCAGTCGCAGCTACAAATCTCCTACAGAGCTATTATGTATCTTTTCTGAATGTGTCAAATCTGCTCTGAATCTACTGGAATTCGCTCTGAACTAGGGATGTGCATGAATATTCATAAAATTCATTATTCGTACGAATTCATACGAATTCAGACATTCTTACACAAATTAAATGTTACGACATTCATACATTAACATTTGTATGAATACGAATGTTTTGGGTCATTCGTATGAATATTCGGACATTTGTAATGGTATGGGATACATATTGGATATGTATCCAATGCGTATGCATTCGTGCTGGATCATATTGGATACATACTGGATACGTATTTGGTCATATTGGACACGTATTCATTTATATCAGATATTTGTACAAATTCATATGAATACATTTGTATCGAATAGAATCCAACCACATTTGAATGGGATCTATTTGAACGAATATTAATTTTCTAACATTCGATTCATTACAAATTGAATGCCAAAAAACCCATCTGTGCACATCCCTACTCTGAACGCGTCAAATCCACTCTGAATCTGCTCTGAATCCACTCTGGATCCACTACAGATGTGGCTGGGCAGCCACTTTCCCTCCTCCCCACCTCCACAAATATAATGAAGCTTTGAACAAATGTATAGAAGCATTTGCTTCACATTTGAATGTCAGACTTCGGATGTAGCCAGCATTCAATTCAAACATATAGATTTGAATGAATTCGATCAGATTTCAAATGTGGTGAATATTTGTGCACATTCCTAATCATGGAAGCAACAAGCATGAGCTTGGGCAGACTTTGGAAAGCAGTGGAAGACAGAGGGCGCTGGCATGCTGGGGTCCATGGGATGGCAAAGAGTCAGACATGGACTGAATGACTGAACAGCAGCAACCATCTGCTAAATTATTGTCTCTCCCCTCCCCTGGATTCTGCACCTTTACATGAATTAATCCCTTTGTCTAGATGAGCCATTGATTATATATTGGTTTCCAGATAGCAGGTCAATAGGATAAGGTGAAGTTTCAGGTCATCTCAGCACCTTATGGTTATTTATCTATCCTAAATTGCCGGGAAACTTTTTCCAGCAACAGATTTGGCACAATATACTTTTTTTTTTCTATTGCAGAGCTTTGTGACCTTTCATACTGCATTCCTTTACAGTCTTATCTAGCATCTTGTCTAGTATCAGAGTCAGTCTGACCAGCCTAGGATCTCAAGTTTCTTCTCTTTGGCTGTTCACATACAGTTAAAAAAAGACACCCTTGAGGTGACTTAGAGATAGCATGGAGTTGGTTTGCAATTAGGATCATTCACACATCAGTCTGTCCCACATCCTACCATCTCTAAAATTCTCTGAGCCACTTTTTGATACGCATGAATAGAACTTTTATAAATAACGAAAAAAGAATCTATCTACTATTGTTTAAACTTAGCCTATGTTCACACTTTCACTTTAATCCAGCTTCAGCCCATTTTCAGAATGAGATAACACATTGGCCAAATGACACGTTACTTGCTTTTAGCTTTATCCAACTCAGAAAATCCTGTTGTGGATAAGTTAATGTGGAAAGAAAATCATGCTCCACATGCTATCTAACCTTCCCAGTCACTTACCTGACGCATCCAGCCAGCGAGCATTTGTGCCCCTTGCTGGACAGGGAGGTCAATGGAGCTGCCACGCAAGTGCACTAGACACAACTACCACTGTGCAGAGCATCAGCGTCACCATGGTGATGACACTGATGCACATGCAGTTGCGAAGGGCACCGCACTCAAGATGGTGGTGCCCTGAAGACGACTGGTCAGCAATCAAACAGGAGGTAAGTGTTCGCTCGCAGGGCAGGGCAGGCTAACGTTGACTAGCACTCCAAAGTGCTAGCACTAGTCAATGTTGATTGATTTCATTCTTTTCCCGTCCAGCAGACAGGAAGGGAAGTGCGAAATCGTCTCTGATCTAAAGCTATCTGCCCCAAACTGGTGGTTACTGCCCAATTCTTGGATAACAAAGTTTGGTTTCTCTGCTACCAGGCTTTTGTACGGAAGAGAAAAAATCAACCCTTCTCTTTTCAACCAGATAATCACGGCAGTCCAAAGGACAAATTGCTTGCCCTATGCTTGAAAAACAATTTTTGATCTTTTTTGTTCAGCCTTTCTGAGTTTTTTGAGAGCAGCAGTAAAGTAAGGTTCATCTAGTAGGACCCTTCTGCATTTGGATCTAGAGGGGAATCCAGAATTCCTTTCTGCATACTAGTCCAGTTTAAGGAGGACCCCACTCACTTCTAACATGCTTCATCTGCATAAGATAGAGCACAGTCCAGATGAGGATGCTGCTGATCCAGTTCAGATCTGGAACACTGGTAGCCTCCAAGCATGCCCTCACTCCCCAGAAGTTCACTAATCATTGATTAGTGTAGAGCATGAAATTGTGCTCCATACATGAACCAGTGTTAACCAGGAACTTACCTGAAGCATCTGGCAGCACAACCATTAGCTCTTGCCAGCTCTCCAGGGTCATACCTCAGACAACCGTGGATTTGACTGTACATGCACAGAGCATCAGTGTCATCAAGGTGATGGCACTGATGCACACGCAGTCATGGAGGACGCTGCAGCCAAAATGGCGGCACCCAGCAGAAGACTGCGGCCCGGATTGAGTGAGTATCTGATGTTCAAACAGGGTGTGTGTGTGTGCACTTAACTCAGTAAGATGATATGACAATCCCATCCCACTGAGGCAGACATCAGTACAGAGGGAGTCATTCATACACTTCATGTGCTGCTACACTCCTAAATCAGACCAGCAATAATTGAAGTGCAGATGGCCTAGCTCAGCCTGGCTAGATCTCCATGGCAACATGCAATGTGCACTGGGATATTGCCATGGCAATCAAACCATGGTGCGCAACTGCACAGCATTTGCACCCACTCACAGCATTCACACTTGGAAGAGGGAGCAAACACTGGTGCTCCCAGTCAAGTTGTGAGAAAATTTTTACTTGTCCACAGCTAACTAAGATTGGTGAAGCTGGGGGAGCTTCCAGGTGATGGCAGTACAGTCTGTGGATAGACCTCCCTTGGAGTGGCTGGAACCTCTCCGAAACAATAAATGTGAACAGGCCCAGTGTGTTGGGATATCTTGCTGCAACATAAAAAATCCAAAATATTTTCCACAAGAAAACAACAGGCAAGTTAATATGAAATAGCTGCAGTATAAAGCATCTACTACCACTATTATCCTTGTTCAAAGGCCTTACCGGAAAGATGGATTTTCCCTATCAGCTTACCTGTCTGTGAATTCTCTATTACTGAATATGTTGTGATCCTAGTAATGGCCCTTTTCCCTCTGCAGAAACATGTTTTCAACACAACCTTGCTTGGGGTGACCTTAAAAACTAGAGTGGAGTATGATGTAGAGGGGAAAGTGACCTATCAGTTTATTGAATTTCATCCAGTGAAGAGCTTTGAATGCCTGCAGAGGCTGCATCTGTAAGCCAATAGTTATTCTGTTGACTTCAGCGGGACTTGGGTTGCTCCCTTATAAGAAAACTGCTCTGTATATAATTATCTCCTTAAGCTGCTAGAGGGATTTTATGTCACTTGTAAAATGAATAAAAATTGGTCCAAGAATTGAAATAGCCACCTATGTTCTATAAGTTCTTAGAAGCCAATATTTGGCACAAAAACATAATGTGAGTGAAACCAGGAGGGAAAAAATAGCTGTGAGTTTTATTAGAGTATTCCATGAAGCTGAGATACTTCAGATGGAAATGATATCTGGAAAATATATGGGTGTTCAAGCAAAATAATACTCCCTTGGTGTTTTACAGAATTTAGAAGGAAATTTACAAGTTCCCTGTTCCAATGTGCTAAATGGGCTGTTACTGACAAAACCAAAGGCAGAATTCTTAGATTTAACAACAAGTTGCCAAAAGGTTATATTGGCAAGGGCCAGTTTCCTCCTGCAGGCCTTAAAGCACTCATAGCAGAATAAAGTCAGTATGTTTCACTAAAACATGTCACCGAGACCACCTCCAAACCTCTCCACGGTATCAGGTTCTTTGGCAGTATTCCATAGTATCCTACTCTCAGAAGTGTCAGGCAAAGAAACAGCATGGGGAAAGCAGAGACTGGTCTGGCAGTGTTGTCTCAGTGATGGCATGATGTATACATCCATCTATGAGGGGACTATGAGCAGATGACTCAGTGTTTGCTGTAGTTTGCACCAGCATGCAGATGCCAGGTCTCTATTCTGCAGTACAATCAGACCTCTGTAACTGCTGATCCTGTTACCGCGGTTTCACTTTTCCGGGATGACCAGACCAACACACACACCTCTCTGGCCTGCCGGGGCTGTTAGACCTACCTGGAGGTTTTTAGAGGCCTGAGGCAGTCAAAAAAATATGCAAAATCACATTAGAGTTTCCATAATTCCTGTGAAATTCCATGAGATTTCACAGAAATCAGGGAAAATCAAGCAAGAGTACATTTTCCCTGTTTGAAATATTCATAGTTTTGGGGTAACTGCAGGAGGACCTGGAACCTATCCTCCACAGACACGGAGGTCCAACTGTATAACCCAGAACAAGGCTCAGAGCAGGAAGAACAAAAGGCACTCTGGACCAGACACTTTATCTGCTCAACTCTCCTTTAGCTGGGGATTTCCATCAAGGCATCTCATAAGGCACTTTGCTGCCTCTTGGCAAACTTGCTTGCTTTGACTGTACACATGCAAATCAACAGTGTGCAAGGAAACACCAGGTAAGATTGACTCAGGAGAAGCCCATGCTCACAACAGCTGTGGTGCAATCAAGCAATTTAGAGGGAACATTCACTGTATGGGTGTATTCTGACCTCCGGTTGTTGCAATAAACTGCTACTGTATTGCACAAATACTGTATGTCCTATGCTCAGATCTTTTTGTACTAAGAGGAAATCCACAATAAGGCAAGGAGAATTGTGGGTTTGCATTTTGTCAAGGGTAGCATGATATTGACAGTGCTGCAGAAGTCCATAATGAAATTGACTGGCATTCTGATAAGATGTGATTAGGAGCTAAAAAAAACCCATAAACAGACACTCACCTCAGATCTCCATAAAACCTAACACTCAAGAGGTCTTCTGAGCAAAATGGTAAACTCAAACGAGGTAAGCATTTGTTTGGAATTATAGCTGTGGTTAGCTACTGCCCTGAAATGGTCTGTATGTCTAAAAATAATAATAAATCTCTTTGTAGATTATCACACTTTTGGCACAGAGCTTTAAATATAATGGTAAGTTTAATACGATGAGTTGATCCAAAGGCATCTCTTTTTGTGGTTTGTTGTTGATACAGGGAAGACGCTTGGGCGAGGTGCTTATGGAAAAGTCGTACAAGCTGCTGCATTTGGGATTAAAAAGTCTTCCACATACAAAGTAGTTGCTGTGAAAATGCTGAAAGGTATGATGCAGAGAAAAAAAAATCATTTCTCCTTTTGTGACATTCACAGAATGCTTGGAATTGTATTTCCAGCTTCGGTTTACTTGTTGCTGGAATTGTAGGATCATTTGAACCAAGAGCCACAGCAAAATAGCAGGTAGCATAGTTTAGGGGCAGAAGATCAAGCTTCTGATGCCCTCCCCAGAGAAACCCCTGGTTTCTCTGGGGAGGGCATCAGAAAGTTGATCTTCTGGAGAGCGGGAGGCTGGGAGCTGCCGTGGAGGTGACAGAAATAGTGGGCAAACTCTACCTTGTGGTGCAGGCCTTCCACCTATTTTTCTTTTGCTGCATTTCTTGAAGATTTCCTCTGGACAATTTCAGATTTTAAAAGCAGCTCAGATGTTGAGTAAATCAGAAACATTAGCTTAATTTGCTTATATAAGACCTCCTTCTAAAATAACATTTATTCCGCAGTTTATCAATTTCCCAGTACATCCAGAACTAGGGCCCCACCCAGACAAGGGAGTAAAGTGCCATTACAGCTCCACTATGCTGGGATCACCATACAGATCAATGGCATTGGCATCCTATGATAGGTCTGCCTTTTCCTCCCTAAAAAGTGCTAAAAACTATTGCTGGAAGATCCAGCACTGCTCATGGGTATTCCAGCAATAGCTCTTTCACTCAACTTGAGGATGGAGTCCTGATCGTTGCTCCATCCACCATGCATGCACAGAGACCAGAACTGACAGCTATGGAAGTAGTGGTGGAGACATGCACTTCTGAATTTAGTATGGGCTGAATACCCAGATGAACATGTTACAAAAATGTGCCAAGATAGTGCCGGCTATGGCGCTGTCTAGTTAGAAAAGAAGAGTGATGGGAGTCAGTACCTGGCATTATTACTTCCTTGGGATGTGCACAAAGGCATTCCCCACCCTTTACAAGGAAATGAAGAGGGAAAACCTTCACCTTTGTTCAAAGGGAGGGAGAATATAGGGATGCTTTGTCTTCAACTATAACAATTTGGGATGAAGTTTAACCCTCGCCCCCACCTTGCCTCCCAAGTGGGGGAAAACTCCATCCTCATCTCATGTCCCAGTGTGTGTTGCCAGTTTGGTCTAGTGGTTAAGGAGCCGGACTCTTTATCTGGGAATACTGGCTTTGATTCTGCCCTCGCCCATGAAGCCAGCTGGGTGACCTTGGCTAGTCTCTTGGCTGAGCTCGCACAGTCCCATCTACCTCACAGGGTGTTCTGTTGATGGGAGAAGAAGGCTTTGTCATCTGCTTTGAGTCCTCTTAATGGGTGAGAAAAGCGGGGTAGAAAAGCCAGCTCTTCTTCTTGCTTGGCCTTTGAGCGTGGGGGAAATCCCAGTAAAATGCCACTTGCAAGTGCATTTCCATTTGCAGCAGCAGTAGGTACCACATGGCAATCATGTCACCTCATTACTGCTGAAAATGATACCTCCAGACACAAAGACAAATGAGGAGGCTTCACTTTCAGTGCTGATGTGGAGATTTGGCCGATATGGGACATATGGTAAATTTTACAACCTTTCACAAGTCAGATATTGACCTCCTTCAGTATAGTTTGCTACATACATCAACCATGAAACTGATATTCAGGTGTAGTTTTGCTGAGGTGAGGATGAGAAATGCCATGTTGATCCAAGGTCTGCTTGTAAGACCAGCGGAGATCAGATCTTAGGCCTACAAAGGTTGCATCCACACACAATAAACAAAGTGGCTTAGAGCTGTCTTTGTACAGACACTATCATTTTAAACGTATTGTATATTTTTTTATATTTGTTGAATTTTTAACGTCTATTATGTATACTCTATTTTAATCTGCTGTTACCCACCCAGAGACCTTTGGGTATGGGGCAGGATAGAAATGTAAATAATAAATAAATAAACAAACATGAAGAATAAAAAGAGCTAAAATCATAATAGTTACATAAACAAGATGTTTTTATATCACTATTATGATTTTAGCTGTTTTTATTCTCCCATGTTATGTAACCCAGTTTGAGATTATGTTTTAATGGGAAGCGGTATATAAATATTTAAAATAAATAAACAAAAAACACTACCTCTAAGCCACATTTCAGCTTTTTGTAATGTGTGTGGATACTGCCAAAATTATCAACACTTACCAGATGGATAAACAGAAGGTGTTCAGAAGGAGGAAAACAGGATGCCAAGATGCCAATGAATTATGTTCCAGACTTCAGCAGACAGTCTTAGTTCAAAGATCCATTCAAACAAGAGGCAGGAAACAGGATTTGAACCTGGAAAACAGCAGTTGCAAACTTGCAATGAGATTCCTCCCTAGGTTTCTCTAAACATTTGATTGAAAAGTCTCCTTAAGCTGTGGAATTCGTCTGTTGCTCAGCGTCAGGGGCTGGCAAGATGAAAGGCAATCTCATGAGCAGAGCAAGGAATGTCCAGCCAAAAGTGCTGAATCCAAGCTTTCCTGAGGCAATGAAGCAAATCTTTTCTGTTGGCCTTGCAGAAGGAGCCACTGCCAGTGAATATAAAGCTCTGATGACTGAGCTGAAGATTTTGATCCATATCGGCCATCATCTTAACGTTGTGAATCTTCTTGGAGCGTGCACAAAAAGTGGAGGTACAAAAGCCAGAAGCTCGGTGGTGTTGCTTGTTAATTCACTTATTAACTTTTTCTTTAAAACTTTTTTTTTTTAAAAAATGCCTGACCACTAAGGCTGTGTGATGTTTGATTCTTCTTTCACTTTAATTCTACCCTGTTTTGATACAATTTGGCACCTATGGGCCTTTTCACACCTACCTTGTAGGTGCACATGGGGGACACTTCCACATGGTGCATTCACACCACACGGAGCTGTTTCTTCATTAGAAATGGCTCCACCTGTGCTGAAGCATCCCCAGTGTGTATAGGAGAGGAGGAGATAGAACTCCTCAGTGCCTATACTAGCAGCAGGGGTAATATAGCCCCATATGCTGCATAGAACTGGAGGGGAGGCCCTCCTGATTGTACCACCACTCACAGCAGCAGAAGGGGTGGGCACATGGGACAGGGCCTTTTCAGTGGTGGCTCCCAAACTGTGGAATAAGCTCCCTCCTGAGGTGTGTCAGGCATCTTTATGTGTTTAGATGAGCTGTGAAAATGCACCTCTTTGTCCTGGGCTTTGGCTAAGTAAAGAAACAGCCTTTTCCTCCCCACATTCAGACACTGCCATGTTTTTAATATGTTAAATATGTTATTTGTTTTAATGCGTTCATTTTATATGTTGTAACCTGCCCTGAGACCGTTGAGTATAGGGCAGGATAAAAATGAAAGAAAAAAAAGAGAGAGAAGTAAATAAGTAAGTAAATAAATAAATTTGCACCTCTTCTGGGTAAAGAGGTGCAGGGGGAGCATGTAACCTGCAGTTCAGGTGCAATTATGTGCTGCACCACCTGGTTGCCCTGGCAATGGCACCATGCAGGGGTGCTGGCGCTGTTGCAGGGGCTCCGTGATCACCACCATAATGGCAGCAATTTATATTGAGTGGTCAGCACATAGTTAAGCACCAGCTAAGTTACAAATGCTTTAGGCATCCACAAGTGTGGGCACCTAAAGCATTCTAACACTTCACCTCTCAGAGACTTGGGAGTGGGGGGACGAAGTGAGAAAATGCCCTATGTTTTCAACTCAGTTCTCCTTAAGACAGAGCTTCAGTGAAATCAGTGTGCTTTGCTGTTGAATAAATTCTATTATAAATTATTTCTTTATGCTTTTAAAACATATGGTTAAGGTACATTGAGCTCAGCTTCTAAAGCCTGCATGAACAAACCGTTCTAGTTTTTTTGGAAACCTTTGCAGGAGTTACTATTGCTTTTGGGTTTTGTTTTGTTTTTTACTTCTCAGCCTAATCAATAAGACCTGATAGTCCAAATATTAGATATTTATTTCTTTAGAAAATTTATTTATTTAGGAATTTATATCCCACCCTTCATCAAGTGGTCTCAGGGTGGGTTACGATGAAATTAAAACATATCGAATAGTAAAACATAATTAAAAATATAACCCCCTCCCTCCCTAACAGATATGGTTCAGTTAGAATGCAAACTTTTTCAAACAGGTTGAATCAAACATGGAACCTACTCAAACAAACAAACAAACAAACAAACAAACAAAAAGCCCTTTTAAAGAGCAAACTAACATCAAACGTAAGCTGGTTTGATTCAGACTAGAGTGTTGTTCTATGCTGTTCCTTCATATCAAAATCCTGTAGCAGTTTACAATAAAAATTAATCTCAAAGTTTAAAAATGTAGAATATAAAAAACATTAACAACTGGTACATGGGAGTCATCAGTCAAGTCATTCATTCAGGATGGGAATGCCTGGGTGAATAACTAGGTTTTCAACATGTGCTTGAAAGATTTAACAGGAGTCGCCTCACAAACATTTGAAGGAAGAGCATTTCAGAGTGTGGACACCATCACAGAGAAAGGCATGTTGCAAGGGACTGCCAGGAGACATTTAGGCCACGTTCCCACTGGACTTTTTTGCATGCTCAAAATGTTTCCAAAACACTCTATCCACATTCAAAAGTGGCTTCCCACACTTTCCGAGGAGTAAATTTGGGAAAAAAATGAATAAAAAAAACCACTCATTCAATCAACCTTTGATCCTGTTTTTGTCAGTAACCCACTTTATTTTTCCTTTGGGAATGGTACAAGCAAAGTATATGATGCCCATGCCTCACCTGCACGCCACTTTGGCCTCCACTTTGCCATTGCACCCATGGCTGCAGCCTAGCCACCATTGCCTCTCACCCACCAGCACTTCGCCCTCCCCCCAGCTGCCATTGCCTCTTACCCCTGCCACTGCTACTGCCACTGCCGCCACCTCGTCCTCTCGCCATTGTGGCAGCTGCTGGCACCTTGCTTGCCTGCCCAGCCTTTCGGGCTGCGCCACTGCTGCTGCCTTGCTTGCCAATCAACCACGGTGCTCCTGGGGCATGGGGAGGAGGAATGCCAGGTGGCAGGCAGGTGAGCGAGTGTTGCCCTCCCTCCCTTTTTTTTTTGGCTGCCGCTGATTCCACCTCACCTCTGCTGAGCTCCATTTTTTAAAGCAGAATTAACAAAAAAAAAAAAGGGAACACGCATAATGTGTGTTCGCATCCATTTTTGTTAATTCCACTTTAAATTCCTCAAGTGGGATCACACCTAGTGATCGTCGCAGCAGAATCTCCTCAAATGATTTCAGCGAGCCTCAACTGGTCTATATCAAGGAAGGCAACTGAACAAGAAGCCTGGTCCCAAGTTGGTTAGGCTATCATATAATAAGCATAGGATCTTAATTCTGGCCCAATCACTGAATGGCAGTCGGTGCAGCTGCTTAAGCAAAAGGTGTTACTTGTATGAAAACACCAGAGGTCATAAATTTTCACTTTCCTCATTTTTAAAATCTTCTCATTCTGTTCACAGGACCCCTAATGGTAATAGTTGAATACTGCAAATATGGAAATTTGTCAAGCTATTTGAAGAGCAAAAGGAATTGTTTTTCTACTAACAAGGTAAAGCCATAAATACCAGCCACCTAATTAAAAAGAACCCCACAAGACTGAGAATTTTATTTTGCTGAACTGGACAAGAAAGAAGAGGTTGAGTAAAATCAGGCCATTTTACTAGTGCAGATCCTGAGAAGTATTTAAAAAAAAAACTTGTTGAAGCAATGAAGAGTTTGTTTATATTGACCTTTCATTTCTGTAGGGTTCACATGAATAACCAAGAAGACCATATGATGTTTTCAGTACCTTCTTCTTGCCCTGCTTATAGTCTGAATAATTTTCATGTAACCTCCAGTGAAGAAATCATCTCATGTCACAAAAGATATTTGACCGGCATTGTCGCACAACTTTGTGCAATGAATTAAAAAGTATGAGTAAGCCAGAGACCAAAGAATAGGGGGCACAAAAACACAGTTACAGGGAAAATACAGCAACCACGCATGTCAACATCCCTCCTGAACAGACCACAAGCAGGCAGGCTTGTGCTTTTTCCATCCTGTGTAAGACTTGCAAGAATGCAAACTTTGCTCAATTTCCACTATTGCCATGAGTTTCCCAGAATCCCCTGCTTTGAGACAAAGCTATGCCAAGGTACAGACCCATCTAGAACATAATAGTGGATTTCATAATTGGTCCTCCATTGACATATAGGTTGCAAGTACAGAGGGGAAACCAGGAAACCTAAATCCTTTGCACTAGAGCAGAACCAAAGATCTGAAATACATCCTTTTGAAACACAACCTCCATTCCAGTAAAAACAAGGGAAGAGAAAGTAGATTGTGAAATTGTCTTTTATGTTTTAAAGCAGGAGGCTTAGAAATCTGGGCCCGGGGAGATAATCTCTTTAAATCTGGATTAACACCCAAAAGGACAGAATAATAAGAGGTATTTGGCAGCCTAGACCAACCTTTATTACACAGTAAATATCTGGAAAGATATCTATTAAAGAATGCCAGGTAGAAATGATGGAATTCAAATTAAGGTATTGACTGGCATTATCTGAACTGGATAACATCCATTATGTCAACATCACACCTTTGTGCTACCAGAGCACTGCAGACCTAACCCCATCAACAGCATTTTAGGGGAGCAGACTTCAGATCACGGCTGCCCAAGAGGAAGCACAAACCATATTCAATTTCAGTTCATCTCTTATCCAGTGAGATAGCTTGCCCCCTTTTTTCACTTGGAAAATGAGTGGTGAAAAAGTTCATTTTTTCCCATTCTTTATGAAGGTCCTCCCCAGCCTCATCACAGCCAAACTGCAACTTACTGAAGAAAGACGAAAACACACTCAGGAAGCATTCTTTTTTTACCCCTAAGTCAAGTTAAAGTTATTGGCATGTTATTTAAATGCATTTTGGGAGTCTAGACCTTGGGTGAAAACAAAAGACAAAAAAGAAAGTTATTGCCTGACAAAAATAGATGGCCAGTGGGATTGAGTTGCTTGGAAGAAGGAAATGGGCTGAGCTGCTTGGAACAAATTGGGGCAGAATCTGCCACATATGTTCAGGAAAGAGATGGGAGACAGACGAGCTATGATAGGCCAATAGCTATGACCCTGGACATTCCTAAAGCAAAAAACAAAAACAAAACACCTTTTTCTTGGCTCAGAGTATTTCAGGAGTATTGGGTATGTCTAGGCCTATAGCCTTAATTCATTGAAACTCTTTTAAACTATTAATTTTAATAGAGAGATTGTTGAACACTCTTAAATTTCCTTCTGGAATTAGTAAGATGCAAAGTGCCTGATACCATTTGTGTTGTGCCAATTTCTGTTTTGTCCTGTCTTAGGGCTTTTCTGCACTAAAATGAACAAGAATGTGGGAACTAGCAAGACCAGTGGAATGGAGGGAATTACTGAACCAGCAAATGTAGAAAACTCCTAAATGTGCCAATGTCTCTCTCTCTGACTCCCTCCTTTTAAGGACACATCTATTCAAGGAGATCTCATGACAGAAGAGAACGACGTGGAGCTGAGTAGTGGTAAAAAGAAGAGACTAGAGAGTGTCCCAAGCAGAGAGAGCCTAGCCAGCTCTGGCTTTCAGGAAGACAAAAGTTTAAGTGATGTAGAAGAGGAAGAAGAGGGTATGTGTTAATTCCTTCCTCCTTTATGCAGACGGTGATATTTTTACAGTGCGCTTTGCACGTTTGACATTCTCTTTCTCCATTTATCACCCTCATAAACATCCGTGGGAGATACCAAGATCCAAGAAAAGATGGTTTAAAATAAGTTTATTTACAGGGTTACTCATTCTGACAGGAAGATGTGCGACTGTTTCTATGGTCTGTTCTTTATCCTGGGGGAAGTACTCTACATATTTTTTTAAAAAAGTTTTTTTTCCCCTTGAAGGTTCTATTGAGAGCAATTTTTCTTTAAGCAGCCCTAATTCACGTTAACTTTATATGTACCAAATTTATTTCAGATTCTGATGCTTTTTACAAGTGTCCCCTCACCATGGAAGATCTGATTTCTTATAGTTTCCAGGTGGCTAGAGGCATGGAGTTCTTGTCATCCCAAAAGGTTAGTTTCCCCTGTGGCATTCTTTAAGAAAAATAGCAAAAGGAAAAGGAAATCTATAGAATTTAAAGACTTGTGTATATGTGTGTGCCTGTGTCCTTCCTCCATGACTGCCCAATATGTTTTCTGAAAACGGGCAGGATGGTTAAACCTGTCCTAAGGCTCCAGCTACGCCTAAGTTTTTATCCACATTTATTCACCTTCACATTGAAGGAACTCATCAGCAACAAGACATTTTCTTTTTACTTTCTAATCCAAATATGGATTTTTTGAGTTAGATAATTGTCAGAGTGGCCCACTCAAAGAAATCACACACAAGTATAGCAGAAGGAAAACTGCTTATTTATTTATTTATTTATTTTATTTTTAAAAAATGTTTATATCCTGCCCCATATCCAAAAATCTCTGGGCGGCTTACAATAAAAGATCCATATACAAACATTATACATATCCCGTAAAACAGTATTAAACAGCATAGTTAGTTAAAGGCTAAAGTAAAATTAAAATAGTGCTTGAGTGGATTAATGTCCAAAGGCTTTAATAAAGAGCCAGGTCTTATCATTTCTCCCATTCTGAATGTGGATTGAAGACTGATTAAAGCTTGGGTCTCATATGTAGCAGTTTGGGAGCTGTTATGCAGTTTTGGGGCTGTGATTACACTAATACACAATAAACAGGTAAGCCTCAATGATCCACCATTAACACTTCCACCCAAGGAAACAACACCAACAGATAATATCCGGGAAAAGACCAATGACTCATCAACAACTCAAACAAGCGAAGCACAGACAAACAAACAGCAGACATCTACAAGAAGGGAAACAAAATCTAGGAAGACACCAGTCACCTTTGACTCTGCCAAGAGCAAAATCCTCTGAAGATGGATATAGTAGCTATATCTGAAAGCTTAGGTTCACAGAAGAGGAAACCTGGAACACAGCATAACAGCTCCAAAACTTCTACAAATGAGACTGAATCTGGCTGTGAAAGCCTACATACAACTAAAGCTTAAGTGTAGCAGACCCTTCAAATGTTGTGGTAAAGCCAGCAGTAGTCAGTGAAACAGAAGGAGGAACAGCAGAAAACAGGAAAGCATCAACTGGCACTATGCCTCTCAGCTTTGCAGACTCTGGTTTGGTCTGCAGTGGACTCAAACACTGTTGGCAAACATCAGAGACTGCCAGTCACTGTGCTTAGATGTGGTTTTGCCATGAATCACTGGGTGTATCTACAAAATATCTGTGGTGCTCTACTAAGAAAAAGGGATCTTCCTTGTGGTTCTGGGAAACCTAGCTAACTGCATGTTTCTGTGGCTACTGAATGGACCTTTTCCACACCAGTTAGTGTGTCAAGGCTATTGGAACACGGTTTCTGTGAGTCAGTGAAATCCTTTTTTCACTAGTCCTCACAGAGGAAGGAAGGAAAGGAAAGGCAATTTTGTTACAACTCTCTATATAAAAATGTGTTTACTCTTGTCTTCATAATATAAACAAAGGATGAGACAAAAAGTGGTGAGAATCTTGCTCATTCATTCCAACTATCTTAAGGGGATAGATTCAGATGATCTGGAGGCATATAAGCGAGCAGCTCAGAACTTTACATCTGATAAAGGTAAAACACTTGAGGATGTGGTCATCTGTAACTTCTGACAGCATGGTTAAGTATGCCCTTTAATTACAGTTGGCAGTTTAATACTTTGCCAAAATAGAGTAGAAAGCATCTTGGAATAACAGTATAAGTTGATTTAATGGCCTAGTGGAGGATGCTCTGTCTGATAAATGCAAATGTCCCTTAAATCAGAGTTTTTACAGACATGTTTTAAATTGCTTTTACAACTAACTTAGCAGTCTTGGGCAGTTCAGGAGAGAAGCCAGTGGGAAAAGCTGCTGAGCACCTCTATGCTGCTGCACTTAGGCCACATCCCCATGCAAGTGATTTGGTGAGATTTGGGCTCATTTGTGACCAGGTGCGGGACTGAAACCAAATTTTGCCCATGCCATCACTGCTAAAACAGGCTGTATACACATACAGCCATCCCCATGCAGTTGAGCTGTTTTGCACACCTCCGCTTCACCCGGGAACCTGCCTGCCTTGGCCATGAATGGGGGCGGGGGGAGAGGATTGCTTGCTGCGGAGAAGGGAATTGCCCTGTCTGCCTTCACGATTGTGAATGGGGGAGGATTGCTTGCCACGGAGAAGGGAGAAATATCAAGCCATCACCCTGCCTGCCTTCGTGATCGTGATTGGGGGAGGGGTTTGCTTGCACGAAAAGAAAAGAAAAAACTTTTATTTTAAAAAAATTATGAAGCTGAGATGTGCAAAAATGCAATTATAATTTTTATCCAGGGGCGAAAGATTCATGAAATGCGTGTTTAGGATTCCTATCAAGATTTGTAATAAGATAGTGCAACTGTTTTCTTCCAGTGCATCCATCGTGACTTAGCAGCCAGAAATGTCCTTTTATCTGAAAACAATGTTGTGAAGATCTGTGATTTTGGCCTGGCAAGAGATATTTATAAGAACCCGGATTATGTGAGAAAAGGCGATGTAAGTCAGTATTCTACTGATTATTCGTTCAGTTGTTTATCACTTTGAACAGCTCAGAGAAATGCTCTCTTAATGTTTACATTCTTTGCACTTAAAAGTCTCCTAGAAGTGATTGAGTAGGGTTTTGTCATGTGAAGATGAGCAATCCAGATGAGTGGGGTATACTATAGTGCTTTGCATCTCCCATGACAATGGCCGGAAATGCTCACCAGCTCTGTTTTTTAAATAGTTTATGTGTTGATATTTGCTTCTTGGCTAACCTCACCAGACAAACCATGAAAAGGCTTATACTTAATGCAAGAAAGAAAAAAAGAACTGATGGGTGTTATTCTTCAGGGAAAGTCAGTTTGAACTATGGATCCTAATTGCTCCTTTAGAGAAGCTATTGGAGTTCTTTGAGAACTTGCTATCAATCAGTATTGGAATACTGAAACCAGTAGATCTGTTTAAACCTACCTTAAACCTGTTTAAGGAAGGTGCTTTGGTGGGCTGCCAAAATGGGTCCCCACTAGTCTCAGGCCACGTTCCCATTATAAGCTTATTTCAGTTTCAAAACGGTTTCAATCCTCGCAGTTCCCATGTCAGGTTGGCTTAACACGCTTTCCGCGTGTTAAATCGCCCCAAAGCATTGTAAATGTTAATCCTCATTTCAACAGGTCTCACTCTGGTTCGTGCGCTTGAAACATTTTACATTTTTTACTGTGGGAACGGTACCGTGTTAAGGGATGAGAATGCGTGTGTAGGGTTTCCCTCCCCCAATAGCTTGCTTCCAAAGACAGTGATTTTACTGTAAAAATCCACCCCTTAAAGCAGCTGCTACACTGTAGCAATCCAACCACTTCACACCTGATAACAATGTTGTGATTTTGCGAAAGTTCTGACCTTTAAAAAAGGGAAAGGAAAGCAGCTGCAGGTTCTGCTTTTAAGGCTGTGACTGTGGAGTGAGCAGGCAAAGGGGGCTTGAGTTGCCGCTGCTGCTGTGTACCCTGGGCAATGGGGAGAGGAGGGGAAAGAATCGCTGGCTGCCCGCTGCTGTTTTTCCTCCATCCAGGCAAGCAGCAGCCACCCAACCACCCAGCTAGGCTCCTTGAAGGGGTCCCTTATGGGTGGCGCGTTCACGCCAGGAGGAAGAGGGCAGGGCAGCCCTGAAAAGTGGCTTTTAAAAAGTAGCTACTTGAGTCACGTACACCACCTACAATCCTCAGAATCCAGATCAAACGCGATTAAGTTAAAAGTAATGGGATCAGGCAAATTCACGTTTGCATCCGGTTCTATTGTTTCGGTTTAGGGAAACTGAATTAAGCTTATAATGGGAATGCGGCCACTGTCCCAGAGTCATCTACACCTCTGTGGTCTGACAGGTCTACATGACTCTGGGATTGAGACTAGTGGGGAACCCATTTTGGTAGCCCACCAAAGCATCCTGCCAAATGACTCACCTAGAATTTCTGAGTAGGGGTGTGCACAAATATTTGAAACATTCAAAATTTGATCATATGTATTCGAATTCAGACATTTAAATTCAGATTGAATGCCTGTACGTTTGAATGTAAACATTTGAATAAATTTTGAATCTTTCAAATCTTTCATACAAATTATTCGGACGTCCATATGTCTACGCATTACATACATATCTGTATGCATCTTATTCGTATCCATACGCATTTGTACAGATACGTACAGGACAAAAACGTGATGCATACAGGATAAAAACGGGATGCCTACAAATGTGTACAGATGAGTACGCACACATACGAATGTTGTTGACATTCGTATCTTCAAATACGAATTGAATATTCACATGAATAGCTACGAATGTATTCTATTCGAATCGAATGTGAATACATTCAAATTTTAAACATTCGAATCACTTCGAATCTTTGGATATTTGGTTCGAATCAAATGCCAGAAATTGCATTTGTGAACATCCCTAGTTCTGAGATTAGGAACATCTGTTCTTTGCCCTTGGAGAGATCAGGGCTGGGGCTAGGGTGTAGAGTGGTCTGGATCAGTGCTGTCATGAAGTGAGCCCTCTTCCAAACCATGCCTTTCTGTGGTCTGAACCAGCAGTCCTGGCTGGTCCAGAGCCACAAGCTTGGACCACAGAGAGGGTCTTGAATAGATGGTTGCTGATGAGAGGTGCCACTGCCAAGGGCTGCAAAGAGATGAGTGGTATTATTAGGGTCTTTTAGGAATCAGACACTATAGTCATCTCTAGGTCAGGGTTGGGCAAACTGGACCCCTTCACATGTACTCATCACTTGTCATCAGTGGTCACACTGACTGGAGTTCTGACATTCAACAACATCTGGAGGGCCACAATTTATCTGTTAAGTCTCTGGATCCAACTCTAAATGTTTTGCTTTCAGACCTCATGTGGACATCCATGGGAGTTTAGAATTCTCTAGGTGTTCTATCCCTCCAACTGCGTTTGCAGCAGCCATTTAGGCTAAGTTCTGACATAGCTAGGATAGTCCAAATTCTCAGAAAATGAGCACTGAAAATGATTTCAGATTGTTCCCACCTATTACTTTAAAATGCAGACTCAAGATGGACTGGCTCATTCCTATTGTTGGTTTTTTCCTGTGCTGAACATGAAAAAAACCAACGATAGGAATGAACCAGTCCATCTTGAGTTTCTCCATGCTCAGCACAGGAAAAAACCCTCCTTCCTCCCCTCTCCTCTCCAAAACCCCCTTCTCCTGAAGCACCAATTGGACACTGGTGTTCACATCATACTGTTACATCATTGGGGTGAGAAATCCAAACCTCACCCTCTATATAAACCCGCCCCCCGGATCAGACTGTGGAGTCCTTTGAGGCTTCAGTTTTCATCCACAACTTGCTCCCCTACCACCACCACGGCTCAACTTTTTATCCCATGTTCACAAGGCCATAGAGTATTAAAGACCACTCTCCCTTTTTTCTTTTAATGGTGGATTTGTGCTAGATCATGACAGAAGAGCAGCGCAAAATGGCGAAGATTACAGCAAAAGGGGAGAGGGAGGGAGGAAGAGGCAGGAGGAGGAAGGAAGGTGAATGAAAGAAGAAGCGATCATGGAAGGAAGGAAGGAGGGAGCAGGCAAGCCAACCCAATCTCCTTAGCACATAATGGCGGAGAGCATGGGGAAGAGAGGGGATGGCGAAATCGTAGCTTATCATTGGATCAGAGGAAACGGGGAGAATGTCCCTTTTAAGTATGGATCTGTTCCCCAAAAGCCCAATCTTGCTGCTCCCATTCTGCAAAATTGAAAGGAAATTTGGGTACAGCAGCAAGACCCCTTTTAATCTGAATACAGATACTCCGCATTTCAGGACCTTTAATCTACAGAAATGGTGAGATTCCTTGCAAACTGTCAAAACGGGGAAAACTCGAGCTGACTTCAAGGCTGATTATATCCTGTGTCAGAATGCATCCTTAGATGCCCAAAGCAAATCAAGCTTGGGGCCGGACTCTTATCTGGGAAAACCGGGTTCGATTCCGCCCTCCCCCATGAAGCCAGCTGGGTGACCATGGACTAGTCACAGCTCTCTTCTGAGCTCTCACAGCCCCACCTACCTCACAGGGTGTTCTGTTGTGGGGAGAAGAATAGAAAAGCTTTGTCAGCTGCTTTGAGTCCCCTTAAATGGGTGAGAAAAGCAGGGTAGAAAAGCCAACTCTTCTTCTTCTTCTTCATGGGGCAGCCAGCAGTCACAAATGGCTGTAAAAATAGTCATAAATCAGTGCTGCCAATGACACATGAGTTCACACAGGCAGCCACCCTTTGAATGGCTGCCTGGGAAGGCTGAGGCATGCTTAGGACAGCTTACCCCACAAGTCAGTTGTAAACCAGTAAGCTTAAGCAGTCCCTTCCCTCTTCTTCTAAATGACATCTGGAAATTCCTTCCTTCCCTCCCTCCCACCCGAAAAAGTACAGTCCTTCAATTTTTCTTACAGGCACGTCTGCCCCTCAAGTGGATGGCACCAGAGTCTATATTTGATAAAATCTACAGTACCAAAAGTGATGTGTGGTCATTTGGGGTTCTGCTGTGGGAAATATTTTCTTTGGGTAAGTTCTGCTGTGGGAAATATTTTAGTTAGTTTGTCTCATCCTAAGGTCTCCAAAAACTATACAAAAAGGGTAAAATAAAAGCACAACATCAATTTCAGAGTCATAAACTGGTTAACTCATAACCTTTTTCCAGTGTTTTGGTGTTGCTGACAGATGAAAATTTAGGCATGTTTAATGCTTATTTTATTTTATTTGTTTTGTCTTATTTGGTAAGCCATTTTGTGCTTCCTTAGGGTCTCCTCAACCCCTAGTACAGGTACTACCATAGTTTTGGTCATATTTTAATCTGGGGCAGGGTTTGCCAAAGTATGGGTCGCGACCCACTGGTGGGTCGCGAGCGAATATTGAGTGGGCCCTGCCTGTAGAACGACACACCAACCGACCGAGCCTTTATTCATATTAATGGTTAAATTTCCTAGAGGTGAGTCCCGAGTTGGTAAACTTATATTAGATGGGTCGTAGCCCAGACAACTTTGGGAACCACTGATCTGGGGTGTTTTTCCACTGTCACTAGAAGTACCCATTAAGTACCCATTAATGGCTACAAAAATGCCATTACATACCCATTAATGGGTACTTCCATTTCCATTTCCATTTTTTATTTATATACCACCTTTCCAAAAGAGACTTTTGCCCAAGTACTTAATGGGTACTTTTAGTGACAGTGGAAAAACACCCCTGGTTTCATTGTGATGTTATTGTAGTCTGCCCTGAGACCTTCAGGTATAAGGTGGGGAAAATATAAACAAACAAACAAATAAATGGTCAGAATTTACTCCAGTGAAGTATGTATGATGTTTATGTATCAGGGTGATGCTCCATTGTGTACTGTCATCTATAGTTTCCGTTTTAGCGTGGTCTTCTTGAGTGAGGGAGACAGCTGAGTCTCCCTCTCCTTCAAACAGGAGGACTATAACTGGATTGTCAATATTATTCATCATTGAAAAATGTTGATTGAACAATAAAGGGTCTATCTGGATGAAAGAATTGGTGCAATTTTGGGAGGCCCCTTCTAGTCAGTGTGCCTAGGTACTTTTAAAGTTTGTCAAAGTAGCTGTGTTTCTGCCACTTACAATATGAAGATACTCATGGGCATCTCTTTGGCCACTGTGTTTCCATTCATGGGATAAGAGGCACCTCAAAATGTGTGCTGGCCCACTGAAGGGCAAAACCTAACTTTGCGCATAGGCAACCTCCCCCCCACCCCCTCAGTTACTGGCAAAAAACCCTCTGTTACAGTATCTGCCCTCTAAGATGGATATATGGAGCTGCCTTTTGATGTGGCAATTAAGGTATTTTACCCAAGATGCTTGACTCAGGTCCTCCATGCCTCACCCCCAAACACTCGTACAGAGGCCATTCTGTGGGCAAGGAATCCTTCTCCATAGGATGGCCTTTCACTGCTGACATTCACAGTTTCCTTCCTGCCACAAATACTACTCCTGAATGCAGAGAAAGAGAGAAATTGTAGGAAATGACCTGAAAATACTTTCTCCAGGCTCTTGTCTACTTTCCTCCCTTCTACTGGAGCTGTTGTGCACTCTTTTCCGAGATGGAATTTGTGCAATTTTGTACCATGTCTAACAGAGACATTTCCTTAATGCTTCTGTCTGAGATTAGTGACCAAGAGTTGTACACCCATTTAACTACCCATAATGTTCATTGAAAAAGGAATGTCCTTTCAGATGTATGTGAACATAAGAACATGAGAGGAGTCCTGTTGGATCAGGCCACAGCCCATCTAATCCAGCAACCTTTCTCACACAGTGGCACACCAATTGTTTATCGTCATTTCAAGCAGAAGACAAAGGAAAACCTTCACCTGATCTCTGCTAATACCTTTTAGAGGCATCCTGCCTATCTCTCCAGCTTGGAGGAAGTACCTAGGCATTTGTTCTAGTAGCCATTGATATGCTGCTATCTTATTCAGAGACCAAACCTTTTGGATTTGGAATTCTTTTCAGCTGCCTTTAAGATTTAGCTGCCTATGTGTTTGCCTCCTCTTCTTTTAATGAAATTCTCCTGATTGCCCTGCAGGCAAAACATCTTCAAAGGAAATGTTAACTTTCATCCAAAATCCCAAACAGTAACAAAACAATACCCCAGCAATTTCTCCACAGGCATTAACGTTCCCAACTCTGTGATGACAGACAGTAATGCCTCTGGGGGCAAATGGGTAGCAAGTACAAGGGAGTGCAACATTCCCCCTTCAATCACACAAGTGCCAGAACACTGGCATTCACAGATGCTTCCTTTTTGTACTAATCAGACGGACCCACCGGCAAACAAACACTGAAATTGCCCATCTTAGTGTGAGCATAGCATCCAAGATGAAATTGCTGAGCAAGACATATTCTTCTCCTTCTTTAAATGCAAAACGCAGGATACAAATTCCATCTTGAAAAGGAAACAACAATTTCATTCATCAAAGAAGAATAGTAGAAAAGACAGACACAACAGTAGAGGAAATTAGTCCAAGCAAGCGAGTTCCTTAGACAAACAATCTTCTAGTTATGTAGTATATGTTGCTGGAGCAACTCTGGCCTTTGAATTAACTCCTGCTACCCTGGGAAAGGATGCCAAGCTGAAGATCTGACCTCAGGGTATAAAGAAAATGCTATATTCCTGCACAAAATCAATAGGCTGTGCAGAACCTGGAAATGCTTTGCAAATCTCAGTGGACATTTCAGTACACTCCATGTCCTCCATCACCAAAAGAATAAACAACAACAAAAAAAGACTTAATATTTCCTTTACACATTCAGCCTTTAAAAGGATCCAGATTTTATCTAGAGTTCACAAGCTGAATGTAGCGCCTTTTTGTTGGGTTGTTTTGTCTAAGCCGGTTATGTATGCTTTCTTTCCTTACAGGTGCATCTCCATATCCAGGTATTCAAATAGATGAAGACTTTTTCAACAAATTAAAAGAAGGAATAAGAATGAAAATGCCAGATTTTGCCACTGCGGAAATGTAAGAGTGCTTTTAATGTTATGAATTATCCAGAGCTGAGAAGCATTTTTTTTATTTGGACAGTACCCATGATCCTTAGTAGCAGTGGCTATTGGTACTTCTCCAAATTCTGAAATCATCATCTGGATTGAATGAAATTTTATTCACAATGAGCAAATTCCTACCAGGCTTTGCAAGCAGGTGGCAAAATGATAAGGATGGAGCACTTGCGCTTGGTGAATGTTGTATTGATGAAACTTGACATGATGGCAACATTTGCTGAAATGTCCTCTTCTCTGCAATTGTTAATGGGGCAGGAGCTTCGTTGTCTTTTCCATCCAACTAACGTATTAGTAGAATAAAGCTGTTCTGGAAGAGAACAAATTAAGAGAGTAGGGAGTCAGAGGAAAGCTGCTTAAAATCGTTTATGTCTGTGATGTCATTCCTTGAAATCCCACCTGCATCCAGGTTAATTTTCCAGCTGTGTGATTTCAATTGGTAAATATAGAAATGTAGGCCATAGTCACAACCTAACTCAAGGGAACTCAGGCCATTCTCAGCCTGAAATGAACTGGTCACACCTACCAAACCTCTGCCGCCACACCACACCACACCACATAAGAACATAAGAGAGGCCCTGCTGGATCAGGCCACAGCTCATCTAGTCCAGCATCCTGTCGCACACAGTGGCCCGCCAAATGCTTATGGGCATCTCAAACAGACAAGGACAAACCTTTTCCTGCTCTTGAATCCCAGCAAAGGCATTAGAAGCATCTTGCTTCCCCCACCACCACACTGAACTTTTGAGGATCACTTTTGCCTGGTAAAAGGTAAGCTTCAATATAATGCTTGGGTAGGGGGGTGGGGCATCAGGAAGGGTGCCCTTCCATCACCATGCTGACCCTTACCTTTTATCAAGCAAACGGGGTCCACAAATCCTCAGCATGGTGTGGTATGGCGTTGTCAGTGGTGGCGGCATGGTGGGGAGGTATTGGGTTGTCATTGTTAGAAATAGAAGAGGTACCAGGGTGTTTTCATCAGTAGGGGGGATTGGGGTGTCTAGCAGGATCCCTGGTAGATTGGACCACAGCCCATCTAGTCCACGATGCTGTCTCACACAGAGGCTCACCAATTGATTCTGGGCATCTCAAGCAGAAGACAAAGGCAAAACTTTCACCTTCTCTTAACTACCTGCAAATGGCCTTTAGAGACATCCTGCCTGTCTCTCAAATCTGAAGGCATCAATTTTAGTAGCCATTAATGCACATGTCCATGAATTTGTCTAACTCTGTTTTAAAGCTCTCCAGGCAGGCTGCTGTCACCACCTGTTCTTTTAGTAAATTCCTTTTTTATATATACAGCATATAATATATTTTATTGTTCTCTCAAAAGAACTTAAAGCATGCATTGTTGGAAAGAATTACATCTTAATTTCATCTGATGACTTCCAGTTTTCTTGTTTTGCTGTACCTCTAATGTTCTGCTTTCCAAAAGTCTTTTCTCCTTTTTGTCTACTTCATCCTCAAAATCTGCAATTAATATATTGTTTTCTTGTCTCTGGAAACAATCAAATTAGTTAATGTGCCCATTTCTTCAAATCCCACCATCCTGGTTACCCAGTCTTCTATTGTAGGGATATCTCCCAATTTCCACCTCAGAGCATATGTACATCTGGCAGCAGTTACCATATGCATTTGGACCCCCATATCTGTGGGGGAAAGGTTCCAGGCCCTACCACTGTTACGGAAAACTGTGGATGCTTAAAACACTGAGAACACACGATTTCCCATGATTCTTGAGAAATTGTGCAAGATTTTCCAGGAATCATGGGAGATTGTTCATGATTTTGTGCTATTTCTGACTGGCCTAGGACTCCAGGAAGCCCCAGGTAGGCCTAACAGTACTGGTGGTGGTGATGAAGGTCTGGTTGAACGCAGATAAGTGAAAGCACAGTTACCAGATCAGCAGATATGGGGGCCCAACTCTATTGTATTAATGCCACCCATTCATGGGAATTTTTATTAACTAAACCTAATGGAGGTGCTGTTAGTAAATTCCATAAACTAATGACACCCCAGGAGAAGAATACTTCCCCTTGTTGGTCCTAACTCTCCTGCTCATCAGCTTCATAGAGTGCCTCCTGGTTCTAGTCTACTGCTTCCACATCCCCCAACATCATCTGCTGGCCGGCCTCAAGACACTCTCCATCCTCCTGCTTCCAATCTCCTGTCTTCATCTGGTGGTCTCAAGGAGCACCCCAGCCTCCCTTGGTCTTTTGCACAGGCTGCTGCAGAGGTGAAAGCGGTCAAAGAGTTGGAATGTGCATCCATTCCCTCAGGAAATGTCCTTTTTGGATGCTTTTACTTTGAGGTAGCATAATGGCTGCTCCTGCTGTGCTCATGCCTGATATAAACAGAACACTGCTGTGACACCATAATAATAGCACTGTGGTAATGCTGTAGACCCTGAGCCTTTAGGCAGGGAAGTCCTGCACAGACCATCCACATTACATGGAGTTGCTTCTCCCCCAAACACAGCTCTGCACATGCAGGACTTCCCTGGAGTGTGTAGATGGTCTAACTGCTCTACATCTATGCTCCTGAAAGCCAGGCATGGCTCCATTCATACCTCTCCCTGCTCAGAGAGGTTCAAATGGAGCCTGGGGAGAAGTGGCACGAACATTGTGCCATCCCATCATCACAGCAATGGCGCCACACAGGCACATTGGCACCATTGCCGAGGTTCAGTCATCACCACTATAATGGTGACGGTTTGCACCTCACCAGCACTTAGGGAAACACTGGCAAGGCTAGGGATAGATCCGGCATCCCAAAGTGGGGATACTGGAACTATTCTCCATCTTTGCTTTCTCAGGGAAGTGAAGGTGCGAAATCACCCCCTGTCTCAGGTGGCTGCTCCTGCTTCGGTTTTGATTTGAGCAAAAGTAGTTTGGTGCTTATCCAATTCACGCTCCTTGTGCAGTGGGTTTTACAGGCCTCTGAAGTTCATTTCTGACCTAAGAACTTTGAAGAACTTTGCCAGCGGTATTAATGTAGAGCACATGCTTTGCCTCCTTGATTAGGGCCCCCATTATTCCTCTTCCCATCTTTTGGTTCATCCCAGGGGTTATTTACAACTCCAAGTTGTCATAACCGAAGAAAAATAAAAACCATTTTCATTGATGAAGTCAAACTATGCATGAAAGTCAAAATTCTTAACAGGAGCCAATATTTTCCTCCTGTTCTTTAACATAATTCCCCAAATGTGCTTTGGGATGCCATCAACTGTTGCCGGTGCATTTTTAAATCCACCCTTGAGGGGTCCTTCGTCAGTGAATACTGCAATTTCTCAAAATACATCACATGAGTTGTATGCAGGCGTTATGAAGTTGTTCATGTTCCTGACTTGCTACATTGTGCCAACACAAACGTATGTTAGGATTCGTGGAAGGTCCTCAGATAACACAGCTGCAGAGTGGTGTGTTTTTTTGAGTCTGGCTTTTGCAAAGCCTATAGTTATAGCAAGCTGAAAATAAAAATAAAAATGAGAATAAGTTCAGTGGAGATCTGCAAAGGTTATCAAGATCTGAAACAAAGATCTGTGAGAAGAAAGCTACCGGTGTTTAATGTAAGACAGAAAAAGCCGATTAAGAAGCTTGATAACCATCTTCAGATACCCGAAAGCTTGTTATGATAAGAGTGTCATCAGTTCTTGGAGGATAAGAGATAATGGGCTTATACTGAAGTGGAAAAAAAAATCTTTGATTCAAATGCAACAGAGAATTTTCTAGGATTAGCTGAAGAAGCAAGGAATCAAGGCCCGGGCTGAGTATGGGTAACTCTTGGCCTTCCAGATATTGCTAGATTAAAATTCCCGTCATCCTTGGATGTTGGCCATTCTGGTTAAGAATGATGGATGGTGCAATGCAGTTGTGTCTGCAGGCCCAGGTGGAGGAGGGGAAAACTCAGAAGAGTTTCACAAGAGGCTTGTGTGAACGCCATTTGATCCTGTTTGAATGGCAGCAACCTGCCCACAGACGTGGAAGTACTAGCAGTATTGGCTTGATTAAATAAGGAGATGAGTTATCATGCAGTTTTGGTGACTCTCATCCATTCTATTTCACCCTAGCTGATGAGGAGAGTCTGGGCTTGTTAGGTGGAGCACCTAACAGTCCCATGCCGCTTTATCCAACAAACAGTGGAATGCACAACCCTGGCTCACAATGTCTACTGTTCTTTAATTATTTGCACATCTCCTTCATTTACTGTCATTGGGGCCCTCTAGTGGTGCAAGGGGAAAGAGCACTAGGCTACAGCCCAGGAATTGCGGTTCAAACCCCAAATCTGCCATGGAAGCTCAGTGGGCTTTTCCATCTATGGGTAAAATAGACTCAAGGAAAGTCAAGGAAATAATTCCTGACAGAAAATCCAGAGTGAAGCCCCTAAGGCAGCTCCTGAAACCAACCTAGTGGCAAAAGTTGTGTATAGTCTCCTTTGGATCAAACTGGTAACGCCAAAGAGTTTCCATGCCTTCATGCCCATTGTCTCTCAGGACAGAAGGATGCCAACCACAAGATCTCATTGAGAACCAGATTCTGTGAAAGTCTATGCCACTTAGATTTATTTAGTTTAAGGGGCTTTCTCTGCTGGCTGATACACTGGTCTAGTGACGGCATAAAGCCCCCTTGGCCTGCACTCTGGCACAGAACAGAAGAGGCATCACCTCCTGCTCTGTTCACTTTGGATGGAGCATTGCGTGGTCTAGGTGGCCACACAGACTAGGACACCAGTAGAACTGTTTTAATAGGTCTTCTGGCAACCCAGAAACCTGAGGAAGGATGTACATGTCCCTGTTCCAGTTTAGAAGGGGGAACCCATTCTGGTGCTGTACCACATTACACTGCCAAAATGGATTCCCCTGTGATTTTTAGGGCAGGAATATTAATTCTGCAGCAATCTCTGACATCCTGCAGAACTGTCCCATGTTCTCTAAGACAGTCATTTTCAGCTAAGGGTTCAAGGCCCTTAGGTATATCACACTCCAAAGTAAGGGGCACCCTCACCCATATTATCTTTTCAAAGGATAGCAGCGCTAGATTGTTCTTAAGACATCAAAATAAAAAAAACAAAGATGTGCAGAAGAAAGAAGTAGCTGTCTGGTGAAGCATAAGAATGTTTTTCATGTCCTTAAGTGAGTTGCAGATCTGAACGTTAAATTGTATATTTTAAAGAGAGCCATAGAAAAAATAAGACTTGTGGTCCATTTATTTTTCTTTTGGCAGTTATCAGATCATGCTGGATTGTTGGCACGGAGATCCAGTGGAAAGGCCAAGATTTTCAGAGCTGGTGGAAAGATTGGGAGACCTGCTTCAAGCTAATGTACAACAGGTGACTGTGAAATAAAGTGTATACCTCCCGCTGCTCCTATTCCAGAACTGTTTTGTGTGCAGAAGATCACAGATTCTTCGAGTTGGTCTGGAAAATAAACCTCTCTTGAGATTTCAGAGCGCTTTGACTACTGTAGACTGCATAGTAATGAGCTACATAGACCAATAGCTTAGCTTTGTAGTAGGAAGGAAGGAACAGGAAGGGAGCAAAGGAGCTTCCTATGCTATTCTATGGAGACCGTTCTGCTTGGTCTGCATGGAATTTGGTGAAGGTCCATAACACAGTAGGAAAGCATATGTTTAGCATGCCGAATGTTTCCAGTATGGGCCCTGGATTCACCAGATAAAGCTGGGAAAGATCCCAGTTCGAAATCCTTGAAAACTCCTGGCAATCAGAATACATAACACATAGTACAATATTTGGAAACCAGCATTTTGTAGTATGTGTTCCAAGTCTAGTTTGAAGTGTTGGTGTTAATCAATAAAGGGGAGGCTGTAGTTCAGCAGTGGTGCCAGCAGCCTGGGAAGCAAAAGGCTGCTGGTTCAGTTCCTAGCCTCTTCCCGGAAGCAAACTACTTCAGTATCTCTGTCAAGAAAGCTGCATAGGGATGCCTGTGTAGGTACCCATGTAGTCAATCAGGGGTTGACTAGAGATGGGCACGAATGTATATTTTGCATTCGAATTCGAGTCGATTCGAATATTCAATTCAAAAATCAAAAATCTGAATTTTCAAAAACCCTATTTGAATCTGAATTACCCATATCCGTATTTTTGAAAAATCTGATTTGAATTGAATGATATGAATGTTGGGAACAATCGTATCTGATTTTCGAATTTGTGTGCGTCCTGTTTTTGTCCCATTTGCATCCTGCTGTCATCCCATGTTATAAGTGCAATAAACCTGATATTCAGATGCGATATACGGCATTCTGTTCAGTCGAATTATTCAAAAATCTGTATTGGATTTTTGAAAATCTGAAATTCAACCAAATTCGGAAAATCCAATTCAAATTCAAATATTGATATTCGTCGAATTCAAATTGGATTTTCAAATTTTCGAATATCTGTGAACATCCCTAGTGTCGACCACAACTTGATGCCAACTGGTAACACCAAAATTAATCTATAAAGATCAACAGGGTTCAACACCGAAATAGAACTTAAAGTCCCTGATGTAACAGGAACAAGGGCAAGGAAAAGAATATTTTCCATTTTGGCTGCTTCTCTCTGGAACTCATTTCCAAATGAGATCCCTGCAACTCCCCTGCTCTTAACATTTAAAAATATTTACAGATGTCTTTGGTAACAATTTATGGTGTGGCCATGATAAATTATAGTTGTTTGTTTTATGTTGAGTTGGTTTTATTTGTAAACAACATAGAATCTTTATGAAGTCTGCAGTATATAAGTCCAATAAATAGCTAAAATTAGTTTTACGTGCAGAGTTTACTTACTGACTCATCAGTGATAAATGCAGACAGGATGCTGTCCAGTCTACTATTCAGATTGGAAGGACTCCCCTTTACTCATCATATATTAAAGGAAGGAAACACTGTCCTTTAATCTGAGGGTTAGCGTGGCTGCATGGATGCATTCATGCAGTTTCCTTGGCAAGGGTATGGAAGTGGTTTGCCATGCCTTCTTCTAAAGTGGTATCTGGGACTGAACATGTGATCCCTTGCTTTCCAGGCAGCTACTGTCCCACTGAACTTGACATTACTGAGTTAAATGGGACAAATGTATGAGGCAGGATAAGGTTTACCAGAAGTCCCTACAGAATCTTTTACCTGGCACATGCAAGAGAAAAATCCTTTCCCCACATAAGTCCATCCCCCAGCACAGTACAGCATGGTCCTTTCAAACACCAGTTGATCACCACGGAAGTTAGTCTGGAAAAAGCTGCCACTTAGGCCGTGGTCACACCCTCACTTTAAGCCTTTTTCAGTCCATCTTCAGGTCTGACTGCTCACACATTTTCTGTGGACTATCAGGAAAGTCCAAAGGCGGGGTGGAAAGTCCACAAATAAATGAGACAGAAATGAAAAAGCGTGAGTCATCAGACCTGAAGGTGGACTGAAGAAAGTTTCAGGTGAAGGTGTGACCGTGGCCTTTGGCATTTCAGTATTGTTGTAGTACTTTTGAAGTCATTCAAATCACATGGGATGGCCCTGATACATTTCAGCCACCAAATTGGAGGCAGCATGATTCCACATCCCACAGTACTTTGTGACCTAGATCAGTCCGCTCTGAGCTGCACTAGACTGTAATATATTATTCATTCATTTGTGTGTGTGTAGGATATGCTATAATGTACTGTACTTGAGATGGCAGCCAGAAATCTTCCAAGGAAGTGAAAATGCAATGTATTGCCTCCCCACCCGTTATCACTTCCTGGCTAGACAGGGCTATGGCTGGCACTGTCTTGGTGTATTTTTGTGGTACGTTTATGTATCTCCTTCACCACACATGCACAACTGTCAAGGTGAATAAAAGCACCGTGGCTGGAAAACCTGTGACCAGTGCTGGGTTTTCCAAGAAATCGTTTTTAGTGCCTTCTTTTGGGGTGGGGGTGGGGGGAAGCAGGGCAATGGTGGGTTGCCACACATACGTGTGGCAAACCCATCACGGCAGCGCCAGATTGGCACTATATCCCCCTGTCTGAACAGGGCATTAATGGTTCAGCTCTCGGATGGAGGTATGTCCAGATTTTAAAGAGATGGGTGCAGCTGTATCAAACCTTTCACATCCTTGGGATTCTTAGTATCCTGTTACAGGTGAGAATAAAAGCACACCATGTATCTGCATAGCTTTCTTTCCCATCCACCCCAATGCACTAAAAGAGGGGGGGAAATATTTTCTGCACAAAATGTGCCACAAAAAAAGGTGAGCGGTGCGCATATGCACACTATATTGCCTATAAACCATGAAGAAATCAACATTTAGGCTGTGATCACAGCTTTTAAAAAATAATCTCTGAGGCATTGCCGAGACAGCTTAGATATGATTCGCAGTTGGGATCCTTCTAGACTATATAAGGTGGATTGGGGTTGGAATAAGAACAGCAGGACCACATGCTACCATTTCTACTGTGCTTCTGAATAGCTTCTCTTGTTTCACGTGAATACTGTCTTAGGTTCAAATCAAGGGGCTGATCTAGTTTAATTTCTATTGATTTGGGGTGAAAATGAGCCATTTTGAAATGCCTATTTCATGTATGATATATAGGTGTCTTGTTTATAAGCAAAACTATTTATATTTTATAACTTGATGGGTTTGCGTGTGTATCTACAGGATGGGAAAGACTACATCCCCCTGAATACTATCTTACCAATGGATGTTGGATTTGATAATTCTTCTTCAACTTCCTCTTCAACATCTCCTGATCTTTCTGAGAAGGCACATGATTCAGTACCAGTCTTGAATCCTGCAAGCACTGAAAATTCTGGGTAAGAAGCAGGGGAGAGGAAAATGAATAATATCTGTAGATAACATAGATATATAGATAAATAAGGTTACCCTTGGGTCTTGGAGGTATGGTTGGGTCTGGATCACAGATTCTTCTCATGCAGCAGCTTGTTTCCTTCAGTAGCCAATCATATCTCTATAGGACATTTCAAGATATGCTCCTTCAAAAACCATCACAAAGCCAATATGCTTAAAAAATAGCCAAGAGCTAGTTCATGATTTCAGCCAGTCCACTTTTATAGCCATCTATGGGTATCTCCAGAATGGTTCTGTATTTGCTTCTTGAAGTCCCTCCTAGATAGGAGAGGCAACTAGGAGCTTTTACCTCTGTCTGCCAGCTCCTTTCATTATCATTGTTCTTGCAAAAACCTGGAAACCAGCCAAGAACCTGACCATTTCCCGTTTTGGAATGTGCTTGGCTGGCTTCCAAGTATTTGCAATGATTATGAAAGGAGCTGACAGGCAGAGGTAAGCAATTGCTCTTATGGGAAATCCAGCATCATTGCCGGATTTCTCATAATAGCAATATTACAGGATATTGTCTTGATGTCCTTGGACTATATTGGGGATGTCTATAAATAAACAGATTAAATACATCAATGCAGTTTGGTTAAATCAAAGGGATACTTCTGATGCCTATCATCTTACCTACCATGTCTGCAATCCTTGTCTAAAAGTCTTATGAGCCAGTTTGGTCTAGTGGTTAAGGAGCTGGACTCTTATCTGGGAATAGCGGGTTCAATTCCGCCCTCTCCCGTGAAGCCAGCTGGGTGACATTGAGCTAGTGACAGCTCTCTTCTGATCTCTCACAGCCCCACCTACCTCACAGGGTGTTCTGTTGTACGTTGAAGAATAGAAAAGCTTTGTCAGTCGCTTTGAGTCCCCTTTAATGGGTGAGAAAAGTGGGGTAGAAAAGCCAACTATTATTATTATTATTGTACACAGAGTGTATTCTTTTATTTTTTTAATTTCTATCTCCAGATTGAGCAAGCTTGTATTTCACTGACTAAATTTAGTCCTATTTTTGTTTATTTATTTTGATTTCATTCAAATAGAATGGATGGCACTCTTCTTAACTGAGGAAGGAACCTCTCACCAAATTTGTGATGACTCTAGGTGGTCCACTGGGACTTTGTGGACCTCAAAACAATTGTGTGGGAACTACTTCTTCTTAAAGGAATTGTACAGGGTGCCAAGTTGCTCCTGAGCCCAATTCAACGTTTGTAACATCCTAAATGATTTGGGCCTTGTGACTACGTTCTTTTGGGTTTAAGTATTATGGGTACTGCTATCTTCTACCAACCCCAGTTCAAGGAATTAACATTAATAGATAAAGGCTCTAAACGGCTTGGGCCCCAAATATCTAAAGAAACATTTTCTTTTTTGGTCTAGTGGTTAAGGAGTTGGACTCTTATCTTGGAATGTCGCATTTGATTCTGCACTCCTACATAAAGCCTTGGTGATCTCTTCTGAGGTCTCACAGCCCTACCCACTTCGCAGGGTGTCTGTTGTGGGGAGAAGAATAGAAAGCTTTGTCAGCCGCACTGAGTCCCTTTAGATGAGTGAGAAAAGTGGGGTAGAAAAGCCAGCTTTTCTTCTTCCATATAGACCTGCTTGGGCCCCTTTTGAGATTGCCTTACAAGTTCATTCTTCTGTTTCCTTTTTTAAGGAAGTACATTAATGCCTTCCGTATGAAGCCACCCAGAAGAGTCAAGACCTTTGAGGAACTTCCACACAAGAACAAATCCAGGCGTGTTGTAAGTCCAGCTAGCATCCTGGAATGTGATGTACACTTGCTCTTTTAGAAATAGTTTTGTATCACTTGGCTGAAGAGAAAAATGAACAGCAGACCTGCTGTGATTATTTTACTTCAGAGTAATCTGCTACCATGGGAGCAGCAAGTTATTCTCATGCACAGGAAACTCATATGGCTTCTGGACACACAGAATGAGCTGCAGGGTTGAAAGAAGTACTTTCTTTGCATTTAGCAAAATAGTAATCAATGTATTAGGTGAGATATATGGAATAAGGGAACTGTGTGACCTTTGGAAAGGATGCCATACAGATTCAGTCAATGCCGCATTTTCCTTTTTCATGTGGAAGAATGTGAGAAAATAGCTAATCCATTCATTTTAAGAGCACCTGAATGTGAATTCAGAGGGCCTTATGCATGACTGACGAATATGCAACTAGGGTGGAGTGGACCCCTGAAAAAGAAAGCAAGCTGAGATCAAAAGTACAAACAGAACTCAGTAGTAAATAAATACAAAGCTCAGCCACCATCCAGGCACTGCAAAAGAATCCCCTTGAGCTCCAGCACAATTTTTTTTTTTAAGTCTGATGCTTCTGATTCTCTAGCTCAGAGTTCCTTCCAGTTTGGTCTTGTGGTTCGACTCTTATCTGATAGTCTCCTGGTTCAATTCTGCACTCCTTCATGGAGCCAGCTGGGTGACCTTGGGCTAGTCACAGCCCTCTTTCTGAGCTCCACAGTCCCTCTTACCTCATAGGGTGTCTGTTCTGGGGAGAACAGAAGGTTTGTCAGCTGCTTTGAGTCCCCTTTAGGATGAGAAAAGCAGGGGATAAAAGCCAACGCCTTCCAATAAATCATGACGTTAAGCCAAAGTTTATTCTTAGCTTACTTTTTGTAGATTAACTAAAACCAGCTAGTGCCTGAAATGGTCATAACACTAAGCCAGGGATCATGACTACTTTCCTTTCTGCTGCAGGGAGAAATATTGAAATAGCCTGGAGCTAGATAGGTTTATACTGAAGTTTACCATTGTAAATGAACTGGGCCATTTTCTTTGTGCGTGCATCTTTTGTTGCTTAATTTAACATTTTTTAAAATATATATATATATATCCGTTTTGACTTGATGAAATGATTTAAGGGCAAGTTATGTGCATGGCAGTCCCAGGTAGGGTTGCCCACACAGCACATTTGACTGCTAAAACTGTATCCTCCTCCTCCTCCAGGATTACCAAGCAGACACTGGGATGGTGCTACCTTCAAAGGAGCTGAAGCGTTTTACATGGACGGAGAGCAAACAGAAGCAAACCTTCTTTGGGTATGTGAGTCTAATCATCCTGTGGTCATTCATAGATTATCTTGTGATACAGTAGGATCCAAAGTTGGCATGCCTTGACATCAGGATTTCTTCTATTTTTTTTTACAAAAACAATAAACAGCCTCTGCAAAGGAGGTCTAGGTCTGAAGGGACCGGTCATGGTAGAGGCATGGATGGGAAAAGCCATTGCCTTTTCCCACAACTTAAACTGCATCTTGTAGCAGTCTTGTGGTGGAGTGTCTACAGTTCGATTCTACACTCCTATGCAAAGCAGGCTGAATGACCTTGGGCTGGTCACAGCTCTCTTTCTGAGGTCTCACAGCCCCACCTACCTCCAAGTGTGTCTGTTGTGGGGAAAAGAACAGAAGGCTTGTGAGCTGCTTTGAGTCCCCATAAGGGTGAGAAAAGCGGAGCAGAAAAGACAACTTTGTTCTTCTTCATAGCCAGGATTCTCTGGTCCTGTTGCTGAGCTGAGAAGCCTTGCAGGACCTGAAGTTCCAGATCTTCAAAGTTTCAGCTTTATTGCCAAACAGCTAACAGCCCTAGAAAGCAGCCATTTTGTGTCCAGTGCTACATCATACCAGACACAAAGTAGTTCAACTATGATGCCTCTGCTGCCAGTGTCTCTCTAGATGGCAGTAATGGCAGGACACAAAGGGTGAAAAAATACTCTAGGGACAAGTTCCCACTCAAGGAATAAAGCGCTATATACAGCGCTACTTACATCAATATGTACAGCGCGTTAAAAGGAAGCAAACAGCATCTGGCAATCGGATTCAACCCCTATTTTCTGTCTCCACTCTAAACATTTAAATGCTTCCAAAAACGGACTGGGGAAAGCGATTCTTTCCCCTCCTCTCCCCATTGCTCAGGGCACATGGCAGCAGCGGCAACTCAAGCCCCGTTCGCCTGCTCACCTTCACAGCCACCATCCCCAGCTGGGGTTCCCTCCGAAAAAGCACCCTTGCTGGCTGGCTCGCTCTGCTGCCACTGCCACTGCCACCTGCACCCACACACAGTTAAACATACACACATCTCCCAGATCCTGCAGCAGTTTCCTCCCTTTCCCTTTTTAAAGGTCAGAATTTTTAAAAAGGCAGAATTGTGCAAAATTGCAACACTGTTATCATGTGTGAAGTGTGTGGATTGCTACAATGAAGCTGGCTGCTGTACAGGGTGGATTCTTACAATGAAACAGCTGCTGTATCTTTTAACTGAAAGGGCCTGACTTGCAGGGTGAAACCCCATCCATTTCATGATGTATTTGCCCAAATACTGCTCTAGCGTTCCCACAACAACAAGGAAGAAGCGTTTTAAAAGCCAAAACTGGAAAAAACACCTGAAAAATCAGGTGTTTATTTATTCCGTTTTAAAACCAAATAATCCTCAAAATACCCCTAAAACTGATTGCGAATGGGGACGATGAGGATCCAAACCATTTTTAACAGTTTTAATTGATTGGAGGTGAGAACAACGAGGATCCAAGCCATTTTTAAACAGTTTTAAATGGTAATGGGAACATGGCTTAGGAGTTGTTTTTCACAGCCTGCCCTGAGGGTAGATTCTAAACCCAGTGCAAACAAAGACCACTTAGTAATCAAGGACACACGTTGCCCTATTGGTCTGCACTCCTAAAGCATCACTCAGGTAGAGGCTGTCCCTTACCGTTGCCATGGCAACTCCCACCTTGCCTGCTTGGCCAGCATTCCCAGCCTTCTCTTTCCAAAATGTATTAGCCTTGAGATAGCAATGAGTGTGTTTCTACAACCCCTAGGTCAGTGATGGTGAACCTTTTGAGCCTGGTGTGTCAAAATTCACAAGAAAACCTAGCTTAACTCAGGTGCTGTGTCACATATAGAAATATCCATAATTTTATGATATTTGTAGCTCTAGTAAAACAGTTATATTTTTGATATATGTATTTTATTAAAAGCAAATACAAATAATTCTTTACATTTGCTAAATCTTCAATTGAAAGTTGGTATTTCGTACACTTCAAGAACAAGCAAGCACTACACGCCCAGGTGCCAGGGTGACCAAATGTGTCACCCAAAAGGGCTTGGTGTGTCACCTGTGTCATGCGTGTCATAGGTTGGCCATCACTGCCCTAGGTTCTCCTCTAATGGTCTGATTGCAATTTATAAGCCTTACTTAGTGTGGGAGACAGAATTTGACAAAGAACTATCAGCACATGGCATGGAGTATCTAGATCTGGAACAATAGGTTGGAGTCGTCATGGAAATGGAGGGTTGCAGGCAGAACTGGACTAAGGAACTGTATGCAACTACATCTGAAACGGATAAATCATGGAGGATATTTTATAGTTCTGCCACTTCTGAACTAAAAGCAACTGAATAAACAATATTACGGTATTTTAGTAGTGAATGTGGTTTCTTGGGCTTGGTATTTGACACTCCATTGTGACCATGGCTCCATTCATGGCCTTAAGGTACTTGAGTAGTCACTCTTATCATCACAACTTGGCCATGGCCTGGCTGGAGCGATTCCCTATCAACTTTGCCCCTAGCCTACTTTGCCCTGTGTTAATTAGGAACCACACCAGCACACGGGGACTGATTCATGAGAGGAAGCACCAAACCTGGCCTGACAACAAAGGCTGAGATGATGACCCTTCTCATGAGCTGGTTTCCATGTACAGGTGCAGGTAGGCTCTTCGGTTATCTCAGCCTGTTTCAATAACGCAAGCAGAAGAAGCTGAGGTGGTCACTTTGCAGTATGGATACATGAAACACTGGGGGCAAGGGAAAGATGTCTGGGACTCTGTAATTAAGCCATGACCATGATCCAGTCTGGATATCCAGAGATCCCCAACCAGCAGATGGGGTGAGGATTGGATTGTGTTTTCATTTCAATAAATAATATATTAGGAGAGCTAATGGCAAAATAGAATTGGGGTAGGGCTACTTTTGAGAACGGAAAATGACAGCTGCTTCAGATATAATCATTTTGCCTAAAACTGTCAGCAAATACTACTATAAGGTGTCCTGCACCACTGGAAGGGCAAACCTAGCTACAGGAATTGGGGATTTTATACTAGGGCAGCTACTGTTTCTTCCCCATGGTACTAAAAGTTTGTTTGCCTGGGCTGAGCTACTCCTGTCCTGTGAACTGAGATCAACATTAACATCTTATTTGTTTTAGGTTTTTGAAAGAGAAGGGAATCGCTTAAACTCCAATTGAGCGCTTTGAACTCTCCTCCTTTACTTGCATGAAATAACTGTGGGGGGGATAGTAGAGGGTTGTGTATGCTGTATATGAGTATTTATGCAGTTTTTGTGAGTTTTGTATGAGTGTGTTGTATGGGTATGTGCTGAGAGTGAATGTGTTACACCTTGGATTGTGGAAAGGCTCTGTTCATGAGAACATATAATTTTAGATAGCACTGTTTTTTAAAAAAATCTCATTGTTTAATACTGGTTGTACTGCTGTTTTTAACTATTCTTGTATTTTTTTTTTAAGCTGCATTTTTAAACTTGTTTCGGTTTTAGGGCTTATATAGTTTTTAAATGTTGTAAGCCGCCCAGAGACCCTTGGGTATGGGGCGGCATATAAATGTAAATATAAATATAAATAAATAAATATTAACCTTCAGAAAGACATCTAGTTCCAAAGCTAGTGCAGAAACTGCCTTTTATATTTACGTTGCATTTAACTGTTTGCTTTTGTCCACAGCCTTCGCTCTGGCAGCAGAAGCAAAGAGTCTGTCCTTTCTGACACAGCAAAGCCCAAAGGCTTCAGTCTCAGTTGTGGCCACATCAGCGATGTGACCGTGCCATTTATGTGTGGCGGCACAACGTGGGAAGGGAAGCCAGGGCGTGGGTTCCCTCCTCTTGCCTACGACTCAGTGGTTCGATATTCCACTCCACCGGTTTAACAGAGACTTCAAATTCTCCATGCCACTTCTCCTAAACTGTGTTGTATCACTCCATGATTTCTACTGAAATGTCACAATGTTCTTCCTGCTGCCGAATTTCCCCCAGATACCTGGGGAACGCATGGGCTGTAATCGATGATGAGGAGATTAGCAGTTGTCCAACATTAAGAACTTGTAACAGCATACAAATTTAAGACAGAAAAAGCCAGCGCAAGTTCCCCCAGCCACGAAACTCCTAATTAGATGGCTGTGACTGCAATACAATAAGAAAGGAGTAGTGAAATGTATTAGACCAGAAGCTGCTTTCAGTCCAATCAATGCTCCAGAAAAACTGCACTTTTTATATATATTTCCCTACCACTGTTGTGCATCTGGGAAATATTTTCCTGTGTTTGCAAGAGAATATGCAAAGCAGCAATTGAAAAGTAGAACACGGGCAAAAAGGGCTTGCAGAATACTTCTCCAAGACTGCCACTGATAAATCACTGGGTTTATATCAGTTTAACTATCAGGGCTTTTGTCAAAAGGCTCCTGAGAGTTTTTAATTGGACAAAACCTCCATGATCTATTTCCATTTCCCTCTTCCTCTATTCTGCTCCAGAACTTCAGTTCCCAAAGAGAACTGTGGTGGCTATTGAATCAGTTTAAGTCTATAGATTTATGAGAAGGGCGTAACCAATAAACAATCCCATAGGTTGAATAGGATAAAACTATAGAATAACTGAAGCAGACAACACTGGTTACGTTAAAACTGAAATTTGCTGAATCAATCATTTATACAGGACACAGAGCAGAATGGCTTCTAGCAGAGCTGATATTTACATTTTGGAGGAAACACAGGAATTATTTATTCGTGTGCAAGAAAACTCATATTCTTTGGAATAGATCCCCTTCAAATGCGGTAGGATTTGATATGAATGTTCGATACAAAACACATATGGATCCCCTATGTATCCAATATATATCCCCTAGGTATCTGCTCTGAAAGTGTCAAATCTGCCCTGAATCCACTTTGACTCCACTCTTGATCCATTGCAGATGTGACTGGCGCAGCCGCTTTCCTACCTCCCCGCCTTCACGAATGTAACAGTTTTGTACGAATGTTCCAAAGCATTCAATTCAAATCCCATTGTCTCTCTTTGATTGTCCCAACATTTGACTAAAATACAAATGTTGGACTTCGTACAAATTTTGAATGTTATATTTGTGCACATGCCTAGCTATCTGTATTATAATGAACCAAAGCAGCATACACAGCTGTGCTTATCGAAAGTGTTAAATTCACGTTGTAAATTTCTCTTGAAGCAGAAACCGATATTCTCTGTTGCAGCTTAATTCTTTGTCAGCTTAAAAGATCCGAAGTTCTATATTCTGCCTTTATTGTCTAAATTGTTTGTGACAGTATAGGCTAATAAAGTCGATCCAAGGTGCTACGACTAATTAAGGGTAAAACCAGAGGCTCCCTTATGACAGTTAGATAGCAAAACCAGTCAGGCTTCGGTAGAAATAACTGCTAATCAGTGTGCACTGCTTTTTATTGCTGTTGTCATAATGTTTATCAAGAGCAGCAGTTCTCAACCTTCCTAATGCCGTGACCCCTTAATGCAGTTCCTCATGTTTGGGGGACCCCCAACCACGGGGGCGGGGCAGCTCAGGTGAGGATGGGGCGGGAAGGCGGGAGGCTCGCCGCGACCCCTCTGAAAGGGTAGTTTGAACCCCAAAGGGGTCGCGGCCCACAGGTTGAGAACCACAGATCAAGAGCCTTTTTGTGGCAGAATCATATAATACCAGTTAGAGAAAGAGCCAGCATGGTGGCGGCCATCCACACTTTCAGCCCTGTACCAGGCCAACAACACTCAAAGTGCAGATGCCAGGGCAGGCCACATTGCCACAAAAATGACCGTGGCTACATGCCTGGATGTTGCCATGGCAATCTGGATGCTGTGTCAAACTGCACAACCTCAATCATGCCTCCATGCCTCTGTTGCCCGGTGTGGATTGTTTTTTAGCAATCCACCACTGGGGGGCTTCTGGGATGCCTGCCCTGTGGCAACCTATGGAGAGTTGTTGCAGCATTGTGGCGTGTGGAAGCACTTGCCTAGTGAATGGACTTCTACTTACTTAGTAGTAAGTGCAAACAGGCCCTTAAAGGCGAGGATGCTGCTAGGTTTGTTCTGCTAATCATATCAGACAGGGATGCTGGAAATGAATTTTCACCCTAATAACTGGTTTCAGTTGGACTTTATCACAACTTCCTTTAGCCAGATCAGTATTAATAAATGTTAAGAGTTTTAGAGCATATTACAACAGCCAGCTTTTAAAGGCCTTTCTACTGTCTTACTAGAGAAATGAATATTAGCCCTCTTTTCAACCATGGCTTGCTTATTAAAGAAAACAAGGTAAACAAGAACAAAGAAAGGAAAGGCTAGCATTATCATTAAGCAGGGCATTAGTATTTGTAAATACATTGTTTAAAAAACAAAACAGTAAAATCTAATGCTTTTTAATGCATCCCTAAATAACTGGAATTTGAAAGTTATTCTACTGATTGGATTTTAAAATCAGTAATGTAAATATCTCATATTTGTGCCTTAAGCTGTTTTCAAAATATTTTCTAGATTTTCACAATAAATTTATTTCTATGCTATCAAATGCTGCTGCTTTGCTTGTATTATTTATTTGGATTTTTATCCCTCCCTATACCCAATGGTCTCAGGGCAGGTTACAACATTAAAAACCAGTGAAGATATAAAATGAACAGATTAAACCATAACAATGCCTGAATGTGGGGAGGAAAAGTCATTCCTTGTTTAGCCAAAGAAGAGATGCATCTTCACTGCTCTCCTGAAAGTTAAGGTGTGTGGTGCATCTCAGAAGGGAGACTATTCCACAATCTGGGATCCACCACTGAAAAGGCCCTATCCCAGGTGCTGACACTGTTTATTACTGAGGGTGCTGGTACAACCAGGAGGGTCTCCCCTGCAGATCTTGGGATATGGGAAGATGACGTTCCTTTAGATATTTGGGCCCCAAGTAATTTAGTCTTATAAGTTAATTGGTATTTCATCCAAAAGCTGACCATGGTTCTCTTAATCTCCAGTACTCACTTCTCAAGCATTATCGTGAAAACAATACAGTCTAGTCTGCAGAATTCCCCCAGGATGTCTGGCAAACAGGGAACACCTCTTCAATTCCAACATTAAAACCTCTTCCATCCCATAAGATTTTTAAAATTACGAGCATTAATTATCTGGCTGTGTGCCTATCACCTGGAAGCAACACTTTCAAAAGAAACAACAGAAAGCATTCCAAGCTGTACTGTACTCAGCCCCTCTATTCCTAGCATTGATATTTCCCAATTTCTTCCTAGGATGGGCCAGAGGTTAGCAGCCTCTAATATTAGGGATATTTGGCTGTTTAAAGATGCTACACAATCTGCTTTATTGACTCACTGGGATACTTCCCACTCACTTGAAGGCAAAATCCACTCCAAATGTGGACAAAAAATGTAACATTTTAGTACTCAAAACTGATGGAAAATGTCCAATGAAACTGTGCATCACAATAAAGGATTCCAAAAGCAGGAAGAAGTAAATGCACTTATCCATATTTAGCAGTGGCTAAGATGAACTACTGGTTTGTGAGCTCTTTGCCTAAATGTTTTTGTGAAGCTCCCAAACATTTGGATCAAAGGAAGGTTTTGCCAGCATCACGTGGCCTTCGTACAATGTCTGTGAATTTGCATTCAGCAGGGGGAGGAGCTTCTGTCTACCTCCAAGCATTCCTACCAATACCGATACTTGAACTTGGCACTGTGGCATGGCTGTGGGGGTGCATTTGTTCACAGATGCCATCATGGGCAAGACTCAGAGGCGGCAGCACTGTCTGGGTGATGGAACAAACTTATACAAACATACAGCTTAAATAAATGGACTAAATTGCCTCCAGGAGAGTTTGGTCTAGTGTTTGAGCCAGTTTGGTCTAGTGGTTAGGGAGCCAGATTCTTATCTGGGAATACCACGTTCAATTCCTCCCTCCTCCATAAAGCCAGCTGTGTGACCTTGGGCTAGTCACAGGTCTCTTCTGAGCTCTTACAGCCCCACCTACCTCACAGGGTGTTCTGTTTTGCAGAGAATAGAAAGTTTTGACAGCCGCTTTGAGCCCACTTAAATGGCTGAGAAAAGCTGGGGAGAAAAGCCAACTCTTCTTCTTCTGTGCCCAGCAGTCTGCATATGGGCTGAGTTGGGCACAATCTTAGAAAACTATATTAATAAACATTTTCCACATTTATGTACAGATTAACTCCACTGCAAAAAGACAGTATACCTGTAAGCAAGCTGCTGCTGCTACTACTACTACTACTACTAGTAATAATAATAGCCAAAATTATATTCTTTTGCTTCTAAGACCTATAATTCTGAATTCACATTCAAATTCATTTATTACATTTATAACCTGCCCACCATCATCAGGTGTCATGGGGAGACCATTCCAAAGCTGAGTGTATGTGTGCCAGAGAAAAGGTATTTTTGCACGCCACAATCCCATACTGACTTTGTAGTCTTAAACCTTTTCAAGGGCATCCCCAAGTATTGCACATTATTCTAGTCTTGAGGCTACCAGAGTACAGAGGTAAGTAACCCTGGCTATTGCTGCCAACAGAGCCTCACACATCAGCAATGAATTCAGAAGCAACCCCATCCATAATCAGGTGCCATCTAAACCCCATGACACACTGTACCTCTGACTCTTTTGGATTCACTTTCAATTTATTGGTCCACATCCAGCCCATTAGTGCCACTAGGTAGCTTTCAAACATCTCAACTGCCTCACCTGGCTTAGAAGGAACAGATTTGGGTGTCATTGTCTATTGAAGGCACCTGATTCCAAATCTCTTGATGGCCTCCCATTGATGTCACTTAGATATTAAACAGCACTGGGGACAAAATCTGTTCCTGAGGAATGCCACACAAGGGCTCCCAAATGCCCAGAGTTCACCATTACTACTTTTTGGAGTGTACCTCAGAGACAGGAAGAAAACCTCTATGGAACACTGCCTCCAATTCTAGGTTTTCAAAGCTGACCTGACAAGATATAATGGTTGATGGAATCAAAAGCTGCTGGGAGATCAAGGATAATCAAAGTTGCATTGCCAGTCCATTTCTCAGTACAAGTCATCCATCAGAGCAACAAAGGCAGTTTCATTACTATACCTCCAGCTGAAGCCAGACTTCCAATCCTCAAACTTGTTTGGAAACTGCTCACCTTGAGAATTTCCTTCAGGAGACCTGGAAGCCCTCTTCCTTGTGGAGTCTATGTTTTCTCTTGGCTTATGATTTTCTTTGCATATGCCACCTTCATATCAACATATTGCTTCCTTTCACCACCACCCCCAAACCCACAAGGGCTATTACCTCTGCCGAATCTGCCCTTCAGTTAGCTAGGGATGCCCATAAGTTTTCAGCTGACTAATCTTGCATTATGGCATGACATGTTGGCTTACCTTCCCACTCACCCTCAAATTCCCAAGATCCTAGAGAAAGCTACATTATATAGGTCCATTTAAGTTGATTGCTCAAATCAACTCTGTTGCTTTCCATTTAAAATTACCTAAATGTATGAAAATTCAGTGTTTCACCAGTCTCTCCTTGACTATGGGCCTCTCTCTAGGATTTGATTCCACTTTATCCCCTTTTCATGGTGGGTGAACACAAGAATGCTGAGATTTCTGACATCCTGGATGCATGCATGTCCAGATCAAAATCCAATATTTGGTTCACTGGCTCAGATACGCTGCCTCTGAACAGTCTTGGGTAAAAGCTGGATATGTTGCTTGCTCTGTGCTTCCCCTTTCCATTTCCGTGACAAGCCTGGTCCCATGCAGTATGGACCTGGAATTTCCAGACCAGGAAATGCTGCACCCAGGAGGTGATCAGTTTATGGAATTTGCTGCCGGAAGAGGTGGTGACAGCTACCAGTCTAGATGGCTTTAAGGTAGGGTTAGACAAATTTATGGATGACAGATGTATCAATGGCAACTAGTGAACGCCTAGGTGCATCTTTGAGGCTGGGGCCGGGGAGCAGGGCCCTTCTAAGGCCATTTGCTGGGATTCGAGAGCAGGCAAAGGTTAGTCCCTGTCTCTGCTTGAGATGCTCATGAGCATTTGGTGGGCCACCGTGTGCAACAGGATGCTGGACTAGATGGGCTGTGGTCTGATCCAGCAGGTCTTCTCTTATGTTCTTATATATACATATGCATTCTTTGTGATGATCTTTTATCAATAAAGGCTTGTTAGAATGGCTAAGCAGTCTCTGCCAAGTCTGGGGCCTGGGAAGTGATCCTGATGGCAGGGAAGGCAGCAAGCAGTGGTATTATCAGTACAAGTTAAAACATCACAACTGAAGGTACAGTATGTGACTCATGCAGATGTTTAATAAGTGATACACGCCTAGCATTTGAGGCAAAACAAGACCTGAGTATTTTGCTGGTTTTTAACAGCTTTTCTGCTCCAGGGCAAATTACATGCCTGATCCACAGATGATGCAATCACTGCCTCTATTCATTGGTTTATGAGCATCAAGAGACACCAGTTTTCATGATCCAGATTCCAAGAATAGTCAATTACTTGGGCCAGAGAATGTGTGTGTTTAAACTCCTTAGGATAATTTAGAAGAGAAGCATTCCTTCCTTTGCTGTGTCAAAATAATTATATTTATAGAACTTTCTCATTACAGATGGACCATATATGAATGACTGACTGCTGACTATCTTACTGCAAAACATTCTCACATATATACTAAATATGTGGGAGCATAAAATATAACTGTATTTCCAGTTGAGGCAGCAGAAAATGCCTAATAGACACTGAGCTCTCTGATTCTACTACGTAGCTTACTGTGGCCCCAAATACAGGAAAGTAAAATAAGAGTGCAGATAACATGTTTAAAGTTGCTCAGTTGTGTCAGACATACTGATATTCACTACTGTACAGCCAAGAAGACAAATTCAGTTGCTGTTCACCCAGATGCCAAGCACCTAACAGGAGATGCAAAACTATTCCTACACTCATCTTTTAGGATTCTTGAGCTGGTGAAAAGGAAAACCAGGACGAATGCAGAATTCTTTCAATTTCTCTTGTATTTCTCATTCCAGAGCAAGAAGAAATAATCTCTCACTTGAGATAGACAGGAAATTCCAAAGCTTTCCTGATCTTTATGGGCATCACAAGAACTCCAGATGACTAGGGACATGTGTAATTTTGTTCACAGCACCAACAAACCTTTCAGCACCGAGTGCTGCAAAACAGTGGTTGTTTGGTTCACAAGTGCCATTTGCTGCCATACACTAGCTGAAAGTCCTGTTGTTTGTTTGATATACCACACTGGTCTCAAAAGAATATAAATTTATTTTTGTTTTTTGTTTTTGTCTATGAAAGTAATGGGGCTGATTTACATACACCAAGTAGGTCCTCTTTAAACTGGTCCCTGAGAAACTTCCAGTGTTCCAGCATCAATTTACAAAATGTCTCGTCATTTGTTTCTTGGAAAATTACAGAAAAACTTTATCACTTGCTTCCTGCTCGGAACTGTTAACTCCAAAATTAAAAGCATGATTGAAGGACTTTGTACCCTTAAACTCCTTGTAATATGTTTGTGAAAAGTGAAAAGTTGTACAGCTTTGTACAATACAGTAATTGCATACAAACTGTCAATAGCATGTTTTTCTTCCATAAATTAACCTGGACCATTTGCCCCTTAAAATGAATTATCCTTAGAAATTTTATTTTTTAACAATTGCATAAGAATACAAGTTCCATGATGCCTTCTCTCAAGTGACCCAATCCTTCTCCCTAAAACAGGGTTCATAAGGTTCTGTCTTCCAGTCCTAAAATCAGTTAGGTCTTCCTAAATCAGTTGGGTCTTCCTTTTGAATATTCTTCCAGGGGCGAGCTTTTTTACCATTTCAGTTTGCTACTGAATTATTGCAAACAATTAAGATTGGGAGAGTAGAATTTCTTATCTTTGCTCTCATATGCTCTGATGTGTTTATGAAAGCTCCAAAAGCTTTTCATTACGTTTAAAAATGTGTCGTATGCATTTGTGCAGACAACTGAAGACCACATATGAGAGGACAAATAAGAATTATTAAATTTTGCTAGGATCATTTTGTTGCTTCACATAGGGCAAAACCTCAGGCTTCCCAAATCTTATAACTACCTTTAAAAGCATTTCAGTGCCGGGCTATCAGAGTGCAGCTACTCCATACGTCTGTCTTGAGAAAGTTTGTGAGTTCCAGTCCCTGCAATAGTGTGTGTCAGGACAAAACATGGTGAAAAACTGGTCCTGTAAAGCAGTTTAAATTACATAAAAAGTGGAATGCAACACCCACATTTTTACAAGTTCAAAAGAAGGCTATGATATTTCTGGTATTCTTTATTAAAAATACTGCTGTACACAATGAAAGAATGAAAAACAGGATTAAAAGGTAACACATAGTGGGGTCATGACATCAGAATGTAACATACTGGTGCTTTTTAGGGGAAGCTGTTTACATCTAAAAAATTACTGGAACAAGGGCAAAAAAAAAAAAAAGACATTTTGTACTCCAAAGTATTTACAGTGTAGCAAAACAAAAACCCAAACAAGCAACCTAAAACAAGTCAGAAAATTTAAATGGACTCACATCACATGATTTTAAAAGGTTGTCCCTTCTGTGCTTTCAAATGTAAAGGATAGGAAGGTCAGAATTGTTCCCCTGCATGGAAAAAGTATGCTTTGAGTCTTTTTATTTTTAAATTGCTGGGGTTATTTGGTTTTTCTTTCCTTTAGGGATTACATACATAACCCTTCCTATGACTGGAACAAGCTAGTTTCTGGACAGCCTTCTAAATGGAATTATTTTGGAAAAGAAGGGCTCTCCCCAAAAAAACACCAAGCAGAAAATTTCAAAACATGGACCGAACAAAACAAACAATACTCTACATTGTTCTATGCAGTACCCAACAGCAAATATTTCCTGGATGGAATTTACTCATGGAAACTTATTGGCTCTCTGCTTTCTATTAATTTTAAACCAAGTCCTGAGATTTCTGGGGCTAAAGCAACAGACACTGCCATAAGACAACTAGTTTGCAAAATGCAACTAGTCACTTCAGAGTGGTCTTGTCAACATAGCAAAGATAGGATTCAGGCTGTGCATGACCCTGGCTTTTGCTTTTCCCAAAATATTGGTCCACAAAATAATCTGTCAAAAAGTTTCCAATTTCTGCAGCTGAAGAGATGATCCCCTTTCATTTTCAGAGAAAACAACAACGGGGAAAAGAAAAAAGCCTCAGCCTGCTTATAAATTAAGCGTTCAATAGTTCTTCTAGAATACAAGTACTACTTTTTTTTTTTGTACAAAAGAATTACAATATGATTCTTCAAAAACATATAAAAGACAGCTGCTCTTCCTCAAATACGTCAGCTAATGATAAAAGACTGGTTTGCCATGTTCTTATCATGAAGTCCCTGTTCTATTTGAAGGTAAAAGAGAACAATAGTATGGCAATATTAAACATTATGCTCCACTTAAAATTTATTTCCAGATTAAATGATTGGTTTTATTTATTTCAGCTCATCAACAGATACCATTCTTTGCGGTCTCCTTTGTTCCTCGTAAAAGAAGTCAAGGGTCTTTCTTGTCTTCCACAGCTATTCTCATGAAGAGCCATGCTTTTCTTCACGCAAATCTGAAGGAGGAGTGTCATCATTAAAGCTTATAAAACTGGACAAAATACTTAAAAATTTATCTGAAATTACAAAGATCGAGAATTAACAAAATGGGTGCCAGCAACGTTGGTTTGCAAGTGCTTTGTGATAGTCCTGACACCTTTTGGACAGTCTCCATGTTTTCTTCATGGTGAGCACCCAGTGCTATTAAAACATTCAGTGCTGGGAAAAGGATATACACAGTCTTCATTACTGCTTTAAGAAAGGAAAAAGAAAAACAATCCTATGTATTTGGCAGTCTTCAGTATCAAAGCGTAGGTGGTTCTGCTGCAAATTCCCTTGAATATGCAAGCTTGCAGACAAACTGTTGGGTCCCAGAGCAGAAAGTTAATTGGGGGGGGGGGAGGTGAATCCAGACTTGAAGACTGAATATTTCACGTGTTGAATATTATAAAAGCAATATTACTTTGGGCTAAGCAGTGACAGCAAAAGCACAGCAGACCAGCATTCCTCCAGAATCAGGCTATAAAACTTCAAAAGCTCTCGATGCCAGACAACTGCTGTGTATAGTTAATCTTCTGAACAGTGTCTTTGTATCTGTATCCAGTGTAAAGTACCATAATAAAGCTGTGGTTCAACGAACAGAACTTTATACAAAAAACAAAATGAAAAGGATACTTTAAGTAACTTAAAGGAATATGTTCCTGAATCCTCAGGCCTGTAACACAATTTCTTTTTTTTTTTCTTTTTAAAAAAAGTTCTATTAAAAATTGCATAAATGTGAATGCATCTGACTAGCAGGAAAATATACAAACAAGTATTTTATTTAAAAGGCGCTGGTTGTGTTTAGAGCAACTTGGAAATGCTCCTAAAGTACACATCTCAAAATGGTGCTGTATGTAGACAAAGCTTCAACTAAATAAAAGGGGATTTGACATGTGACATTTCAATGATACCTGACTTGATTCGGCTTCATTTTTTTCTTTTTAAATAAGCATCTTCTCATCTGATTGGTTAACCTTATGGTGGGAGGCATATGACAAAGTTTTACAGAGGTTACAAGCTACACTGTAATTTACAGAACACAATTTCTATGAAATTATTCACCTGGTCCTTTATAGTTTTCTGGGGGTGCAAATAAAATCAAAATCAATAAATTCCGCAGTATATTCAGTGGCAAAAAAAAAAAAAAATGCCAGAAATGTTCTTGCAAAGAGATTCCCTTAGTAATATCCAATGTGGCAAAACATCAGAGATCAGAAAAGTCTTTAAAAAAATTAAAATTAGTGCATATACGAGTGGAAAAAATAAAAGCAGGAACATCACGCCCCTGATGTGTTCCTTATCTTAAAATAATTTCTTCACAGATAAAGCCTCCAATGGCAGCCAGAGCTCTAGGGAAAACAAAAATATTCTTCCCTTCAAGTAACAGTGTACCTGACTGAAGTGCAACATCTCCGGTTGTTTTGTTTCCCAAAATGTGAAATGAGATGACGACAAACAGCTGTAGTGCAATTTGCTATTGGTTATGCTCCTCAGCAATGTCCTGCATGCTTTCAGCAAGTACTACAACTGGCCGTTCGCAGCTGCAATCAGTTCTTGAAAGGTATTTTCAAAGCAGCGCTTCAGATCACTGTACGTTACCACAAGTACACTCTTCTCATCTCTGGAAATGAGGCTTATTTTTTCTGGCACACCAGCGTCTAGCTGAAAATCAGAACATAAAAAGAACGTATGAGTACTTGGTATCACCGCCATTACCATCATCACGTAACTTGCCCTTAGAAACATCCGCAGTGCAGTTCTGCTCACTTTACTGGAAGGGGAAGTCTAATTATTGACCCCTCGACATACACACAGCTGCTAAATCTGTTTTAGAAGGTTTGAAGGCTCTCTCATGAAAAGACACTGAAAGGCGACTTGGAACTGGGGGAGACTGTCAGGGGGTAGTGGGGTGATAGGTACCCCCCGTTCATAATGCATCGCCATTGCATTGCAGAGTTGCACTTGGTTCGTGCTGGCTAGAATCAATCTTCCGTCTCTGCCTCTGTAGAACTTAGGCTGTCAGATCCCTTCAGCGTAGCTGTTCAAGGTGCTGAAACGCATTGGCTTCTCCGATCCCGGGAAAGCCTGTAGATTCCTACTGCTGCCAGTGTAAACAAACAGACAGGGACGCCGTAAATTCTCCGAAGAGGTTTATTGCGTAGCGGTTGCAGTCCTTACATTATTCCATCTCGGCCCCGAAGGGCAATCAGCTAGGCAAGGCAACACACAGCCGTATGTGCCTAGTTTTATACCTTCCCACTATCTGAGTTGGTGTGTCATATCCTGGCATTTCGCAATTGTTACCCAGTCTTACTCAACTCTTGCTCAATCCCTGTGTTGTAATTCTTACTTCATTCAGCCTTCAAGATCTGGTGGCAGTCTGGTGATTCTTGACTCCTAGTTACCTGTTCTTGCACACATCACTACATTTTTCCTTATATGGGCTTCCTCAGCCTGACAGAGACTGCTTCCTGTCCTGTCACCAGCAGCATCTTCTACTAAATCTTATGACTGTGAAGGAGCTCTACCATGTACTGAATGGATACAAGTCTACAATGGAAACCTTAATATTACTTTGGGATAGAAAAAGCTATGGCATAGGCTGAGACATGATGTAGACTTATAACAGACCTGTAGCACTTCAAAGAGAGGGACCATTCATCTGAAAGACCCAAATGTGCCACAGTTCCTTCACATGGAGTAATCTTAACATTTCCACTCGACATGATAACATTCCATACGCAGAAGAATCTGATGTGGAGAATGTCAAACATCTCCTTGCAAAATGCAAAACCAAACTAGCTTCAAGATGACAGGTGAAACAACTTGGTTCAACGCAGAATGCTACCTAATGGATTTAAAAATACTTGCCTCAGCTGAATAGGTGTAGGTCTTGATCCAATATTAAACAATATTACTGAAGAAACACAAGCAAGCAATTGAACTTATGATTGCCTTTCTACAGCACATCTATGTTTATGATTATTAGGACTTCTATACCACTCTATTATGCAGGTTTTGGGGTGATGAACAAGAACAAATGGAAGTTACAGTCGACAAGGACAACCTGTAGTCTGCTCAAACTACAAGCTTTAAGACAAGATGACAAATCATGGTTTGATCCTAGACACTTAACTAAGTTTAGCATTATGCACCATAACAAACAACAATTATTTATTTTTTTATTTTATTTATTTATTTGTATTTCTATCCCGTCCTATACCCGAAGGTCTCAGGGCGGGTTACAATATTATATTAATCTTAGACAGGTCCCTGCCCCTCAGGCTTACAATCTAAAGAGACAAGATACAAAAGGAAAATGGTATGGGAGGGAACAGGGGTGAATTACTGAATGGGATTTCAAAAAAAGCCTCTCCTAAAGTCAGGTCACACTTCAAACTTAGATAACCACTGAAAATAAAAGTTTTTTTTTTAAAAAAAGGTTAAACACGCTGCAGTTCCATATTTAGAGGGGGAGTTGGGTGGAGGAAAGTCTGTACTTGAGCCAATGCCTCAGTGTAAAACTGAAGCTGGACGCATTTAAACACAACATTTATTAATTTATTTGTATTTGTATACTCAAATGTCTCAGGGCAAGTTACAACTGTAAAAACAACTTTAAAAGAATCCACTGAAAACAATAACAGTGCCTGGAAGCGTGCAAGACTTAGCATTATATCCGAACCAATCTTGGGAGTCAACCAAGAACCTTAAAGGTATAATGCTTGGGCAAATCAGGTCTGGTCACATCCATTAAGATCTTACACTTTACCAAAACATTTGTTCATACCACTGAAATGTACGGCATTCAACAATGCCAAGTGAAGTCTACAAAGAGTCGCTGGAAAACAACTTGTATTTTCAATCAAGTCCAAGTCAGCTTTTTATCGTATCTTTCACTGTCAAATGCTGCGTATGTCAATGGCACAAACTGATGTAATGAATGTGAGACAAATGAATGTGAGAGGTAATGAACGTGAGACCAATTCTAGCTTACCTTGTTAAGACAAGAGATAATGTGACTGAGGTCTATCCAGGGAGTACCTGCTTCGGTCACTTGATGAAAAAGATGATCCCTAAAGAGCTTCAGGAGATATCTATCTCCAGTTTCAGACCATGTTGGGTCCTTTTGAAATCTATTGTAAAACATAATGTGTAATTTCCTATTATGAGCACAAATTCATATACATCTCAAGCGATACATTTTGCTATCAATTGCTATAACTTGCAAAATATAATTTAAGAAAGTGAAACATATCCTCCTCCAGTCCAAAGAGACCTGTATGGGGCCTGAAGCACTTTAATTCAAGTCAGCTAAGCTGCATTTCTGATCAATACTTTGATTGATTTTGAAAACCGGATCAATGAGATTGCATACGCACAATGCAACATTTGTCTCTAATATTTAGCATGAAACATTTAATTGCTTTATTCTGTATTTGGTATCATTAGTCATTGAGGTCAGACTTACAGTGTCCAGGGGAATGAAATCTCTACAAATATCAATTACTGTTCCCAGTCTCCAGAAATGGCACTGTAGCAACTGTATGCACTTGGAGGTTATTTGCTGCTGTTGGGAGAAAAAACTGAAATACCTTCCCAAAAACACACTAATAATTGGGACTTTTACAATCAAGTTTTAACTCCTGTTAGGATACTAAAAGGTGGATTCAGATTTCTTTGGAAATGTAATTTCTCATTAATTATTCTCTGCTTCCAAGACAAGCTTCAAAACAAAATGCTGTAATGCAACTAGGCCACAACGGATAAATTCACACTGAAGAGCAAAAATGGCCTGTCATACACAGGTCTCAACACCCTGCAAGTCTATTGCCACTCATCTCCCCAGGCTGCCCATTTTTAAGAAGATGGGATACAGGAAATTAGGAATTTCTTACTCTGGCCTCTCATTGATTGTTCCCAGTTTTGCAAGAAGTCGAAATAATCTTCCATTCTGAACTTCCTAGAAGACACGAGATAAGCAAAAATTGACAACAGCATGAAACATTTCTAACCCAATTGTTTTCCCCAAAATTATTTTCCTTAAAATCACTCTGCATCCTGTTCTGTAATGTAACTTTCCTAAATGTTCCTTGGCAAATTATAGGGGCATCTTATATGGTGTGAAGTACAGTAAAGAGTTCACTTTCGTATATATAAAATTATCTTCCTGTGAAATCAGTAGAAATCTTACCCCTTCTGAATTGAGATTGATGTAATCTGTATCTATAGCTGTACCTGTACAGAACTATCATTTTTAAAAGCAACAAAAAGGCAATTTTTAATGTCAAAAGTACAAGATTTGCTTACTTACCAATGCCTCTTTTCTGACCTATGATAGCTAAGGCATCCCTAAGAGTTGGATCAATTCTCATCTCTGCCAAAGGAAACACATAAATGAGGCAGAGTTTTGTCCCTCCTGTTCATCCAGGATGCCTTCGTTCTTCTTGTGGCCAAGCAAAGTGGTAAAGGATAAACAGAAAGAGAGAAAAAATGAAGGAAAACACTAGTGTGTTGCTGGGATGCTTTTTGCATCCCAACCCAGAAAGGGAGAACCCTACTATCCTTTCTCCGTCTGTAAGAGAGCAAGGGATCTCTAAGGGTACAACATGCCCAACTGAAAATTCTCTTTGCTGGGTCAATAGCCAGTAAAGTTAGCCCAAAGATGAAATCTGCTATAGGACAGTTTCTGGTGAAAGTTGCCTTGGTTGAAGCACAGCCGTCAAGACCTTGTGCCAGTACTGGCCCATTTCATGAAGTGGAATGTTAGCTATTGCTATCATTCTGTTAGGATGGGCTTTGTCCCATGAGTGGGCTCAACAGATGAAAGAGATGTTTAAGCCATGGCAGCGCAATATTTTAATCCATATGCTATGTCATGAGCTTAGGCCAGAAGACATGGTTGACTGCTTGTGAAGACCAGAGGAGAAATAGGAGGATTTGTCACTTTACCTCCAGGAGTTTAATTTAGCCAAGCTGCATTGAGGTGTACAGCTGGTCCCTGAGATTAGTCAAGGTCTAGAGGAGGAATTGAGGACTGATGAGAATGGTCAAAGTCCAAAAATGTTTGAGCCATCAGTGGTAACAAGAATTAAGGCTGTTCCAAATGAATCTTTTGAAGATTCATCCCACCTCTAATACACCTTTTTGCTTAGCACAGAGCATTATGAAAAGAGGATCTAGCATATGAATGATCCACATGTACCACCTCCAAGCTGCTTCAGAGTCGAACAGAGTCCAAGTGGAGCCATCAAGAAGTCACAGAGATCCAGGTCCTGAATACTGAGATAAAAGCTAGGTTTCTATGTACTGATGCAAGCAGCAAACAGATTTAGAGATAAGGCCTAAATTACCTGAAATATTGTCCCATTCTCCCAGATTCTAAGTCCTACTGATATGCTGTGCTGCAAAGGAAAAGAAGATGCTGCTCACTCTGGGAAAGGGGATGGTAGTTTCCATCTGTAAGATGCTAGATCTGGTTCTGCCCTGTCAATTTATGTGAACCTCGATTGCAACATTATCTTTAATGTAACAATGTCTCAGTACAGATATGAAGGGTCCAAATGAACTGCCTATGTGGAAAGACAAGTTCAGTGGATTTGTTAGTCCAGAAAATTAACATCTGTGAATATCTCTCACTGTGGATCTAGGAATAGCATTTCACTCTAGACAACAGAGATGTACTCAGAAAAGAGATCTCCTCAGTGATTCCAAGATCCTAATGGCAGTACAGTTAGACTGTAGAATGTTGTCTTAGTAAGGAGCTAGTAAGCAATGGAACAGAATGTAGAAGACCATCAGGCCTACACAGTTATCCCACAACATTCCATTGCAGAACAACCATGGTGAACAATCCATGCATCCACAATATGTAACTCCTTGATTATAGAAAAGTTGTAGAAACCTCCGACAAGCCTAAATTTGATGGGAGCAGACTACCTGCCTTGCACAGCCTTCATATAAGATACTCTGGGCATGCAGAACAATGTTCACACTAAGGTGAGGGTCAACAGATGCAGATTAGGTTATTTTATATCCTAGGGATGATATAACTTGCTAGAAGAGAACTGATGTCTTCTAAATGGAAAACATGGGAAGAATCAGGGACTTATGACTCATCTGAGCTGACACCAGAGAGGACATCTTCCTTTAAATGAACACTGTACTAAGGAAATGCACATGGAGGACAAGAGGAAAGACACAAGATTGCCTCCAGATGGCAAGAGGCATTGCAGGATGTAAGGAAGATCCCGTAACTGCCTCTCACAGCCTCCTGACAGATGCAAGGGGAAGCCTTCTCTGTCAGGTTTTTGGCACCCCTGGCTGGCTTCTGGTAGCCCCAAACACTCCAACTGTGAACTGTTCACTAGGCATCAAGCTAAGCACGAGTGTTTTGAGAAACCTGGTGTCAATGCTGATATTCTCTTAATAGTGATAAACTGGATTTCAGTTTGTTAAAGCAGCACTATACTGGCATTCACATTATACGGAGAGGATCATGGTTTTTATTGCACGTCTGGGCAGAGCCAAGGAGGACAAATGGTTTGGGACTGGATGAATGGTTCTTCAACACTCTCATCTTCACAAAGGACATTCAGCCAAGAATATAAGCTCCTTCTTCATTTGTTCTGCTCTAGGGAGAATCTGTCATTCCATCACTGCACTGGGCAAACTCTAAGAGTGAAGGGAGATGGTGCCACCAGAAGGTTCACTTATGACAGTGCTGAGGCAAGATGGCCTACATGCATAGAACGCCATCTTGGAGCCAGTCTTTTAGAAGAGGAGGGAGCAGATACCTCAGGCATGTTGCGCATCCCTGAACTCCTGCAGGTGGCTGACTTGAGAATATATGGTGACCATGGTGCTCCTTCAGGCATGGTTTCATACTTGCCACCATAGTAGCAATGGTTCTACGTGCCAGAGAATATTGCTTAAAAAGCTTTTTTTCCTCAACTGCTCTTTTTGTTACCTTGCATGAAGCCATCTTCATGAGAGAAGAGGGAAGAGAAAGATCTTTTATATTAAAAAGAAAAAGAAAATAAGGAGCTGAAGAATATGGCAGATGGCATAAAAATGATGTTGAGAGAGACAGGGGGAAAGAATGACTGGGAAAAACCCAGGAGAAAGCCACAAAATTTGGGAGGGGGGATAGCTGCTTCCTGGGAAGTGAAAAAGTGGAGCACTCCCTGCTACAGAGGAAGGACAAACATCTTTCTCACTCATACATTTCCTTCTTTTTTCAGAAGAGCTAGAACACAAAACCACCTTTTAGAGATGGCTTAAATAAAACAGTGCACTGTATTTACACATTCGATTCACATTTTTGTGTGAAATTTTCTGGCAAAAACAATACAAAGATGGAACCCAACAAATTTCAGTCAGAAGGGCATTCCTCAGTTGTGATAGCACCTATTGCTTACACTCACTTACCAAAACTCCCGTGATGGTTCTAGGAGAAACGTCTCAGATTTTAAGAATAATTCAAGGGAGGACTTGCATGGTAGCAAACTCTTCTGAATGTTTAAATCCTAGAAGCAACACTCTGAACTATGTCAGCTTGAGGAGTTCACATAAGATTGAAACTGCGTTCCTTGATGTGAGAACACCCAACAGATGTCTAGAAGCCACGTAATGAACTGACTTTAGTCTCACGAAGTCTGCATAATGATAATCCATCTTGGATGTTGTTAGGAAGTCTATTGCACCAAAGAGGCAGCTAATTTATGAGCTGAAATGAGAGGGAACTCCTGGCTAGAAACACTACCTTACAAGAACGGCAACTATATCTAGAATAGGCCAAATCAGTACAGATAACAAACGGCCTAAAAAAGTAAGAATGATTACAATTATATTTAAGAAAGAAAAGAAACCCAATAAAGAAAACAATTCTATCAATCGTTTTTGTAGTAGTAGTACTTCTAAGAAGCTCTTAAATCTACTTTACTAAATCATTTCCCAGGCTGGGAAATACCTGTTTGATATTCACTTATACTAAATGAAAAAGATCTTCTTTTATCTGAAAAAGATTTAACAGCTTTGCTTTCATTTCTCAGAAGGCAGTAACAATGGGCAAATTTCCACCACAGCTTCAACAATCACACTGAGTGGCACCTGCTTTTAATAGCTTTTTAATAAAAATATTTGAAACATAGAAATAATTAGAACAAACAAGCTGGATTCAGAGTTCTGATGCAGGGAAATATGGAATTACATTCAAATTTAGACAGAGATAAAGGAAAGCAATATCCATGTATTCAATACATTGACAGAGTGGAATTCTCTTCTACTAACTACTGAAATGTACTGTTGTGTCTGTTCTGAAACACTATGGATTTCGGGAAACATTTTTTCCCTTTAAGTGTGTGTGCAAGAGTAGGCTCTGCTTTTGTTTAAATTGCTCTTGGAAGACACAGATGATATTAAAAGTGGCCATGGCATATACCATACATGAAAACGCATAAACCAGCTTGGAGGCCAAAGTGGTCCCCAAACTGTCTAAGGTAACTTTGAGCTCGGGGAGCAATACTGCCTCTCCCACGGCTGAACTGGTTCTGTTTAAAACCTGTTTGGGATAAGCCGGGGTGGGGGTTCAATGAATCCAATACTGAACCAAACTCCCTCAAATTTGAGAAGTTTGACACAGTACCAGACAGAACTTGGAACATTCAAATCAAACGGTTAATTTGTTTAAAAGCTCTCTTCCTCTTCAATCACGTCCCAGGCCTTCCCCCATTTCTCATCAAGGATGTAGTCTCCCTTCAACTGTGCCCCCAGACACTTTTGGTAAAATCTGTGGACACTGAGCCAATAAACCCACTAAGTAGCTCACAGAAACTTTATAGTTTCTTCCCAACTGACGTTTTATTTAAATGAACCAAAGGACAAACATCATGCAGTTGTGTATGTCCAGTATGGACATCTATTGTGCCCCATATACAAAAACTCTTCACAAATATAAACTGTGTAAGACATGCTTGCACTATCTCAAGGCATCCATTCCCATTAGAATTAAAGCAATATAGCTTTCATCTAGCTATGATGACAACCAAGTCAATGATGACTGTTATGATATTCTACCAATGTCCTCAAAATCCCAAGTGATTTGTGATATCAACAGCAAGGATGTAAATAACCAAGGAAGGCTGAAACAGGTGGGCTGCAGTGTGCAATATGGCACACAACAGGGAGAGCAATTTACCTTTGCAAGATCTTCTTCTATTACATCATTCCTCATTTGGGCAGCATCCAACTGAGTATAAAATCTTGCTCCAATCATAGGCATGATATCATTTACACTTCGAAGCCTGTTTTGGTCAGTAAGCAAATACCTAAAAAAGGCAATTTTTTTAAAGCTACAGAAATTCTTTTATATGCAAAATCTTATCTTTGTTAACATAGAGAAGTAAGACTACTGAAGAAAAAATAGTTAAAACGTTTTAACTGGACTTCTAAATCTATAATGAATCAAATGTGTTACTTCTTCAAAAGCAATTTTATCTTGTGTTACATATTTGCGTTTATTTAGACTTCTAAGTTACCTATTTTTAAAGTCTTTATTGAAGTGCTTATTACAGAACATCCAAAAATACCAGAATTAGTAAGAGGTGTCAGGGTGCAGCCAGAGTTATTCTAAGGGCTGAGGCCAATACAGAAAACTCTTTTCTAGTAAGTGACAGTTTGGTCTTTTGGTTAGAACATCAGACTCTTATCTGATAGTCTCCTAGTTCAATTACACACTCCTACACAAAGCCATCTGGGTGACCCTGAGCTAGTCACAGCTCTCTTCCTGAGCTCTCACAGCCCCTCTACCTCACAAGGGGTCTGTTCTGGGGAGAAGAGATTTGCCAGCTACTTTGAGTCCCCTTAAGTGTGAGAAAAGTGGGGTATAAAAGGCAACTTTTCAACTTTGTTTTCTTCTAAGAACTTTGACAAAACTACAAGGGATTCATTAGAAGATCTTAATAAACAATCGGGACTGTATGAGAAAACTTTATCTCAGGTATGTAGTTTAATGTGGGACAAATTTATGTATTATTCTACAGTTTCTTATACTTCCGAATTCCAGTTTTAAAACAAGTATTCTAGTACTTTAGCAGAGTTCTAAATATTTTCAGAAAGAGATGATTCAGAATAAACAGCACTTTCAGAGTCTAAATTCTATTGTGCTAGTTAACATCACTTTTAGCAGAACTGATATTTAGGCTGCGCCTCCATGCAAGCCATTTGGGTCTGACTGAGCACGCATGGGACTAGGAGGGGGTCCGAGATCGAATCTTGCCAGTCCCCATGCCATTCCCGGTAATGCGGGCTGGTGTGGATGCAGCTGTCCCCATGCAAAGAGCCAAACCCAGGCACGGGGAAGCAGTGCCATCTCCTTTCTTGCCCCCTCTCTCACTGGAAGCCGGTTTGATGTCACCCCACCCCTGTGCTGCCAGCTGCAAATTCCCCGCCCCCCTTAGCAGCACAGAAGCCAGGACCGCGAAGAAAAAATAATAATTTAATGTTAATAAACCATAGGCGCTACAAGGTTTGGCGACAGGTGAGCGGTTGAGCGGTTTTGTGCACCTCCCCTCCACCCAGGAACCATGAGAATGCCCGGCTTAAAAGGGAGAAAAATCAAACCATTCTCATGCCTGCCTTGGCAACTGGGAAACAGAGTGGAATATTTGGGGAAAGGGACAAAAATCAAGCTATTATCCTGCCTGCCTTGGCAATTGGGATATTTTCACTCCCAAAAAATCTCAGCAGTTGCGATCTCCAAAGCACAGGGCAGGAACAGCAAGCGCACCCCACCTCCCAATGATGCGAGTGCCAATCTTCTCCCCAAATAGCCCAGGACCACCCCCATGTGCAGGCTCAGCTTACAAAGCGATGAGTGCCAGGCCCCCAAATCGTGCCCAGATTTGTTTTTCCCAGTACCAAATTTGGTCCTGGTCTGGTACGGGGTTGGGCAATAAGGTCTGTGGAAATTGGACCAAATAAAAAATGCATGGGGACACCCCTTGCAGAACCCAATTTCAGTATTGGACCAAACATGCATGGGGATGCGCCCATAGTGAATGACAGCACTGCCTGTCAACTGAGATTTTCCAATAGGGCCCTGGTAGAAATACCATCCTTCCATGACTAGCGAGAGCAACAGAGCCTTTTCTGTTGTGGCCCTTAAACTTTGGAATAGCCTCCCTTAGCCATACAACACACTTCTACACTGTCACACCTTCCACTGTTTAGCCAAACACTCCTTTTCAGTCAGACTTTTGCCAGTTACATGTAGCTCTAATTCTTTTCCTATACTACTTTTATTATCATTTTGGTTCTATGTTTTCATGCTTTGTTTTATTTTAACTGTTTTATTAAATTGTTTCATTTCAGTATTGTTCACCACCCTCAGTGAAGGGCAGTACAAAAATAAAAAAACAAATCAATAAATACCATTCAAAGATATCAAGTATTATGTAATTACTGATGCAGTGTGAAGTCATATTGCATTGGTTCCTATTAACATTATGGCAAACTCCAGCAGCATTGGTGATTTGTTGTTTTGTGATGTAGATTATGTCAAGATCCTCTTCCAAGATCACTCAGGGCATATTATAGCAGAACAGGACTGAAAAACAAGCCTGACGCTACCTACTGTACATAGTACACAGGGAAGTGGGAAACACAGACAGACATGAAGCAATATGGCATGGTATTTGTCACAGAAATGAAATTATACTGTGATAATTTTTTAATGTCAATCCAGCCTACTATATGGGGTGTTCTCAGTGATCTTCCATACTAGACAAGTAATTCCACCTCAGGAGCTTCAGCTCAGTTTTTATAAGCTTGATTAAATGGCTGCATTAATTTTAATCCTAAATATCCCTTAATCCACAGGTATTTCAAAATCTGTGAGTAGCCCTCACTACAGGAATATATTTCTGATGCGAAGTAATCACTTTGGAGCAGAGCATGTGTACATGCGTTTTTTGTAAGTATCTTATGAACCACAATTCAAATTTAGTTAGATTCTTGAACAAAACAACAAAGGGGAGGGCTGTGTGTGTATGTTAAGAAAGCTGTTACTTGTTTGGAAGTAACTTACAAAATAAGATTCTTCAAATCAGAGGAATAGTTGATTGTCACCAGTTCCATGGCCTTCTGTAAATTCTCTCTCTGAATTCCTGCCAAGGAATTGCAAGCCAAAGCCAACACAACCTTCCCAAGGGAGATTAAGTCTGCTTGCTAAAGGAAAAAATATGAAAATACATTAACTGGGTCAGCAATAGACTTCAGGGGTGTTAGATACAATTATTTTACATATGCACTTTTAATTCAAGTCCTGAAGCCAACAAATACATCACTATCAATCAGCAATTATCCACTTGTGCATTTACTTTAATAAACAGATACAATTTAGCAAAAATAAAAATCTTCCTCCTGCTCAGCTCCCAATAGCATGGAAATATTTTCTTGACATTTTCATTCACTTTCAGCAGGAACCATTTTATCAGCTTCCAAAGGCATGTATCTCCTCCACCTGTTTTGTCCTGCTACATGTAGAGTGGGAAAAAACATTGTGCCTTGATGTTCAAACCAGTGCACATGAAACAATGTGCCTGGAAATTATGTGGCCTTAGAAGGGTCTTTTGCTAAACATCCTTGCTGCCTATAATTGGCCAGAGGGACCTTAATGCATCATAATGCAAAAGAAACCTGAAGTAAGTTCACAGACAGGCATTTCACAAAATCCATAATGATCCTGATCATTATGATGAGTGTAAAACACTATTTATACTGTGTAGTATAAATAATATGACAAAAGACATGTGACTCAATCTTCCAAAGTAAAAACTATGATTTAAAGCCACCAGTAGAAACTGCATCTTTCTGAACGTTTATCCAGAGCAAGTTTCAAATCTAACAAAATTAGAATGGGAAGAAGAGGCTTTATGTATCACAGTGCAGAGGGACTGTCCCTATTCTCACTTGCACAAGATGGAAGGAGTGTGGAATTTGCTGCCAGAAGAGGTGGTGACAGCTACCAGTCTAGATGGCTTTAAGGTAGGGTTAGACAAATTTATGGATGACAGATGTATCAATGGCTACTAGAATGAATGTCTAGGTGCCTCTTTCAGGCTGGGGGGGGGGGGAATGGGAGCGCCTCTAAGGCCACTTGCTGGGATTCTAGAGCAGGAATAGGTTTGTCCTTGTCTCTGCTTGAGATGCCCATGAGCATTTGGTGGGCCAGTGTGTGTGACAGGATGCTGGACTAGATGGGCTGTGGCCTGATCCAGCAAGGCTTCTCTTATGTTCTCATGTAAAAGCAATGATATGAAACTTCAAGGGAGTCAACACAGATTAGATATTAGGAAATACTTCCTGACAGTGAGGGCGATCAGTCAATGGAACAGGTTGCCACAGGAGGTAGTGAGTTCTCCTTCAAAGAGGTCTTCATGCAGAGGCTGGACCTAAGTCTGTCTGGGATGGTTTAGGAAATCCCGCATTGAGCAGGGGTTGGACTTGATGACCCTAGAGATCCCTTCCAACTCTATGATTCTATGAAATCCAAATGTATTAAGGAGCAAAAAATAATGACAAATACTCCAAGGCAATCGCAAATGGATGTCCTCTAAATATGTCTGATGAACAATACTATGATCTTACCTGATATTGGGCCATTAGAGCCAAAGGATTGTTTTGGCTGTTATCAAATGTTAACACATCAAAGACGCCAACACAATTCACTCGCAACCTTGAGGACAGAAACATTCATTGAGAGATGTTTAGCACTTCTTTGCAGTTAAGACTTTACTAAGCACAAAAATTCAACTAATGAATTGATATCAATTGAGATTCTTAAGCAGTGTGTATATGTAATTACAATTTATGTAAATTGATTGAAACATGCATATAATACATAATCAAAAGCAGATAGGATAAATAGGGCACTTGTGTGCATGTTGCTTAGTGCATAACTTTTGTCTGTAAGCTGAGGGTATAAGGCTTGTCCTCTCCATGTGCTTTTGGAATCGAAATTCTATTAGATTCAGCTTGGACCATTGGCCATCAGGGACTAATATAAGACAAACAATATCTGCAGATTCTCAAAGCCAAAACTCGAGAATGGATTTAGCATTTTCGTGAAGTATGTGCTTATTCTCTGTGCCTTTACGTTAGGCATGCTGTTATAGTTTTAGAGCATCAAGTTTCTTTTTTAAAAAAGTAAATTCTTCAGAAATTACATTATACAGTTTGCCCTCAATGCCAGTGCCGTAAGTTCATTTATATTGGCTAGTCTTTCTCCAATAGATGACACAAGCACTGCTTATGAACAAAAAAACTTATCAGTTTTAATGGTACATAAAACTTTACACCACCGTTCCTATTCTTTATCATTCCCATTCACACAGTCTCTTCTCCGTATTTCCCTAGCTATACTTTCTAACCTTTCAGTTTTAATGCAATAACCTAACTATACATATAACAATTCTACAATAAACATTTCCTCTTCTTCTGAAGCACTGGACAGCTTCTTCTCTTCCTTTTCCCAGCCAGTTTTGGAATAGACAAAGTCTCAGATTCTGGATTTATCTCCTTCTGTTGAGAATTAGAAGCATTTATCTCTTTAACCCCACCATCCTGTTCTCAGTCAGTTTCTGTCAGATGGAAATAAACCTTCCAAAATTTCCTTCGGATCAACCTTTACTCTTGGGTCTCCATTTCAGCTCTTCTTCATCCTCTCTCCACAGTCTTTCCTCTCCCTGTCAACACACACTCAACGTTCCGCATCACCTGAACGTTTTCTTTTACAGTGTCTTAAAGGCGAAACAATATCAGCCAACCCGTCACAGAAAGGTCTGCTGATTTAAAATAAACTCTGCTGGGATTTAAAGCAGAAAAAAAGTAGGATGAAGCAAGTTAAGTATTACTTCTATTTCCTGGGCTGGTCATCATCGAGGAGAATGTAAACTGTTGTACGTGCAAACTCACTCTTTTTTCATGGAAAGTTTTACTATGGCAAAAAGGCTGCTAACTGGGAACAAAGGAATCAACCCATGAAAGGAAGGGTGCTAGAAAGAGCTACAAAATCCCTACCACAGACTCCAGTTAGCAATCTATCAAGCATTATAGCTATCTGTTCCACCACCTAATTATGAAAAGACATTATCCTGTGGTTGCAATGTCTAGGTTCCTGAAAAACTTCATAAATACAGAATTTGAAAACCCAGATTCCCTGATCTTAGGTCAGTGATGGCCAACCTATGACACGCGTGTCACAGGTGACACGCCAAGCCCTTTTGGGTGACACACATGTTCACCCTGGCACCTGGGCGTGTAGTGCTTGCTTGTTCTTGAAGTGTACGAAATACCAACTTTCAATGGAAGATTTAGCAAATTTAAAGAATTATTTGTTTTTGCTTTTCATAAAATCCATATATCAAAAGTATAACTTTACTAGAGCTACAAATATCACAAAAGTATGGATATTTCTAGATGTGACACAGCACCCGAGTTAAGCTAGGTTCTCTTGCAAATTTTGACACGCTTAGCTCAAAAGGTTCGCCATCGCTGTCTTAGGTGCTGGCCTTTGGCCGAGGTGATTATATTCTCCTCCCTGTACAGACACCATAATTTTAAATATGGAATGTACTGTTTTTAAATTTGTTGAATTTTTAAAGTGTTTTTAATGTGTAACTTGTTTTTAATCTGCTGTTTTAACGGTTGTTACCCGCCCAGAGACCTTCAGGTATGGGGCGGGATAAAAATGTAAATAAATAAAAATAAATAAAATAAACCCTGCTCATTCAGTGGTAACCCGGAATATGGTGAAGCCAGTGGGATGTAGTTGGAAAAAGGAAAATGGAAGGTCTAAAAGCAAGAAGGGGTACAGGAGGTGGGAGGAGGAGGAGGAAGGAGGACAGTACTCAGATCTTGGTTGTCATCCACAAGTATAACAAAATACTTGTTTGTAGCAGTTTTTGGGCTGTTGCGTTGTGTTCCAGGTTTCTTCTGAGCACCTAAGCTTTTGGATATTGCTGCAATATTCATCTTCAGAGGATCTGGCTTTTGGAAGAGTCAAAAGCAGCAGGGGTTTTCCTAGATCTTGTTTCTATTCCTATAGATGTCTGCTATTTGTTTGGCAGTTCTTTGGTGTGTTTTTTTTTTTTTTGTGTGTGTGTGTGTGTTGTTAATGAGACATTTGTCTTTTTCCAACTGTAATCTGTTAAAGAAACAACATTAACAGATTACAGTCAGAAAAAGACAAATGTTTCATTAACAAAGCAGAAATAACCCGGAACACAACACAACAGCCCAAAAACGGCTACAAACAAGATTAAAACCAGCCATGAAAGCCTACATATGACCATAACAAAATATTGTTGATCTTACCTTGTTTTGCCTGTTACCAGAATCTTTGTAGGGTCCATAACGCGACAAGCTAACCCCGCTGTATGAATGGTCCGCAACGCAGAGCTGAGCTGCACAATGTAGGCCCAAATCAGGGACTCAGGCAACAATCCAGCATGTTGACGAGGCAGAGGTCCATCATGCTGACCTATCAGCAGAATAAAAGGCAAATTAATTCAGTTTCAAAGTGTCAAGATTTCAGTTAATGTATACAAATGTATTAAATTACGGATTAACATTTTCTAGTGATCCAAACTGTTCAAAAAGTCCTTGATGCCTCTGAAATGGAAAGACAATGAAGCAGCTGACGCAGTCACTACCGGGTGCTCTCTCCCATTTAGCATACAGCCAAAGGAGCATCACTGTAAATGCCTGAGTTGGAAGGCAAGTGGAGAAAACCTCATGAGAAATCTGAGCAAACACTCATTAGAATACATAAGTGGGTCTATTCTGCAGCAATAAAGGAAGAAATGAACATTGCTTCTCCCCTACTATTGTATCCTTTGAGCATATGAAACAGAGGTATTCTAGTAGTGCAGAGCAGTTTGAATAATGTCTCAGAAAGTATAGTAAAACTCTTGAGAAACTATAGTAAAACACCAAGTCTTCTGCATTCACTATAGCATGGACTCCACTATTAATACATTACTGTTAACAGGAAAAAGGAAAGGAGAGGGAGACCTATGGGAGAATGTGTGATGGATATTGCAACCCTGTTGAGGATTCCACTATTATCCTTCTGGATAGGGATTCTGGGCTGAGTGCTGGAAGCATGGCTTTAAGTTGATTCTGTATCTACTTGGATGGATGTTTCCAGAATGTGGTGCTTGTAACGACATTCTTCGGCCATTTGGTGGATATGCTTTGGGGTCTTACAAGGTTCCACTTTTTCTCCAATGTTCCTCAAGATGTACAAAAAACTGCTGGGAGAAATCATCCAGAAATTTTGCTTCAGATGATAAATGCCTTGAATCAGTGTTTGAGTGCAAGAATGGAATGAAGACAAGATACAGGTGTTGATGCTCAGTTCTAAATTGAATAACACTATCACTAGGGGATCAGATTTGCAGTCAGAGGCTGCTCATTGATCTAGCTTCATCTACAGAAGCCCATGGCATTTGTGGCCCAAGAGTGCCTTTTTTCATCTTCGGTTGATACAATAGCTGTGCCTGTGTCTGGATGATGATCTCAAGTCAACATTTACTGTTAATATATTAACATTTCAGGATTTTGTTAATACTGCTTCTAAACTGCAGTTGCTTTGAAACATTGGATAAGTGAATATGTGAGACTGGAGGTTTTGAACACATTAAAAATAAATGTTCTAGTTCCTAGACCATTTTCAGGCCCACATGAGAAGAAGTGAAAGAAAGTTGCTTAAAAGTACCATGCACATGGATTTTTTACAGATGCCCTACTTTGAATACCTCTGCAAATCTAAATGACATGGGTCATATTCTCACCTTCTGTCACTAACCAAATTCCTGTCACTAACCATAAAGATCAGAAGCCAGCTACTGAAATTTTAGTTCTCATTCCTTGTTTTACCCCTCTTTTAAATCTGTTGTTTTAACTTTGTGCTGCTGCTTTATGGGTCCCTGCTGACTGCAAATAAAGTATATTGTACATCCCATTACTGTATTACTATTAAAAAATCAAGATTAACCAACAACCCATTCCTAACAAACCCAAGCAGCCCAAATATTAAGAAAGACTAGTTAAATGTATTTAGAGTGGTGCATGTTTTTCTCACAGATATGTCTGCCTTGTTCCTGAAGTGTGTCTGAATCAGGAGAACAGTGAATAATGGATCAAATAATGATGAAGATGTGGATCAGCTTCCACAACTAGCTATTCAGACCTTAAGTTTAAAAAGCAGCTGGGGTGTTCGATTTTAGAGCTGCCTAAAGAAAACTTACAATACAGAGCAGTTGTATTTTGCCAACAACACACTTCCTGTTTTGGTGCTGTTCTCACAGCAATCATCCAAAAATAATTCAGGTGGAGCGCCCAAGAGTGAACATCAACAGCTCTGGGGTGCATTCGGGAATGCTGCCTTCTGAACTCAGTCCCTGTATTTAGCTAGACAAATGTGAAACACTGTTTACCAGAATTAATGATCACTGTATTTTCAGCACTTATAAAACAAAGCAACTGAAAAACAGTCTACAATGCAATTGTGGGCAGGCAGTTTAGCTGGCAATATAAAATACAAAACTTATTTGCAGGATGAACTAAAAAAGGTACAGAACTATTAACACTACCACCATTGCTCATTCTTTCTACTTCTGAGCTGTACCACCCCACCCCCACTTTTTTTAGTGGTTTTACCATCTGATCCAGCGTGAAGACAAGTAACTTCCTGCCCAAACCACGAAAAATTGGTACATCTGGGAGAAGCTTATGGCTTGCTAACAAGAACACTATATGCTCATTAGTTCACAGGTGTTTGTCAAAAGCAAACTTTACAGATGTGTTAACAAATGACTAGGCAAAAACAAAGACGTCTAAGCACACTAAGCAAGCAAAAAATGTAAAAGCAGTTATGCAACCATGATTATCTCTGTTCAACTGCCAAACGCTGACTTGACCCACAGGAACAAAAACTATCTAAAGCATCAACTTCCCATAGGCACCATATGTTAAGAGACCTCATGTTAATGCCACATGTCTTGTGGCTCAAAATAAACATAGAAATTCATTCATTCATTTAAAAAAAATACAAATGCTAATGATAGCATAAACCTGGAGAAAGAGAGGAAATTCTGAGGAGTTCTGCAACTTCATTATTCATTTACTACTCTCTCAAATGCATACTAAGTGCTTCCCCACTTCTAACCAAATCACTGGAAAGCTCATTGTAGAAGAATAATCTGAGTGTTCCCAACTGCTAAGAAGGCACACTACAGCACTGGAAAAGACTTGGGATGCATTCCCACAGATGTTTAAATCCAAGAAAAATTTGAATTTGGTATCCAGAGTCCCTATTTAATTTTCTATAAATCCGAACAGAATCCGAATTCAGGATCCAGCATTCCCATTTAATTTTTTATTCATGTATTTTACGTGGACTATTCTGCAGAAATCCACAGAAAAAATGTCTTGAGAAAAAGTTTTTCTCGGGCCCCTTTTGGAGCAGAATCTGCTCCCCCCCGCAATGGAAATGCTCCCAGACTATTCGGGACGAAGAGCTAGCCTTCTGGCCAATGCCTGCCAGATGTGAGTGGGATTTCACAGCTTGCCATGCCCGCAATGCTAGAAAAGGCAAAGGCCTGGATTTCCCCTGAATGGGAGGGAGGTGGAGAGAGAGCAGCTAGAATCAGATTTGCTTTCAAAACCTTTTTGCTTGATACATATGTATCTCTCTGATTGTTAGCAGCTACTAGGAATGTATCTCTTACAGCTACATTTCTAGTAGCTGCTAAATAGGGATACAGATGTATCAAGCAAAAAGACTTTAAAAGCCAGGACACTCTCCCCCATGCCAGCTGTCAGCCTTCTGATTGCACTCTGCTCCTTTGCTCATCTGCTTGAGCAGAAATGCTGTCTTCCCAGTAACATGGATGGAGGGAACGTTACCAGGAATGTCCGATTTGACAGGGAGGGTGTGAAAAAGGGAAAGTGCGATTGTCCTGTGTGTGTTTGTTTTTCCGCTCAGCTGATTGCCCAGGGCAGGCTTAAAGGGTTTGCACTGGGGGCGGGGCGCACGGAGATTAAAAGGTCCTGTTTCACTGTGCTAGGGATTTGGGTGATGAGTGGGAATGGCAATATTCGGGTTCAGCCCAGTTTACCATCAGGCAAATGGGAACAGCCTGGAATGTGCACTCAGCCCTGTATCCGGATTAAAATAATCCAACCAGGACTAAAATAGTCCAACCAGGACTAAAAAAGTCAAGTGGGAACGCAGCCACAGAAATGAAATACAAAGGAGACACTACAAAGATGAATATGGAATAAATAACTTAAGTCTCGATATTTCCATCAATGAAAGCTTGCATTTTATTCTCATTTAGAGCATTCATTCTGCTGTGATAAAGCTCTGCCGGAGAATATTTCAGCATAGAATAAACTGTTCAACAGTGAGCAACAGAAAACATCCCAATTACAGCAGTGGTAATTTTTGCATACTTCAAAGATCCTTTATAGTATTAAAATTACGCACATGTAAAGTTCCAAGACTTCAGCAGTTTTTTATGTATTCTGTTAATGGAAGCAAAACAAAAACAAAGATCTCCTTTGCTGGCCTTACCCCACTTCCTTTTTGTAAAATAGGCATCAGCACTAGGATCATTGAAGTGTCTGCTCATCATAGTTTCTCCTCCAGCATGGAAGTCGTATGCAAACACAAGAGCTTTAAAAAAAAGGCCAAGGTTATACAGATGATTAAATATTCTAAACTAATTCATTTGGCCAAAAACTCAGAATCAAAAACTCACAATGTTCTCCAAATGCCTTAGTGGTGAATACTTCACGCAACGTGACAATATTTGAATGCTGGATTTTTTTCCACATGTCAACTAACACCATGCACTTCGTATTAACAAGACGAAAACCTGAGAAAGTAAAATATTTTGGGTTTTTTGGTGGAAAACTTTAATGGAATTTTCAGACTTATCCAATAACTGAACTGCCATCAAGAAAAAATTAAAATCCAACTCAAAATTCATCACACACAAACTGAAATATCCAACTTTTTAAATGTAAGAGGTAGCACTACTCACTACTCATGGTCCCCTCACCATGTATCCTTCGAAGGCAATATGGCAGATCATCTTTGCTATTTACAGCTTTGTAGCATGACGTTATGTACCCAAAGTTGCTTGTTTTCTGAATCCGATTGGGTGGTGGCAGTGGTTCTAAAGGGAAAAGGCTGTGGTAGCTGTCAACTTCTGTTGGAACAGCTAAACCAGTTTATAGAAAAACATTAGACTGTGCAAAAGAATGCAATGATAGAGTCAGACAAAAATAATTACATATCACAGCAAGATAAATGTTGGTCTTCACAGACTTTTAACAAAGCCAGTATTTTGTAACAAAATTTTGAATGCAAACCATTTAGAATTTCTCAAATATCTAACATTTATTAGGGGGAAAACTAACCATAAAATGGAACAGCATATGGACTACAAGCATTAAGATCATGATTATGCATTTCATAATCAGAATTAAAAAGGATATACTTGATAATCAAAGGGGAAACCTTATGACTAAAAAGCTCAGATGTAGTTAAAAGCAAGGGAGCATTTTAAGCTTTTTGTAGAAGTTACAGCTGTACATTTAGTTTAAAGTAATATTTACAGTTGGCCTTTAATGCACTGTGGGTCTCTGTCCTAGCAAATCAGGACAACAGAAATCTTTCCCCTTTCACACTCCAACCTGTTTTTCCTCTTGTGTAGAGCTCTCAGACTGCAATTTTTTAAAACTTGTAAAGAGGTGATTCCCAGTGGATACATGGATGAATTCTTACAGTTTTGTTCAAATATGGGGAAGTGACTTGCTGTTGTCTTCTTCTGGGGGAGATACTGAGGACTGAACCTACAATTTTCTGCTTTCCAGATAATTGTTCTACAACTGTGCTATGGTTATTCTCTTTTTTTGCCTTTCCTTCAAGGACTAAAAACCAGCTAACATAAACTTATCTCTGTTTTATCCACTGTGATAGATTGAGCAGCAAGGATTAGCTCAAAATTACTCAGCAAATTTTATAGGCAAGTGGGGCCTTGATCTGGAACTTAGTCTTAGTCCAACATTCCAGACCATATACTAATAGGAAAGTATCCTCAATCCAATTGAGTCAAACCTGGCTCAGATTAAATCCAACATGGCACTGGTCAGCTCGTCCAGATCTGAATTGGCTAAACCAGGTCAGCCTGGGAGCAAGCTAAACTGCTCAATCTGGTTCATCCACATTTTCGACTATTTCCTTGGCCTCTACTTTTCCACCATGTTCAGACTGAAAAAATGAAAACTGTGCCACAATGCCACCGAATCTGGCCTGGCACAGCACTGTGAATGGGGCAATCAACCACTCTCTGGGCCTTATATAATGGACAAACAGGTGAGTCAGTGTTGCAAATTACAGCAGTCTTTCCTGCTTTGGCTCATATATTGAAATTTTCAGCTGTATTCAAAAAACTACCTATTGATGATTCCTGGGTCATAATGAAGGTATCCACAAGGACAAAGATACATCCAATAAAGTTGTTCCTTCAATGCAAATAGATACTGTGTTTACTCAATTAACTTCAATCAAAGTTGTATTCTCCACTACTGAAAAACAGAGATCCTGATCCTTAAAACCAATACTTATGTACTATTTATTTAACTGGATTTAAATATAACTTCAATCTACAGACCTTTTTTTAGTATATCGTCACTCAAGTTATATTTCACATACTCCATACCCAAATCACTGTGGAAACTATCTCAACTCATGTTCAGAACTGCCCATAAGATGTGCCCTATGATGAATTTTGTTCCCAAGCCTATTTCTCTTTGAGAGGTATCTTTAAAAGGTATACTACTTGGGACCCCTTAGATCACATCTTTTCAACATGTGCCCCCCTACAAGCCCCCCACCCCCACCAAGGTAACCATACTCATGCTATATCATTGCAGGAGGAGGAGGAAGAAGAAGAGTTGGCTTTTCTACCCTGCTTTTCTCACCCTTAAGAGGACTCAAATCAGCTGACAAAGCTTTCTATTCTTCTCCCCACACCAGACACCCTGTGAGGTAAATGGGGCTGTGAGAGCTCAGAAGAGTGCTGTGACTAGTCCAAGGTCACCCAGCTGGCTTCATGGGGGAGGGCGGAATCGAACCTGGTATTCCCAGATAAAAGTCTGGCTCCCTAACCACTAAAACAACCTGGCTCACGTTAACTGTTAACTAAGCTCTAGTTAACTGTGTTCTGCTTTACTATTTGTTATTTTATAGAAATTATTTATTATTTATATGTAAACTATTGGGAGATTATTATATAATGGAAAATGGTCTAAGTAAATTCCTTAAATAATCAGTTTAAGGAGCTTTCTTGATGACCTTGGACCTCATTTGGTTCCCACATAATTTGGTTTGTCTACTGAATATAGGACAGAAAATTATGAAATGCACATTTACAAGATTATAACATCCATGCAAACTCAGGTAATATGCTGATAAACTGATTTTACAGCAGATACTGGAACAATTCAAACAACCTTGCAACTGGTTTAAGAAACACTATGATCATATGGAAATGTATATATGACATCAGAAGTCAAAATACCAGGAAGAAAATAGTATTTTACTAGAATGTTAAGCTAAAGTAGATTGTAGATAGGCATGCTAGCAAGAGGTGATGGGAGCTGAAGTTCAGAGAATCTAATTCAAGTTCCTGTTAGTGAAAATACTTTTCAGTTGTGAGGTATGTATGAAAGGAATAAAAATTAAAAAGATGTTAAGCACAAAGAAACAAATTTACAATCCTTTATTCTGAAAAGAATTAACACTCAATCATCTCTGCATTCAAATACTACTGCTTTAGTAAGGCTTTAATAACTATATTAATAATTTACTGAAGATACTAAAAGAAAAGCAAGCAAAAAATAATTTTAAACTCTGGATATGGGATTACTTACCAGGCATATCTGCTTGATCTATCTGAGCCATTGTAATTAAGTGTCTGTTGATCAGCTCCTAGGAATACATTTTGTAATCTTACAAATAAAAGCATTAAATTCCAGCTTGTTTCTTTAAAATGTTGCAGTGTAATTCACAGAAGCAGGCCTGAGAATGCTCTCTGCCCAGCTGAATTAATATTCTTACGAAAGAAGAAATCCAGTCTAAAACTAATCTTATTTATACAAGACAGAGATGGGAAATTGGTAGCTTTCCATTTACTGGATTCAAATCTAGCCCAGCAGATGAAGCCAAAAAACTGGAAGCTTGGAGGTTCCTCATTTCTACTTTATATTTATCGAGCTTTGTCTATTACAAATTTTACATGTCAAGCTTCCTACGTTTCTGTTGCTGAGGAAATGGAGACCGTGAGGTCAACAGCCATTCAGTAAGGCCATGAGAAAAGGAATGAACTGGACTGCAGGATATCTCCATCTGTTCTACTGAAATCGATACATCTTCACTATTTGGGTTCTTAAACTTATTCCACTAACAAGAACCTCACAATTAAGAAATAATTCTCAAGCTTTCTCTTTCCTTCTTCACACTAATGCATTTACATTCATGTTTCCAGACTGCTGAGATATTTTTTTAAAGATGAATCAATGAATCTATAAATCTGTTAACATTAATTGTTCTAGCATATGGCCATAAGACAGCTGTCAGAAGTATAGGGTAAGATCAGAAGTATCTGTATAACTAAATACATCTCTGTATCACAGCACTTTGGTAAGGGCATATATGTTAGCATTTCTATTCAGACTCAAGTAATATTTTCAGTTACTTGACTGAAACACTAACAAGGTTGTAAAAAAATCATTATCAGATATTAGGATTATTAAGCACTTGCCACTGGCAAATCCCCTTGGGACATCCCACCAATAATCTAAAAGGTTAGCCATGGGCACTCAAACCTGTTAAGCTAGACAGTCGTTTCCTCACAAAACACTTAACTCTTAGCAGATTACACAATTTGACAGCTGCCACACAAAATTAAGCAACTCTACATAGTAGAGTAGAAGTTCTTACTTGATGAAAGTCATTAAAGCAATCCACTTCACACCTGGTTAGAACTTAAGCAGCCCTGGTTAGAAACAGTGTTAGTGTTTGCCAGAAAGGCTCAGCCCACTAGATGGCCCTGGTTGTGAAGCATATTAAAAGATGCATTGCCTTGTTTAACACATTTCTTCTGGAGAACATTTAACAATACGTACTACAGAGTGTTAAACTCATTATATTTTACTACCTGGTTGAACTAGCTTAACAGTCCAATCCTATATCGGTTCCCTTAGAAGCAAGCCTCACTTAGTTCAATGGAACTTATCAAAAATCAACTATCCATAAAATTAAAGTATTATAAGATGTAACAACCCTCTCAGCTCTCACCTAGTAATTTCAACTTTGATGTGTTAGGATTAGGCATTTGAGTTGCTTTTATAAATCCTTCCTTTTACCTGGGTACTCTTTACATAAGCAAAACAGAAAACTTATCATCTGTCATGAAGATTTTACCTGTCTGAGTTCATCAGCCATGAAGAAGGAAGGTGCATTTGCTTTTGGCTGCATGTACGCAACATGAGGTGCAGTTGGTGGGTAGATGTGATAATTTGGGAACACCTGTTGAAAATCAAATTTCAGAAATTGAAAAGAAATTAAGGAAGAAGTACAAACACTGCAAGAACTACATAAATCTCCAAGGTGATTGTTCCACGCTAGAAGGTTACTTCTAACAAACTCTATCATAAATGGATCTGACACAAGACTGTAGAAATTGTCTTTCTATCGCAGGCAGCCTGCCTAGATAGAACAAGATGAAATGCAGCAGGAATCTAGAATCATCTTCAATGCATTGTAACTCACATCACAAGGAACTCCAGGTCTCACAGGCAACTCCCAGATATACATTCCAGTAGTGGCTTTCATTTACAGGACTCCACAAAGGCACTGTGCAAATCACTTTTGCACTTCACTTACTCTTTTTTTAATTCCTTTGTCTTTAAACTGCTACCGACATTCCTCTTTTTAACTACTGTATACTGTAAGTCAAGTTCCCCATTATTTGCTTTTAATCTTTTAAAGCATCTGTTGGCCTGAAAACTCAATAACGCTTGGATGGGGGAAGAAAGAAAAATTTGAACATAAATGTACACACCAAATGAATAGAAGAAGAGTTAATTCTATTCATCCTGAACTTTATGTGAATATCAAGTATGCTGAGATTCATCGCTCAGTGATAAATAATCCAAATCTAGGATGCTGTCAGCTGTATTTGGCTGCTCTCTGCCTTAATAGGTACAGGCACAAGCAGATTCTTCTATGCCAGAAAGTAGATGTAGTTCTAAGGTTCAATGGCCTCTCCATCAGAAAGAGAATGGATCATTAAGTCTGACATCATAAAAGCCCTGCCATTTTGCCTGGACTTCCAAACACCCACATCACAGTTGGGTCCTTCATTCCAAGAGTAAAGTACAGTGCAGACAGCGCTGATTTCCCATGTGTCCTCTAATAAAACAAGCCATTTGGCCATTTTCTCAATATTGGTCTACCTCAACATGCAGCAGCTCTCCAATATGCTGTTTGCTGTGTATGAACATGCCAAACAGAGCTAAAATTGCAAACTTCCACACCTTACAAGGCCAACCCCCTATGAAGATGAAAGCCACATAAGCACTCCTGGAGACTAAAGGTAACCCTCACCTGTCTCCATCACTCTTTGTAACTTCCTTGCTTCCTCTCCCAGAAGGCTTGGCCGCTGAGAGGCACAAGGGTCTTGCAATAATGCCACCAAGTGACCCCTTGTGATGGGTGTTGGCTTTAATCTTTGTGAACTCTTGCAGACAGCCAGGTTGGTAAGATGTTAGACTTCACAAACCTGCCCTCTCTGGAAGATTTGTATGCTGCTAATGGTGTAATAAAACTATTGTGCACATGCTTAAACTAAGGTCTTTTGTTTGCCAGAAATACATATTTAGGAAAGACAAGAGCTAAACCTGGGACACTACACATACAAAACTTATCATCTTAGTATCTCAGGGCAAGTTATAATATTAAAAAACAAGTGAAAAATAAACATACTAGAACAATAACAGTGTCTCAAAGTGGGGAGGAAAAGCTGTTTCCTTATTTAGCCAAAGGCCAGGGCAAAGAGATGCATCTTCATTGGTCTCCTGAACATGTGAAGTGAAGGGTCCTGGTGCACCTCAGGCGGAAGACTATTTCATAATCTGGGAGCCATCACTGAGAAAGCTTTATCCCAGATGCCCACCCCTTTTGCTACTGTGGGTAGTGGTACAACCAAGAGGGTCTTTCCTACAGATCTTAAGGCACAGGCAAGTTGATATGGAAGAAAGTGTTCCTTTAGATATTTGAAGCCCAAGTCAGTTAGGTCCTTATAAATTAATATCTTGAACTGGGCTCAGCTGGGGACAGGTAGCCAGTGCTCTTTTAAGCTCTTTTAAGACCAACATGATGTCAACTGGCTAACAGCTTTATTCTGCACCAGGCTGAAAGTTACAAGAGCATGGACAATCATGGCCAAATCATCCCTGTCCAGAAGAATCTTTAGCTATCAAACCAGCCATGGTTGGAGATAGGCACTCTTGGCCATGGTCTCCACCTCAGCTTCAAGCATCAATGCAGAATCTAAGAGCACCCCCATATTTCACACCTGTCCCTTCCAGGACATTACAACCACATCAAAGAATATGCCTCTTCCACCCCAGCTAAAAGGAAGATCTCTGAAGTTTGTGCCTTCTGTTGCCAATTAATGGTGGCTTATTGTATCACCTAAACTTGGTTTATTTCCATCATGACAAATCACAGTTTACTGTGAACTCCATATGCAGCCTTTTTATTTATTTTCCCATGTCTACGCAAAAAGAAAAACTCTGGAGGACAGAAAAGACGGCTACTTTTAGAAAATATGTGGGGATGTCAGTCACAATCAATTTCCAAGCTTAACTTAAAACATGAAATCTTGACATAATTATTGAACACCCATATTAATTTGTAAGACCCACTTATCTTCACAAACAAAGATGAAATCTTACCATTCCAGTTAAAGGCGCTGGAGTTGTGTCAGTATAGAAATAGGTTGTACCACCCACAGTTTCCTTCTGAATCACCTGGCCAGTAGCTGGGGGCTGGGAGACAGCATTAGTAACTGGTGTTGAGGCACTAGTAGGCACCATATAATTTGCTGGGTTTGGTGTATGACTTCTTCGTCTAGGAGCAGGAGATGTGTGAGGAGTAATTTTAGGGGAATGAAGGGGAGAAGATCCCGCTGACAGTGACATTCCTTATGAAAATAAAAGGGGTGGGGAGGAGAAAGACTCGCAGGTAAAAAAGTTATTTGCTCCCATACTGACTTCCAAAGTTCCTTTGCAGATAACAAAAAGATTAAGGAAAGTCTGAACAGAAAATGCACAAGTCTTCAATGACAAAAGATCCCAGGAAGATTCAGATAAGATGGTCAGCCACTAATGTGTCAATCAAAAAGAAAAAGTTAGTTTGGTCAAAGCATGAGAAGAAACCACCAGCAAATATTTATATTTCATGAGAAATTTATCTCTGTTTCATTGTGATTCAGTCATTCTGCTGTGGCATGCAAATGGGTTAAAACACTTCCATATGTTTTCAATTTCACATTCAGTTCAAATTACAGTGGTGGTTTGTATAAACTAACATGCTTCATGCATAACTGGCTTTCTATTCTAACTAGAAAAAATGTCATTTGACATCCTTGATTTATCTCTTAATAACAAAATTAAAACAAAGCTTCCTTAACAGAAACTTATCTGCACTGCATTTGGAAAATGCAGACCATATTAAATAATCAGGTAGCGAAGATAAAAAACTTTAAGGAAGTAAGATGTGAAAAATTCTGGTAACAAAAGACAATGTGCTACCTACATTTTTTTGCGTAAAATTGCAGGGGTTTTTGCAACCAAACACAGCTGTTAAATGGCTATTTAAAATTCAACTAACGTATGCTGAGGTTATGCTGTGCTATAAAGGCACAAATTCAAAGCCCTACATGTAGAATCTGCAGGGACCTGTAAACCTGTTTTTTTACAAAAGGATACCTAGTAGAAAGCCATAGCCTAACATCATCATATCCTTTGTATAAAAAAGACTTAGGTTTCATTTGTGTTATTTCCATGCAGATGAAGCTCACAGAAAAGGATTTAAAAAGCCCCATCTAACTGGACAGCCAACAACAGAAACAGACATAACTGGTTGACACAGAGTAATGGATTTCATACTAGGCAGCCTTTAATTTTCAGGAGAAACACTGACAGCAAAAGCTACAGGTTTAAGGCTGGCCTTAAACAAACCTCTTTAAAAGATTAGCTTTGCTCTCCATACTAAACTGAACACTCAGGTTAATTTCTCCACTAGGAGGTAACCAAAGTAGTTTCTTATGGATATTGGTAGTTTATAATTCTCTTTACTCCTGATTAGACGTATGTAAAGTATTTAAAGCCAAAATGTTTCAAACTTGTCATTTCAAGTATAGCAAGGTCTTCATTTGAATAAAATATTGTTTTCACAACTTGTGTTCAGAAATTCTTAAAAATTATAGGTGCTTTCTAGGAATCTCGGGGAATAATAGGGCAGAATGCCTCCTAGTTAACACCTGACCCATGAAACAGTTGCCCAATTGGATCCTTTTATGACATTTTTAATTTTGAACCATTTGAAGTGTTCAAAAACACCCAGGTGTTCCAAGATGTTTCGATGGGCTTGGGATTTTGTTTCAACTAAGAACAAAGCCCACATCTATTTGTCTATATGTCTGCTCCTGACTACTGGTTGTGTTCAATCAATGGAAGGGTCAACTACTTCTTTAAAAAGCCATGCTAAGCATACCAGATTTATTTAGCCATAGCCACATTCTTCCACAAATCTAAGAACTCAAGGTTTTGAGTAAGTTGGGTTTCTACAATCATATATAAGTAATATGTGTCCCTGTTCCCTCCCAGACCATATTCCTTTTGTATCTTGTCTCTTTAGGCCGTAAGCCTGAGGGCAGGGAGCTGTGTAAGATTAGTATAATATTGTAACCCGCCCTGAGACCTCCAGGTACAGGGTGGGATAAAAATACAAACAAACAAACAAACAAATAATAGCCACTGCTACACTGAAACTATTAAATTGATAGAACTGCTACTTTAAAATATTTCCAAAAAATGGATTATTCACAGGTATATATCTGAGGCTCCTACAGTAAATAAAGCTCATCAAAATTTAGTTCCTGGAGGCAATGAGCTTTACTCATTTTACAGTTGTGCAAAACCTAGAATTGGTCTGCACTTACCTGGAGCTAGCCCAGCATTTGCAGGACCTCCCATGGAAGGATGAGAGAACAAGGCTTGAGAGAAAGCGGACATGTTTGACTGTGACATGTTACCCAGTCGAGATGTTGATCCTCCTTTAGGAATAAACTCACTTGCAGTAGGATTTGGTGTCTACATAAAAATAAAAATGAAGTATGTCTTAAAAATGAAAGTCGCCTTGTTTACTGAAAGACATGATAAGATTCATATTTAAAAGTTCAATTATTTAAGTTTTGCATGGTTTTAAAAGAGAAGCAGGTCAGGATCTAGAGAACTAGTTTGTTTCATAAGTAGAAGGGCTCAGTGAGTCTTTACATTTGTTTTGTCTTGTACAACTTCTCCATAGTGAATGATAAATTTTTCAGGACCCTCCAAAGTACACATAAGAACACAGTTTCTACAGTTAGGTAGAAGTTTCTTCATAAAGGCGTCATAGTTTTAGATCTTGGTCATGGGAATGTGCCTAAAGTACATATCCATTAAACTTTCCAAAGATGTAAGATATTTACATCAATCTTATATTTAAGTAAATTTGGAATATTAAGGGCCTTTAGGTAGGATCACTTATATAAGAAGATCAACTATGCCCAGAAGTTTCCAAATTTACATTATAAACCACTTCAATGGCAAAATTACTTCCACCATTTTCTAACACTGTAAAACATTAATCTATTTTTTATTTCAGTAATTTGTTGCAGTCCATAATTTATTTTCAGGCTACTGATAGTTTAATAGCATATAATCCAGCAAACGTCCAATAACACTTTCAGCACTGACACATCATATGAATATTCACTACAAGATTACATTGAATTAAAAACAGTACTTCGGCTTCTCTGGCCAAAATGTAGCTTATTAATACACTGGAAAGAAATGGCAAGTTCTTTTGCTTTGCCCTTGAGAAGCAAATCAACAATATACCCCACAAATCAGCACCATGGAGAAGGCAGTCCAGTTAAGCTTTTGCCTGAAACTCTCACTTTTGCCCAATTCAGCCAGGTTTGGAGGTTTAATAGATCTGGTCTTGGTTTAAAAGGACTAAAGCAAGGATTTCAGCTGTTACCCATGTCTACTACTCCAAAGTCTCAACCTGTAGCCACTAGAGCTAAGACGAAAACACTACTCCTCTACTAGTACTATTATTTAACTTAAAATAATATTGACTAATCATGGTCAATTTGAAGCTAATTTCAAAACAAATACAATAAATTACACTCTAAAAAAGAACATCACAACATTGGAAAAAGAAATATAGCAGGCTTACATAAATAACAGGAAGAAACAGCTGCCTTAAAGATATGCAAATATAAATTATGAGTATATTCAGAACAACAACAACAAAAAATGTAGCTTTCCCTAGCCAGTGGCAACTCCCAAAATTAATCTGGCTAGCAATTTTCAAGCTCTTAGAAAGACAATTTCCAAAACTGACTTTTAAAAAGAACCTGCCCAGGGCCAAGGTTCAATAAAAACAGCAGAAGGGCTGAGAGAGTTAGCTGATGTAGTGATGGGGAAAGCCATCAGAAGACCTTGTTACTATCAACAGTACCCCCCCCCCAAAAAAAAACCCCTCTGGTTATGGCTTTCTAGCCAGAGCTCACTTAGAAGTGTTTCTCTGCTTCAGCATTCTTTCAAGAGTTGGTCATCAGACCTCAGGAGCAGCAGCAATGTGGTGATGGCCACCTTTGCTCAGCCGTTCCTTCTACCCCCCAATCTATTACCCCACAGAGCACCTTCTAAGCTTGGTCCTGACAAAAACAGGCCCCACCATTGTTGAACCATGAGTAAGAATCACTATCATCCAGCAAGAAAAGATCCAGAGACTTGTAATGTTATTGTGTATTATAAAAGCTCAATTTATAATAATATTATTAATAATAATAATAATAATAATAATAATAATAATAATAATAATAATAATAATAATAATAATAATAATAATAATAATAATAATAATAATAATAATAATAATAATTTGTATACCGCCCTGTGGCGAACCAATCCGGGTGGTTGACAACAATAAATATAAAAACATCATATAAGAATAAAACATTATGGTCCCTCCCCCCCTTAAAAAGTATTAAACAATATGACAAATTAAAATACAGTATCAAAAATATAAAACAAAATATAAAACATAATTAAATGGGCTAACAGCCCTAATATTCCTCCGGAGCTCCTCAACCAACATTTATTATGGGTCCACGAGGGGAATGAGGGGGTCAGGAAGCCCGAGCCGGGATGGTTGATCTGGGGAAAATTAATCTGGAAAGGCCTGCCGGAAGAGAGCCGTCTTGACAGCTTTTTTAAAGCTGTCTAGTGATGTCAACTGACGGATCTCATCCGGCAGGTCGTTCCAGAGTTTGGGGGCGACAGCAGAGAACGCCCTCTGGGAGGTCGCCGCAAGCCTGGATTTTAAAGGCTAAAGTAAGTTCCTCCCAGAGGAGCGGAGAGCGCGGGGAGGATTGTACGGGAAGAGGCGGTCCCAGAGATAGCTTGGACCCAAGCCATTTAGGGCTTTAAAGGTAATAACCAACACCTTGTACCGGGTCCGGAAGCTAATAGGCAGCCAGTGTAAGGACCTAAGAACCGGAGTAATGTGGTCCCTCCTAGATGTACCGGAAACAAGCCTGGCTGCCATATTTTGTACCAGCTGAAGCTTCCGAACCAAGTACAGGGGTAGCCCCAGGTAGAGCGCGTTACAGAAGTCCAGGCGTGAGGTTACCAGTGCGTGCACAACAGTTTCGAGGTCCTTTACTTCCAGGAAAGGGCGCAGTTGGCGTATCAGCCGAAGCTGATAGCAGGCGCTCCTGACCGTCGCATTTACCTGATTTATCATCAGGAGCGACGAGTCAAGGAGTACCCCCAGACTGCGAACACAGTCACTGGAGGAGAGCGTGACCCCATCCAGGACTGGAAGTTGCAACCCAATTCTTGGTTTCGGGGCCGCTACCGTAAGCACCTCCGTCTTGTCTGGATTCAGTTTCAATGTTTTTCCTCATCCAGCTCATTACTGCTTGAAGACATTCATTGAGCGAAGAGATGCCATTGGAATTCGAGGCCGACGAGCGAGACATGGAGAAATAGATTTGGGTGTCATCAGCGTACTGATAGCACCTAGCACCATAACTCCGTATTATCTCACCCAGCGGCTTCATATAGATGTTAAATAACATCGGGGACAGAATAGCCCCCTGAGGAACCCCACAAGTGAGGTTCCTCTTACTGGAGCTACAGTCCCCGAGCAGCACCCTCTGGGACCGACCCGAGAGGAAGGACCGGAACCACTGCAAAGCAGTGCCCCCTATACCTAACCCCCTCAGGCGGTCCAAGAGGATGCCGTGATCTATAGTATCGAAAGCCGCTGAGAGGTCTAAAAGCACCAACAGGGTCACACTACCCCTGTCGATGCTCATGCGCAGATCGTCAGTCAAGGCAACCATGGCAGTTTCAACCCCAAAGCCTGTCCTAAAGCCGGTTTGAAATGGGTCTAGATAATCAGCTTCATCCAAGACGGCTTGGAGCTGAAGAGCGACCGCCCTCTCAACCACCTTGCTCAGAAATGGCAGCAGTGACACAGGCCTATAATTTCTCATATCCAGGGGGTCCAGGGAAGGTTTTTTCAGAAGTGGCCTAACAGCCGCTTCCTTTAAACAAGATGGAACGTGTCCTTCCCTGAAGGATGCACCGATGATATCCGTAAGGAATCTCATCAATGCATCCCCCCCCCCCCCGGACGGCCAGCCATGATGGGCAAGGGTCGAGAGGGCAAGTCGTCTTCCTCATCTTACCAAGCAGCTTGTCCACGTCCTTGGTACTCACAGATTGCCACTGATCTAGTATAATTACATCGGCGGGATCACTGGACGCCTCATCTATCGACTCTGTTTCAATGGTGGCATCTAAGTCGGCTCTTATCTGAGAGATTTTGTCTGCAAAGAAATTATTGAATGCGTCACAGCAGGCCGTAGTTGGGTTAAGTAAGGGATTTGGCGCAGGGGGCACCTGCGTCATCTCCCTCACCACCTTAAACAGCTCTGCTGGACGAGACTCTGCAGACGCAATACGTGCAGAGGAGAAAGCTCTCTTAGCTGCACGTATTGCCTCCCGATAGCAACAAAGAAAGTTCCTATGGCGAGTTCTGTCAGATAAGAGACGAGTCTTCCGCCACCTGCGCTCTAGCCGTTGTCCAAACCGCTTCATCCTCCTCAACCCTGGCGTAAACCAAGGCCTCCGATTAGGAGCGGGATGGCAAGGGCGCTTGGGAGCGATCATGTCGATAGCCCTGGTGAGATCGGTGTTCCAGGTACTAACCAGAGGATCGACAGGATCACTGGCATTCCCAACCATTAAACTCTCTAAGGCTTTCTGGAATCCAATTGGATCCATCAGCCTTCGAGGGCGGACCATTCGAATGGGCCCGCCACCCCCAGAGGAGCAGGAATTGGCTCTCAGTTCTGTCTTAACCAGGAAATGATCCGTCCATGACTATGCGGAGGTGCTTACCACCTCCGCCCACGGATATGCCTGTTCGGTACAAAACACTGCATCGAGAGTATGACCCGCACAATGTGTAGGCCCGTTGACCAGCTGGGATAGGCCCATGTTTGTCATGGTATCCATGAACTCCCGAGCCGCACCTGTTAAGTTGGTCTCGAGCGGGATGTTGAAGTCCCCCAAAACTAAAAGTCTGGGGGTCTCCAAGATCAGCTCAGAGACCAGCTGTGTCAGCTCGGTCAGGGAGTCTGCTAGACAACGGGGTGGCTGGTAGACTAGCAAAATTCCCAATCTATCCCTGGTCTTCAGGCTAAGGTACATACACTCGAACTGGAATGTATTCCGAACAGGTATCCTAGCCAAGGTCAAGGTGTTCTTGTGAACCAGAGCCACTCCACCCCCCTGCCCACTTCCCCTCACCTGCTCACTGACAGAGTACCCAGCTGGGAGGGTACCCCAAAATAACCCCAAAATAAAGCAATGCTAATATTCTATAGAGTAAAACTGTACATATAACATAAAAAAAGCTTTGTTTGGTTTCCTTGATTAGTCAATCAGTTGTATAAAACATGCTACAGTAGTCAAACTTCAGAGCAATCAAGTATAGTGGCTAGGCCATCATAAATCCATGATATCTTGCATATTTCAGCCCTTCAGTACTGTTCAAGAAAATGTATATACATGTCTGGAAGAAAAAGAACTTTTAAGAATGTAGTAACCAGAAATATTTTTTGATTGTTGGAGAGAGGAGGGGCTCCTTTCCTTTTCCTTAGGTGGGTGTCCTGAATGGTCTCAGCCAAACATCAAAGAAAGCATTGTTAAGATTGTGGAATATTTCTGCAAACATTTCAAAGTGGGGATGCTAAGCTATCAGTTCCTATAAGTGATTAGGATTCAGATACTATGACAAACTTTGTGTGCCGGGATCTTCAAGGTACCTAGATTCATAAAGGCACATATGAAGCACATTTTTGGAATCTGCACCATTTCATGCTATACTCTGCAGAAAAGCAGATAGGAAATGATTTTGCTTCATTTCCCCATCCCCCTTTTTTCTGACAAAAACATTCTGAGGGGTTGCAGCAGTAACTCTGTCATTTAACCCTGTCAGGTAAAGGGAGGAGGGTGAAACACGGAAGGGATTTAACAAATTAGCTTGATGAGTTAAGCAATTAAAATTTAACCCTAACAGATCAAAAATCATGCTGTTAGGATATCTGATAACTTACAAGACATACTAGTAGGGAACCAAAGCACTCTGTCCTAAACAGAATGACTATGAAAGCCAAAGTTTTCCATTCTGGTAGAGATTGAAGCCACAACAAACCTTAATTTTTAATACAAAATTCTGTAAAATAAATCAATAGTTTTATGGGTAAAATAAACATATATGGGTTGATCATGAAAAACAGAACACAAAGTATAAAATAAAGCCATTTGGATTTAAAAGAAAAGAAAGAAGGCATGAAGTTCAAGGAGAAAAAATGGAAATTACTGATCAAACTCAATGGAAGTTTACATGCCAGAGGCAACTTCCAAATGTGAAAGAAATTCAGATAAATTATTACTGCACCATATAGTACAGTACTGTCGATCCCCTTTTGAATTTGCTCGATATTTGGAGTACCCTTGAAAACAAATGCAAAGAGGAGGGCACTGACTGGAATCCAACTGCATGAATGAACTGACTTCCACACATACTGAACTTGACATTTTTAGCCAGTAGAAAGTTTGGCTTCTATGGCAAGGAATGCATTAGTAAACAAGTGGTAGGGAGGAGAAATGAAATGCTACTATATTTTTTGCCATGTAAGACCCACTTTTTGCCCTCTAGAAGTTCTAAAATCACCTTTTGCCCATCATTTTGAAGGGAGTGTTTGGCAAGAGCTCTGAGGTAAGGATGTGCAGCTCGATTTACTTTCAAAAAATCAATCTAACAGTTCATGCAACTGTTTGGATATTCAGAAATTTGATCAAACCAGTCTGCTGCTTGTGAACATGAACAAAGTAATTGAACAGTTTGTGTTTGTTTCATTTTTGTTACTGAATTTTTTTTCCAATAGAAAAAATATATATTTTTCATTTTTAAACAAGTCTGGAAATAAATGTGAACAATCATTTGTTCGATTAACAGGTTTGCTTTGATGGTGAATGGAAAATGCAATTTTCCTTCATGCACATTCCAGCAGTTTTCAAGGGTTGAACTGTGGGCTGCCTTGGCCTCCATTTCAGGCTATACTCTTCCCCACCCTCTGTAAGGGAGTGCAGTTCCCTGCTGGTTTCATACAAGAAACAGATGGCTGTGTGTTTTAACTTTTTAACTGCCAGCAACCGGAGTCAAAATGAGGACAGAGATTTCAGTTTTGCCCTTTTACAATGTCTTTCTGTCTTCCCTCTCTAATTCATTTTAAGGTCAGCATTGGTGCCCTTTAACCACAAAATCACCCTCCACTGAGTAAACAGCAGAGAAGGGGATCGTTCCATCTAACATGAATTTAAAGTCTCAGTTAGCAATCAGCACTGAATCTGCTCATTTAATAATAATAATAAACGTCAATAATCTGACTCCAGCCTCAGATACTCAAAAACAGTTAGCAAAGAAGCTTCATTTGGCTACTGATATCTGTAAACTGCTGATGAGGTGTACAGACAACCCTGATTATAATGGAGCAAGCAAGTGAAAGGTTCATTAGCAACAAGCCTCAGAAGAAGGTTCAACAGAATCCAAACCTTGCAATATTGTTTTGAAAGCAGCTAAAGGTTTTCAAAGAAAATAGTAAAGCAGCCCAATGTTACAAATCTCAACTCAGAGTCTCCTCACATATGGCAAGGCTTTTAGCCTGGAGGCAACTCAAGCCCAAATGACACTTTCTCACTGGAATCAGATGAGGGCAATGGATCCCTTTATGGCACTGATGGGGTCAAACTTTAGTGGTCACTGCAACATCCACATCAACATTCTTCACAGGCGGGTCATGGTCAGCAAGAAAGGATGTGACCAACTACAAACCTATATTTAAGGTACCCACAGTTGCATTTATATGATTATAAGGTTCACTTAAATGATTCTCCTAAATATTCCTTGCTAAAATGTCTTTATGGCATAAAATATGGTAGCTTTTTTTTTTTTTTAAGGAAAAATTAGAACACATAAAGGAGTAGGTTGACAATCAGGAATACAGGTGCAATTTGCTATTAGATCAGTTACTTCAAATAACCTATTCTGGAACTACGACCTCAGCTTACCTAGCTGTACTACTAAAAAAATTCTGGGGCTCAAAGGAACAGCCAGGACAGAGGAAAGAAATTTCAGTTGTATTTCCAAACTGCCGATTCCTGATTTGTCATTCTGTACACTAGAAGAGAGCACGCTACTCTTATGACCTCCATGTACACACAGCTTACTTAAAGCAGATGAGCCCTTTTCTATAAACAAACAAGCAAGCGCTGTGACTCTGTTCCTGACACAACACAACCACAGAACTGTATTTCACCTAATGTATTGTCCCTTCTGCCATGGTCTGCACTAACATTCAGATGGCAGGCCCCTATTGCAAGATATCATTCAGAATAAGGCCCAGTGAAGAAAAGGCCTAAGTTCATACTCTGCAACCATTTGACTTCAGGCTCTGCTTTTGTTGCAGGTCCTGATTCACCAGCACGCTCCTCTCTGAAGGCACAACTCTATGATATAATCATTTTGCCCTGTAATGGACTAAAATACTATCAAGGACTAGCTGCAAATTGTCTCCAAGAAAAATGCTGCTAAGCACAGCATGGTACGATTATAAAGTGCAATACAGAAATGGAAAACAGCATGTCATTTTTGCCCATAAATCTAGAATTTTTAAGCCTGTGTCTAGAAAAATACTAGTAAAGTTAGATCACTTTAAAAAATACTAGTATGTAGTTCAAGCAAGCCTCAAGTGGTATAAATGCTAGGAGAAAATCAAGCTTATGTGAAACTGCCTAGTTAAAATTCAGCATAAACAGAATTTGTCCCTCCATCCCCTCAAACTCCTATTGAGTTGCTAACAAACTCTGTATCATTTTGAAGGCTATAAAATTTAATTTTCAATAATGCACATTCTTTCTGCTGCAAGAGACTATTACTACTACTATTCTAATATTAAAATTTGCTAGACATTATCCATCCAATTCATATTTTACACTTTAGACAATACCTACTGACAATTTTTTAGCACTCTTAAACACAATAAACATATGACACGGAGCAACTTTTACTAGACTTTACTTATAAGCAATTCTAACAGGACAAACCATTAGCACAAGACAAAATTGTGTTCCAAAATGTCAGATACTTATTTCTAAAATATTCAAGTAACAAAAAATAGAATTCTAGTGCAAAACTGAACAGCAGAACATAAATTTCCTTATGAAAATGTTTAGTACCAATGTTCACTGAAGCTTTACTATACTATCCAAAATACTTCTGAGAAATAACAAAAGATCTCAAAAAAGCACAGAACACTTACCTACAACTGATAGAGGAGTCAAAAACATGTAAGAGTAAACGCTTTGCAAATAGCTAAAATAAGACAGAAAAATTAAATATGGAGGGAATGGCTACTTAACCTAGATCCAGTGTAACATAATATTTTTTTCCTTTGATTTTTTCTTTTTCTTTTTTGGTGGGTAGGAATGCTACAATCCTGCCTAGCATAGCTTCTAGGGTAAACAGAGCCCCTGAACAGTGGTCAAGACAGAACTCCATCATGTTTTAGGTCCTGGTCTCTAAACTTTTATCTACAAAATAAACAGAAGTCCAAAGAACATTATAATAACTATGAACACTATCCCTGTTTTGCCACCAGCCAAGAAATGTCTGGTGTTCTCAGATTTCCAAATGAATCCAACGACTTCGCAAGTACATCACAAATCCAAGAGGTGTCTGCTTCTACAAGGATGCCCTTGCAATACAATACACACCTTTTCTTGAGGACCATGACTGCTTACACAATATGAGGCAGAGAATTGTCAAGCAATGCCAGTCACTCCAGTTTGCTGGCTGGCAGAATTATACAAGCTTTCCACATCACAGTATCTTGCATTTCTAACTTTGTTTGTGAAGAACTGCAGTTTTCCTGATGCTGGAGCCTGACCTTATAGTGGGGGCACTTTCATACCGCTTCAAACAAGCAGCAACACCCTGCTCTTTCCTCCTAACGATGCAATGCAAAGAAACTGAACAAATAAAATTATACTATATAGAGATCATAACTAAAACTTCTACCAGTATCACAAATCGTACACCACACCATAGTACCAAAACCAAAAGCTGAAAAATCAACTATATATGATGCTCATGATCAGATCTTCCCTTTTGAGTCAAATATTGCTCTCTTGGATTCTCCTGCGTCTAGCAAAAAGAACTGCAGGATCGTCACAAGGGAAAACACAGTATTCTGAACAAAAATTCTCCTAACAAATACATTCCCATGTTATTTTCCTACCTCCTGTTCAATATAAAAGGGAAGGAGGCAAAAGTAGATTTATAATATGCATGTTAAGAATTCATGTGTGCTTCAGCAGAAAAAAAATGAACTGAAATGGAGTTTTTCCTGAAAAATTTTACAGCCTATTCACTGTATATCACTTATTTATGCACTACATCTCCTCTACACTGAGAAGATAAAAAGGAATACTTCGAGCTTATTAAGTTGTCCACATATGAGAAAGAAAAGATCGACATTCTGGCTGCCATTTTATCCTCCTCCTCCCATCTTTGCCTACCTCTTGATGCCATGCTGTGAGCCTCTGGTCCTTCAGCTTCTCCAGCCCTTAAAACCCATCTATTTGCCCTTAGCTTCTTCCTTCTGATCCTTCTCCCATGAACATCTATTTCATCACCCTCAGCAGCCATCCCCCCACTCTAGCTAACTCCTCCCTGATAATGCCAGCTTCCCTTCTTACCTCCCACTCTTTTTTTCACTTCCTTGGCTTCCACTGAAGCAAGCCAAATGATAAAATTCTGTAGTAATTTTTTTTAATCCCCTTGATCAACCAATTACTTCCTAGAACTGATGGCAAACAAGAACTCCCTTATCAGCCAAACCATTTGGGGAAGGGGAATGACTGGAGAATTCAGAATGTTCTGATACTTTTGTTGGAATACTCAGCTGTTCTGTCTGAAAGGACTGATCCAAGGGATGTGCAGGATTATTCATAACATTCAAAATTTGTACAAATTCAGCTGAATTTTGACATTCTAATTTGAATTGAATGCTGGAAACACTCGAAGACTGACATTCCAATTTGAACTGAATGCATCCCTTGTCCCCCCCCCCCCCAAAAAAAAACACCTGGGGTGACGAGCAGATCCCTCATGGGTAGATCCGATTTCCAAATGGGTGCTCCAGTGTTTCCATGGCAGGGAGGCTAGCACCCATTGCTATTGGGTGCTAGACCACCCTTGGAAACACATTGGGTACTTCTCTTAGTCCGGATCTACTAGATCCGGATTAAGGAATGTACCCATTCCTTAGATCAGGACCTTCTTAGATCTGGATTAAAGGAGCGCGGTGGAAAAACACCCATAGTCTACTAGCTATATTAATTTCTTGGCACTATAAAATAAAAATATGTAAAGTAATCTAAAGAAGTGTAAATGCTATTATTCTCTCAAGCAACAGCAAATATACTTGAGTTTTTCCCAATTCAACTGAACTTAAGGAATAATTTGCCTCATATTACTTTCAGTACAGCTCTTTTCTTTTGGGATGTATGTGTTTTTCTTTCCACTGCAGTTGTACTGAAATCAAACATTAGAAGTCTTAAGTTTGAAACCTCATGAAATTAGGTATTCTGATGAAACCTTGCTTAGCTAGGTTTGATTTCCTCTGGAGTCCAGTAACTTTTGAGGCCCCAGAATTTCCTTGTTCTGAATTTTTTGTTGATCACAAGGAACATTTATTTGAAACATTTGGGTTTTTATTGTTTTAATATATATTATTTTGTTTGATACGGTGTATTTTAAGGTTGTTATCTGCCCTGAGACCTTTGGGTATACGGCAGGATAGAAATATAATTAATTAATTAATTAAGACAATCTCACAGCACTTCATGGGACTAAGCATTACAAACTGGCTGGGTTAGGAAAAACATGACATTTACATAGGGAATGTCCAGCTGTCAGAGCAGAAGATGGTGTTCAGATTTGTAACAGATCACGTTTGGAACATTCTGAATTAATTAATTAATTATATTTCTAACTCGCCCTATACCCGAAGGATGGGAGCCCGTGAACTTTGAGATGTTCTCAGACTGCAGCTTTGATTGAATGAAAAACACTGAAAATTACATGTATGGTAGAATTGAGTGGGCTAGGAAGAACAGCCATTCCCATAGGGAATGCTGATTGAAGTGAAAGAGAGTCTGTCTAGTGTCACAACACATTTGTTTTGTATGGAGTGACCTACTACTCTCTACAATAATGACTCAACATTTATTAAAGTGTGGAAAGCTCCTAAGATGCTTATTCAAAGACAGTCTCACAGCACTCCATGGGACTAAGCATTACAAACTGGATGGGTTAGGAAAAACATGACATTTACGTAGGGAATGTCCAGCTGTCAGAGCAGAAGATGGTGTTCAGATTTGGAACAGACCAGGTTTGGAACAGTTGGTTTATTCTTCTGACCCAGTTGGTTTATTCTTCTGATCAAGAAGAAAGATTCTGACTTAGTTCCCCGTCAGAATATCTGATTCCCACTAAAATAGTTTCAACACACTGAACCAGTTTCAACAAACTGAACTATTTTCCACTGAGTTAGGCAGTCACTACACAGAATTTTCACTAAAGTGCAGCCTGTTTTCTTTAAAAAATGAAGTTCAAATTGTATTGTTTAACCAGGGAAGTAGGGAGAGACAGCAGCAGTGGTGAGGCAACAGCTGAAAACCTCACTTCTACCTCTCTGAATGTCATTGTGGCGTGCAGCCAGAAATATGGCCTGCGCAGGCGAAAGCAAAGCTTCGATCTGCTGCCTCACTCTGCCAACCTTTCAGCAAAACAGCAAATCCAGTTTGTTCCTGCTTATCCCCGAAATGACAGAGAAAAATGGTTGGGAAATGTGCACTTTGTTGGTCACTTTCACTAGAATTTGTTCGTTTTACCAATTATGACTTTTGCAAAATGTCAGCCATCGAACATTTATCTAATACTAGCACGGACAAAAATTAAAGAAAAGAGAGAATAGTTAAGACTAAAGTGACTAGGAAAAAATCATTTTACCTGTAAATTGTTTTCTGTGACTCTGTTCCACCAAACCATACTGATGGGTACTTCAGTTTTACACCTGTCAGCCAAGCAGCCCATAGTGTTCTTTGATTTTCGAGCCTTTGATCCCATCGGAACTATCCTCTCCTCCAGCATCCCCAGTCGATACTTCCTTGGCTATGGAAAAGAAGGAAAAAAACCAGGGCACTCCCAACATCCCTTATGTATGAAACTCAAACTGGAACTAGGTGAGAACATATACTAGGTTTGATTGGTGGAATAGGTAACAATTTGCAAGTAAAATTTCTGTGCCTGTTTGCTTCCATCCTGATTATCCATGCCTTTGAACTGTCGAGAAGGGCAATAAACAAAAACACATAGCAACAGAATCCAAGTTGTGTCCTCGTGTGAAAGGCCTCCCCCAAAAAAGAAGCACTGTATTTCTCTCTTATGGAACCATACGTTCCCTCTGAAAGTCAAATGGCTCATACTCCTTACTTGAGTGGAAGGCTGTGTGGAGCACGAATGGTGAACCACCTCCCTTTCTTCACCGTGTCTGGGAGTAAGTACTTAAGTAAGTGTAAGATCACCAACTGGATTCTACTATCTTAGTTGAACAGTTGCAGGATTAGACTGTAAGCAAACAATTACAGTTTGATTCTACCATCTGCAGTAGAGATGTGCTGAACTGCAGTTCACTGAACATGATCAGCTCAAAGAGCATGAAAGAGCACGTGAATTTCACTCTACAGCTCTGTATCTGTTAGAGAAGGGAGCAGGGGGGAGTGGAGTGAAAGGTATATTCAAGACATTTAAAGCAGAACTTACAGTACTTGCTGTGTTCTCTCTGAGGCTGGGCTCTCTTTCCCAGAATACCCTATGGCCCGCAGAGGTCAGGGCCATACTGTTATGGCATTGACATCACCATACAACCTACAGAAATGCTGCTGTTCCTGCCCCTTCCCTGAGCTCTACCAAGGGAAAGCTGGAAGAGAGAGCACAACTTCATACATTACATAACCTGTGAGCATCATAGGTTTCAATGAACTGCAGACTGGCACATCCTTAATCTGCAGTCATTACATTTTAAAAAGTACAACTCTGCTACTTGTTCCAAATTAATGTGCATCTGAAGAATGAATTTCTTGCCGACATATTTTCCAATTTTTCAGTCAGGACATTTAACTTAACTGCAATCAGCAAGGCCGAACTGAACTTAAAAGCATGCAATCAATCTAAACATCTGGATGATCTGACATTAAAAGTTCCTAAAAGAAGATTTTGAAAGCCATGGACATTAAGCAAAAACCACATTTTTCAGATTAATGAAGCAGCTCAGGCCTCACAGAATAATATGATTTGTTTTTAATGCAACAGCATATATCGGTGCACAGTCAGTAACCAAATGCAAGTACCTAGTCAGTTAAAAGGCTCAGAATACATTTTAAAAATTATCCATGGATTTATTTTCAAATTTAAGTTTTATGAGAGTTTTTGTAATTTCAATACTGTATTCACAGAGGCGTGAGGATCCCAAATGAAACAGATTTATCTCTAAAGACTTTTAAGAAAAGATGCAGAGAGACATACCAGAAATATCAGACATATTTTCTTTAAAATGCATTCATGCAGAGGTTTGATAAAATGACCAAAGTTCTAGTTTTATAGACAAAAAGCATGGCAGTGAAGTGGTCTATAAAACAGGGGTATGTTGCTTCATCAAACAAATCTAGCAAGTCGCCCTACATTATTTCAGCCTTAAATGTGCCTCTTTGCTGTCATGTTACGAAGCTTCCAAATCCAAGAACTGGTTTGATTCACATTATTTTTTTTCTTCCTTTTTTTTTTTTACAGTTGAGAGTTAACAACACAAATATGAATCAAACACATTAGGGCACAATTAGTTGACATTATAGCCTTCTAAGCGCTCCAAGGAAACAGAAACAGGGTTAATTATGAGAAAAAGACAAATTATAAAATGCAACTGATTGAAATTTGGATGCTAATGACTCAGAAAAAATGGAATAAGTGATAGGCAATTTGGCATTCTATTATTGTTTTGAAAGCTCTATTCATACCAAAAAACAACAACATAATCTTAAGCATTAACACTGAGCAATTTGGCTTGCTCAAGCAGCTTCTACTGTTGACTGAAAAGGGCAAAGATTTATGCACATATGCATACTGTTCCACTGCTGACAATATCACCAAGTTTTCAGGGAGTTTCTGAACCAAAAGTTGGATAATACATAATTATTTAATGACCCAGAAACTATCGTGTAACTGCTTCTGCACATCAAAATTCACTGAACTACAGTGAGAATAAGCAACTGGGTCAAAGCTGGCCCTGAGGGGTACTGCCTGCTGCCAAATACAACAGAATTTGCTGGCAGGCAGTTTTAAGAAACCAAGCTTAAGATCAAGCTGACAATCTCTCACTCGCGTCTTCTTCTAGGAGAACTTGTTGGTCTAGATTTACCTTTTGCCTCCATGACATATTTCTACAGTAATCAAAATACTTTACCTAATAAGACACTTGCTTCACAAGAGTCAGTCTTTACTAATGTGAAAACAGATCAGTATTTCCAGTGTTCCTGAACATTCTACTCATTAGGTTTTAGGGTTCTGAAGACTGGATTTACCTGACGTTTAAGCTCCAGTGAACCTAATAGAAGAACATGTGCTATAAATGTTAACCTTTCTAACCAGAACGTCGACTATTAGTTCATGTTGATGATGTGCCTTACACCTTTTTATTGAGGAAAAGGGGAGAGGACTGGCTCTTTCTTTTCATATTTGGAGTTAGGTACACCCAGTATCTGAACCATCCAGTATCACTGGTAATTTTCATGGACGACAGATGTATCAATGGCTACTAGAGTGGATGCCTGAGTACATCTTTCAGGCTGGGGAGACAGGCAGGATGCTTCTAAGGCCATGTGCTGGGATTCGAGAGCAGGTTTGCCCTTGTCTCTGCTTGAGATGTCCATGGGCAACTGGTGGGCCACTGTGTACAACAGGATGCTGAACTAAATGGGCGGTGGCCTGATCCAGCAGGGCTCCTCTTATGTTATGTTCCTCTGGTAGTCTTTAAATAAGTCTCACTTACTATGAAGTTCAGACAACTGAGGTAACACTGGGTTATCCTGTTCCAATAAATGCTCCTCTGTCTAACCTACTTCACAGGATTCTATAATGGTCAAATGGAGCATTTTAATCTTTTTTGAACAATGATGGAGTAACAGAGTCTACATAAATGAATAATACTGTTGAAACTTATTGATTCAAAAATTTTATAATCCTCGCTCTCTGTTTAACCAGACAACCAAAACCATATAATGTAGAGCCTGGTGAAACTCAAGAGAGAGGAAGGCTGTTCCAAAGTCGAGAATCCTGCACAGAAAAGGCTCTCCTGTTTCCCTCTAATCCTCACATCCTGACAGAGGGGAAACTACAAGAATGCTCTATGGGAGAAGGCCCTCTTTCCGATAGCCAGGTCCTAAGTCTTTATATCCTAAGTGATGGGCATCCAGCCCAAGACTTTCATCAGCACTTAAGCTGCTGCATTCTAGACTGTTTTCAAGGGTAGTCCCACATGGAAAGCACTGCAGTAGTCCAATCTGGAGGTTACTGGAACATGAATCATTCTGGCCAAGTTATGCCTATCTAGGAAAGGCAGAAGTTGGAGAACTAGATGGAGATGGTAGGCACTCCCTGCTGTCACTGCCACATGAGTATCAAATTACAATGATGAATCCAGGAGCACTCTCAAATGACACACCTGTTCTTTCTAGGGCAAAACAACCTTTCCATCTCCCAGTTATTGACTGTGGCCTTTGTGGTGTAAACAGTTCTTGCCTTGATGTCCTAGATTCTCCCAGCAGGAAAATAAGCAGGATCTTCTATTATTTGTTCCTCTTTCTCCCTAAGTTATGGCAAAACTGCTGTTTTTATAATATCTATACCTATCAAATACAGAACCATCCAAGCAGCAGATTATAGTCTTCCTTTTTATTTTAACATACAAAATCACAGGTATTTTTATTTAAAATATTTATATACCACTTTTTCTTAAAATATAATCTCAAAGCGGTTCTCAAATCACAGAGAATCGAAAACAACTAAACTCATAATAGTTATATAAAAACAAGATTAAAATCAAGGATGGGTAAAGAAAACACTGGAAAAGCCTGAGTAAAAAGATGAGTCTTCAACCAGCACCTGAAAATCATATGAATGAATATTAAAGGGGAGACTATTCCAAAGGAGAGTGCTATAACAGAGATGACACAGCTATAGATGCTCAGCTTGTGGTACCCACAGCAGTACCTCCGCTGAAGATCTTAATAATTTCACGGGTCTATACTAAGAAAGGTAGAATGCTTAGTATTGTTGGCTCTCGCAACTGAAATCCAGGGCCCCTGGGAAGTGGGGGGGGGGGGCAACCAATCAGCTGCCAAATTCGGGGTAGCAGCTTAAGGGCTGCTATGATGGTCAATCTGGGATCCTATTCTCTGAGGTCCACCACAGGTTTAATGGTGGACACAATCAGCTGGAAGATGGTAAATGATCAGGCTAGAGGCAGAGTGCAGGCAGAAAGACGAAGACTTTAATTTTCCCGGGTTTAAATACAGTAGGCAATAGGGGTGTGGAGGAAATGATGTAGGAGGAGAATCCAGGGAGGTGATTGGCTGGAAAGTTGCTGTCCTCTAAGGCAGAGGTCCTTCTGATGTCACATCCTATAGTAGAAGGCAGAGAAAATCCTCAAACAGGAAAAGAAGAGTTGTCTTTTTTAAAGCCATGTGCTTTGCAAATGCCATAATGCCCAAAGGCAACCTCATGGAGTGGAAAGAATTCAGCACCCTGGTGGTGCTGAGTATGTATTACAAGCCTATGGAAAAAGGAAAACTGTTGCTCCTTTTACTCTTGGGGCTTGAGAACTGAAGGGTTGAAGAAAAGGAAGCCATAGGAAAAGCTGTGCAGCTCTTGTGGTTACTACAGCCAAGTATGTTGGTCCCAGGTTATTAAGGGCCTTGTATGCCAAAGATAAAACCTTGAATAGGGCCCAGTAGCTAACTGGCAACCAATGCAGATACTTACACATCAGTGTGATATGTGCATTGTGAGGTGTTCCACTCAGCAGGTGCATCTTCCAGACCATGTTCATGGGCAGACCCACACAGAGTACATTACAATAATCTATGAGGTTATCAGTACATAGATAACAGTGCCCAGGCTATCTCTGACCAGGCATGGATGTCGCTACATCAGCCAAAACTGATAAGAGACACTCCTAACCACCGAGATCACTTAAGCCTGTAATGACAACAATGATTCAAGTAGCACCCCCAAGCTAATGTCTGTGCCTTTTGAGGGAGTGCAAACCTGTCTAGAACTGGCAAATTTCCAAGCACCTGAACATGAAAATCACCCACCCCATAGCATCCCTGTCCTGTTGGGATATAATTTTGATTAATTGGCTATCATCCTGCCATTACTGCATCCAAGCACTGGTTAAGAAGCTACTCTTTCGCAACACGCCTTCAGAACGGAATAAGAAGGCAAAAGAATGGAATCAGTAAGAAGGGAGGGAAAAAAGGGGGGGACTGCCAATCAACTGCCCTTCTATTCTGCCTATGACCATCCACCTGAGCTCTAGTAACTCTTTTCTCCCACCCAGGAGGTCTCCTATGCAGACTGAATTAAGTCTAGGAGTTCCATGAAACTGACCTAAATGCAGCTGCCTCAAAACGCTATTGTACCATTAAAGAACAAAATAAAAAGAATATTAAACATATGTGTATCTGTTTTTTAACATTTAAATATGATTAGAATATCCACAGAAACAGTTCCATTTTAAGCCAACCTGTTCCAAATTCAACAGTTCCATGTACGTGTAAAATATGGAATTTTTTAAGGCCTGTAGATTTTTTTCTATAAAGTTAGCAGAAATTGTATGTATTAGTTGCATTCCACACTGAAATGGCAATCCAAAACATGTAGATGCTTGAACATGCCTAAACAAAGCAAAATGAGCCTGCATGTTTTGAAACAAAGTCACATGATCCATCCTATGAGTTAAGTGTGTTGATGTGACTTTCAGATTACACATGCAATTAAGAAGCAACAGGTTCTGAAGGGACACTTTCTAAAATGGCTTCTTAAAGTCATAACATACTCCACCTAAGCCTCAAATACTTAATCATTAAATGGTAGTTGCTTCTAGGGGTGCAAACAAATATTCAAAATTCAAAAATCTGATTTGAATCCATCGAATATCGACATTCGAATTGGATTTAATAACTTTCAAATCTAGACATTCGAGCGGATTTCAGATTTTCCAAAAAGTTCATTCGAATATTTGAATGATTCAAATGTACAGATTCATATGTATTACTGTACAAAAATTATGCATATTTGCGCTTATAATGTGGGATGAAAACGGGATGCATATGGAATGCGCATAGATATGTGTAACAGATATGAATGTTGTTGACACTTTCATCTTTAAATACGAATCTAACATTCGAACACACAGATACGAATGTTATGGATGTGAACTGGATTTTCAGACATTCAGATTTTAAACATTCGAATCAAATCGGATTTTCATATATTCGATTCGACTCAAACTCAAATGAAAAAAAACCCCATCTGTGCACACCCCTAGTTGCTTCCCTATGATTTTATTTTCATTCACCCACTGCAACCCTACAGCTAGATATCCAAGGGATAAATAGAAAATATCCCATAAGGTAATGCTGATTACAAAGGCAGCCCAACGAGGAGGAATGAGTCCATCTCTTCCTAGCTCAAGTGTTTGAACATAAGAACATAAGAGAAGCCTTGCTGGATCTGGTAGCTGTCACCACCTCTTGTGTTGCTCAGTCTCTTGTGCTACTTTTTGTTCAAGAGAACCCAAGGTGAACATGTAAGAAACTTGTTCTGCACTGTAGATCCCACTCCAAACTTCAATTAACATTTTAGAAGTAGTGAGGCAAAGCAACGTAGTGTACTACTTTAGAGTACAACAACACCAAAGTTTTAATCCACTTTCAATCCACCTGGAGAGTGTAACAACACAGTAGCAGAGGAACTGAAGAATGGATCAAAAACTTTGGTATAATGGTACCCTTAATCTACACCATCCCCTATTATCAGTTCCTACAAAACACAGCTGTTCAAAATGAACTGTAAGAAAAGGCTGGATAACAGGGGCAAGAGCTTGTCATTAACTTATTGTGCAAGGAAATTACAGGAGCACTGGTAAATGCACCAGAGATTCAGTGGACCAGTTCTTGCAGCAAACAGATTAATAGTGGAAAGTCTATATGTTGCCTGTTATCATTTTGGATTGCAACTGGAGTCAAGATTTTTTTGGGGGAAATCATTCCCCCACCCCAAAACTACTAAGGGCAACAGAACGTTTCCTTGTCAAATTTAGTTCTCTACAGAACAAAACACAGTAGATACATTCGCTATTTTTTAAAACAATTTTAACTAGCTTTTCCTGCCCAAGCAAGCAATTTGCAGCACCAGGTGTACAATGTAATTTTGTTGAAGGCATTCTGAACCAATTCTGTAGAGATCCTGTCAACCAGTTAACAGCTGAGCAATAAAGGGATCAGACATTTATGTTAACAATAATGGGAAAAGGGAAGGAAGCCATATCACCTTAGGTTATATCTACATCCAAGGAAATGGATGACACTGATCAGTCAAAGGGCACTGCTGCCATACACAACAACTTTGTGTGCTTTCCATGTGTCCCAGGGATCTAGAAAAAGCACCCAGCCAAAGGAGCACTATAAAGAGCTCTGTGGATATATTTACACCAACAGAGTGCAATGGATCAGTATGAGGACTGAAGTATGCCTGTGGCTATCTCGCTAGAGATCCCATTCCTTTGCCCAAGTGACAAGACTGTGTCTACCCCAAGTCACTGAGGCAGAAGGCCATGGCTTTTTATAGGCAGCCCCATACGCCAGTGCCAACCAGTCTCAGTGGTGCCTAAAACTATGTGCCTGAACAGCTAGGTCCCAACATATAGATATCCACCCTGGTGCAAGTTCTGTTGTATGTACATACGGTAAGTACTCTGCAATAGCAACAACGTAGATCTTGAAACTTTTCAACATGTGAGAAGTCTTAAGCAAGAAAAACAGCAAAATAAGTAATAATTTAGAGCACTAGAACAATCATCTCCTGATGTAGCAGCTATGGATATTAATTACAGAAAAGGAAGCTATTTTCTTGTGAACAGATAGCACAATCAACTCCCTTCAAATGGCCTTTAGAGGCATCTTTCCTGTCTCTACAACCTGGAGGCAGTATCTTGACATCACTTCTAGTCACGACTGGGTGCTGGCTGAGCCACTTTTGCTACAGCTTTTGTGAATATCAAACTGCAGGGCTTAGACATGCACAGATCCTCCTGCTCCCAGCACCTCTCTCCACAACCAGCTCTAGAACAAGTGCAGGGCTGGTGGTTCAAGTCTCTGCACTCTCCAGAACATGCCAGCTGCACTTGCACCACTGACAAGCCTTTCAGGGCCAAGCATACCTCCTTGGTCCTATTCATATACTTGTCCTCCCCCAAAGCTTTACCCTGGGAATGTGTGGTGTAGTTGTCCAGCCCAACTCAGCCCTTCCCTGCCAAGGAGAAGTTGGCAGCAACACAGCAATCCCCTGCCACAGAAATCTGGATGAAACTAGCTCAGATTACTTTGGACCTGAACACTGCCTGGACACTTTGGTTCACAACTGTGAACTGGAGTAGCCTGGGACTGAACTGAAGCATTACAAGCAGGTTTTGTTGTTTTTCAAACTACTCGTTTGTCAACACTTAGACCTACACTGTGCAGATATACCACATTATATAAATTCCCAACAGTCTAGTAATGCTAGCTAATTTTCTAATGTGCCACAGCTTAGATGGGTTTCCCATATAAGCAAAGTTATCAAAGATCTCATCTCCATATACTGAGATAAAAAGAATGCAAATGTACAGGACAAGAAAGCTCATCTTCAGCCAGCACTGTTTTTTCCCCAATATCAGTAAATGGAAAATAATGATCTGTTACTTGCAGAAAATGTTACAAGGCTCTGAAAAAGAATCAGCATTTAGAACTGACCTAACCTTAATTTCCAAAACACTTCAGCCTGCTTGAAATTTATTCTAATATCTGTCTCTGATGTCTCCCTGTACTTAAACTGTTCTTAGAGAAAAACTGAAAAGGCTTTTAAAACGTAATCTTTGGTGAACAGCAATTTTCTGCCTGTTACTGCTCAATTGCACCTGTTCTGATCTGCCCAGGATAGACCTGGGAAGCATCCCAGATCCCAGCTGGCCAAGCATTACATGAGAACCACTGCTTATAATACTTTCCCCGCAAGCCAACCATGAGTGAGCAGCCAACTCCTGTCATTGGCTCACACTCTGGATCTGGGTTCTGTTTTTGTTCTCGTTCTAATGCAATTAGCACACATCAAGAAATCCCAGAGTTTGTTTCTAGGATCTGGGAAGGCAGTAACATCACAGATGCCTCCTTGAGACTCATCTGTTTCTCCAGGCCTCCCCAACCTGAATAATTGGCCCAGTTTATTCTACTGTGTTTTTCTTTCTTTCTTTCTCATGCTCTATTCACCCCTGTTAAATTTTTGAATGCGTGCTTCTGTTTTTAATGAGTTGCTTTATCTTGGTTACCACTTTGAAATGTTTTTAATGTAATGAGGTAGGATATGAACATCATAAAATGTTTGAATAAATAAATAAATAGAATTGTGGGGAAGGGGCACTTAGGTTTCTCTGCCTGCTTCTATCCCCATGTTAAGACACTACTGCTATAACAATACCATTTTGGGCACTGTAGGTTTGATTTCTTAACTGTAAAATGTCATGGTCAAGAGGAAATACTGTCTTTGAACTGACAAAATATCCACATGGCTTATAAAGTAATTAGGGCTTCTGAAAGGAAGCACATTTATTTATGTATTAATGCATTAATGTGTCTGTATTTCTATCCCATCCTATACTTAAAGTTCTCAGGGCCGATTAGAATAAAATCAATATAAAAACAGATAAAATACGTTAGCTAAACTATGCCAATGCCTGCATTGGGGAGCATGGTGTTCCCTCAGCCAAAGGCTAAAGTAAGGAGTAGGTGTGTCTTCACTAAACATCTGAATATATACAATGAGGGTATCTGATCCACCTTAGAGAGGAAAGTGACTATTTCATAGCCTGGGGACTAGCATTGATAAGGGTGTGGATACACATTAACTGATGAAGGGGGTGACATTGCCACCAGCAGATCTTTGGGACCCTAGCCTTATAGGGCCTTATAGGTTAACATTTGGTAGCAAACAAGCAGCAAACTGTGATATGAGTCTGGCCAACAGTGCCAGTTAGCAGTCTAGATGCTGCAATTCTGCGCCAGCCACAGTTTCCGAACTGACTTTAAGGACAGCCTGAAGGAGAGTGTATTACAACATTTGGAAATTTCCAGAGCATGGATCACTGCACCTAGACACATTATTTTTAAACTTACTTGCACAAATAACATTTTCAATATTATTACAAAATTAGTACTTATCACTAACTTCTGTTACAAGCAGGTTTAATAATCAGAACTACCATTATTGAACTACCGCTATTCATTTGGCATTAACAAAGTTGATACCTTTAAGCACTTATGGGATTTCTACAGATCATGATACTATAAGGTCTACTACAAGTAAAAAATATTCCCAGTGACATTGCCATACAATTTCAGAGCCTAAGATACATTCTATAAAAAAACCTGAATATTTAAAAGTTTTCTAACAGAAAATAGGGTGATGAAGAGTGTCTATGGCACTGAATAGAGAGCTATACAAAAGATAATAAATATGGAGAAAATTATCACAACCTTGGAACTGCTGAGTGACATACTGCTAGGCTTTTCTGTTATTTAAACACAGTAACTTGGAAACACTGGTAATACCTACTTTTCTTCTTTGAGATAAGCTAAGGGCGGCAAAATCATTAAACAACGATGAACCAGGTGAACTTAGGGAATCTGCAAAAAATAAAAAATAAAAATTATAGAAACATACACAGAGATGCATCTTAATACTTCAGCTTCTTTTTTTAAAAAAATCAAACATATTAAATATTTCATTTAAAAATATATACTGTATTTTCTGGCGTATAAGACTACTTTTTAACCCAGGAAAATCTTCTTAAAAGTCAGGGGTCGTCTTATACGCCGGGTGTCATCTTCTTATTCGGTGAGTATATCCCAAACTCTATATTTTAACTGGAAAGTTGGGGGTCGTCTTATATGCCCAGTCGTCTTATACGCCGGAAAATACAGTACTATTTACAAACTAATTGGGTTCAAAGATCCCAAAAACCATTTTAGGCATGTTTAAAGGCTTTTGCCTGCTCAGTGGAATGTGATGTTTCTCTTAACTGGTTCCTATGCTCTAATAAACAGTAAAGGTTTCTTCCTTACTTAAGACAGCAAATTGGTAATGAAAGCATATCTAAATCTTCGTGATTATAAGGGAGCGGGGACACTTGTAGCAAAGCAACTATTGAATCCTAATTAAATGGCTACTCATACTTCTGTGTAATTACTTGATCCACTTGATATTAATATCATTGCAGAGTAAAAGGGCAAAAAGGTGACATAGGGTCTCACCAACAACTGAACACAAATGCTACTAGAGGAGTGGTGACAGCAACTAACCTGGACGGCTTAAAAAAGAGGCTGGACAAATTCATGAAGAACAGGTATGTCAATGGCTACTAGAATGAATGCCTAGGTACTACCTCTGGGTTGAAGTGACAGGCAGGATGCCTCTAAAGGCCATTTGCAGGGAGTCGAGAGAAGACAAGGGATTCGCCCTTGTCTTCTGCTTGAAAATGCCCAGAAGCAAATGGTAGGCCAGTGTGCAAGACAGGATGCTGGACTAGGTGGGCTGTGGCCTGATCCAGCAGGGGTGCTGTGTTCTTATGCTCTTAAAAGCTGAAGGCTTTTGCAGAAGGAAGGTTAAATACAAAATATGGATCTTCATACACTGCAGTACAGTTAATGAACAACAACATAAATGTTTTTGCAATTAAAATTAATAACAACTATAATTTTATTTTTTTAACTCACCGTGGCCTGCATATGACTTGGCACTGTCATTCAGAAGGCTAGGGGAACTGCTGCTGTTTGTCATCCTCTGCAGAAAGTAGAAAAAAACTGTATAGGCAATCTAACAAAACAAGTAAGAAAAAACCACAGTTCTACCTCTGCAGAGGAAGCAGCAGTCTTCTCTGAAGTAAGCCACCACCCAATCCAATTGCACTTAACAAAAAAAACCACTTATTGCAACCATGTTGCTAGTACAAGTTGGCTGGGATCGCCACCAGACTGCCTCAAAAGAGAACAGGACTCAAATGAGGCAGATTTCACAGCACCATGCACCCACCTCATCACATCCCACTTCCAGTACACCAGCAGCAGCTAAATTATTGCCTGTAACAGCAGCACTCTTTCTGAACTGGAGGCTTCTAGCACACAGAACATCCACACTGTCTGCAGTGGCAGTACCATGGCAAAGGTCTCATGGCCACAGATCTCTTCCATCAACAGCTTGCAGATAAGACAGGCTAAACTGAGTTTTAATGCCTTTTTTGTTCTTGATGATGATGTTTTGGTTGAAGAACTCTGTGACTGTAGACCATAACTGCACAAACTGAAATGTTTTACCTACTCCTATGTCACCATTTTAAATACAGGTCAGTGGTAAGTGAAAGACAGCAAACACTGGAAGCCTAGAAGCTTCCACGTCAGTGTTCCCTTATCCAAAAGTTTAGGTCCAAAATAGAACTATGGACCACAGCATAATAATCCAAAACTGCAGCAAGTGGCTGCAACTGCAATTAAAAATAACATTACTTCAGAAACCTGTGAGGTAATTCTGAACCCATTATATGAACACTGAAATATTCCTTTAAATGTAAAAGCAAGCCCTAAGAAGCTGTTTGCCAAATCGTCACAGCTCTGTTCCACACAAATAAGATTATTCCTACAACATTTGAATAATATTAATATTAAAACAAAAAACTAGAATTTATCACCATTATTTGTTAACTTTTCTGAATGACTATATATTTTTATTTCAAAAGACTCATTTTTCTCTTTTCCCTAGCTTAAGCATCAGACTTCTTTAAAAATTGACAGGCCTACTGCAATCCCAAAAGTATCACAGTTGGTCAACCCAAAGCTTGCTTAGAGAATTTAGATTTCTAATCATGGGGCAAAATTTAGACATCTAATCTTCATTAATTGTTTACTTCCACACAAATAAGAACAAGAGGCTTGAAGTGAAAACCTGCAATGTTTTATGACAGAAGAAAAAAAATGAAGCAATTCATTCTTGAATCAATTCACTTTTTGAAACAGTAATAAGAATAGAAAGATCAGGCTACAATAAAAGGGCGACTGAAATACTTGAGGAGCTCCCTGCCTGGTGTCTGAACTGTGACTTTCTATGCAGCATCTCATATAATGTTTAAAAATAGGTACATATACATATTTTTTATTGTTATGGTCATGGACCATCCAAAGACAAAATTAACAAGACAATAAAAACATACAGGGTTTAAAAATGTAAAATACAAATACACTAAAAATATATGTTTAAAAGAAAAGAATTTCCAGGAGCATTCAATGGGACTCTGGTTACTTATGTAGAATTTAAAAGCTTTGCCTGCCTTTATCTGTTCGGTAGAAGTAGGACACATACCCGCACAGTTAAGTTGTCTGAATATTAAGATTACTTGACAGATAGAGATATATAAGTATATCTTGGATTGAGTTAGAGCTCAACCTATGCTACATAAGTAGAGCCTGTAATTTCACAAATAAGAGATCCAGATTTTAAAAGAACTATATAAATGTGATTATTCCAATCTGAGTTTTCACTACTATTCATACCATAGGGCTAACCATACAAACCCTTTTCTTAACTTCCATATAGACACCACTTAGTTCCATGCTCATTCTTCTAACTTTATCTGATTCAGGATTCAACACACTGTTGCTATGGATTCCAGTAGGTCATAATGGCCTACTTAAAACTTCATACTAAAGGCAATAAAAGTTGGACAGATAGGGATTATTCAGTACTTATACTTGGAATAGGAGATATTTACTACCATATTCACTGGCATTCCTTCACTTTACTAAGTTCCTAAATATTTGACTGTTGGTAAGTGTGACAATTGTGTCCCAAAAAGCACTGTTATAGCCCTTTGAAATCATCCAGGCTTGTGTACAGTTCTCTACTTCTATGTGGATATACAATGCCAATTTTTAAAAAAAGAAATAGCAGGAATCTTTGTCCTTCAGCCTAAATGATAGGTTTGAAGGTGTGTAGTAAATGCCTTTTGAGTATGAAGAACTGAGTTAAATAGTAGCAGTAAGAATTTTTTAAAACTCTGTAACTGGCAAAAATGAGTTGCTACACAGTGCACATTTGATTCAAGCACACTGCTGATCTTCCGACTTAGTTAGTTTGCTCACTAAACCACGTCACACTAGTGGCCTCTGGTGTGGACAAGTACAGCTAAACGTTGTTTTGTTAGCTTCCTCTGAAGTCCATGACTATACTTCAAAAGGAAGTTCTTGAGCTGGCTTTCAGGAGAGGGAGGGACTTTCACCTGTGCTCACCCATGCTAGCTGCCACCCAATCACTGAGAACTTGTATAAATTCAGGAAGGCATTGAAGACACACCTCTTTGCCCTGGCATTTGGCTAATGTGATTATATTCCCCACCACCACCACTGTAGATACTAGTATTTTAATATTTTCTATACTCTTTTCAATATGTTAGATCTTTTAAGTGTTTTTATGTATACTATTGTTTTCAATATATATTGATTGCAATTTGTTGTTTTAAAGGTTGCTACCTGCCCTGAGACCTTCGGGTATAGGGCGGGATAGAAATATAAATAATAAATAAATAAATTTTAAGGAACAGTCTAAGTTATAAGGGAACTGATTAAAAAGTAACTAGTTTGTTGGACTGCTGTGATTCTCTGAGCTTACTCTCTTTTCTATAGACTTTTGCCCACCAAGTAAGCAGCATCATGAGTGCTTTGGTTGAGGCTCACTCAAGGTAAATTAATGGCACATAGCTTAAATTTGGGGGAGAAAACTAAAGGAATGGGATACTATTAATGGAATGGATTTTTTGCACCCTTTTGTAGAAGAGAAGTCAGCAGAAATCTCTGTATGCAATACTAGATGCAATCCACAATAAGTGTCACTCATAGGAGAAGATGAGAGGACCATGGTGAAATATGATCTCAAAGGGGGCATATTGGAAGAGGTGCTAATATAACATTTTTCAAACTCATCTCTCAAGCAGAAGAAGGGACAGAGATCAAAATTTGCCTCCAGTTATCAGTCATAGTAGGATGGGATGCTGCTCAGTCTTATGGACATTTTTTCCTGCTATATGAAAAGATCATTAATTTTGGCAGCAAAGAGAATAAAAATGAAGGTGGCACTCTGCTGGAAAGGGCAGAAATATTTAACCATGACAGAGATTCGAAAATCTCTCTTCGCTAAGGAAGGATGGTCAATCACTGTCTCTTGGCTATCAGCATGTCTTCACGGAACATGCCCATTCAAAACTGAAAAATGGTCACGTCTCAGAAGCGAGTTGCCATTAGAAAGCGGACAAAGGAAAAATGTTATCCTCAGATTCCAAGAAGGTCTGCAACTCAAATGGTGTAGAAATGGTTTGGATGTACAGACTGTTAAGTGGCTCCCACCACAACCCCAGCCTCTGTACAACAGCAAGGACCAGATGAATTATAGTTGAGTCCTAAGAAAATTAAGCAGGGTTAAAAGTACAGTAGTGGTTCAAACAGGAAATTATAGGGGCATGCCTAATTTTCTCTTCAGTATCTATCTTTAATTATGTTTAAATAACTACTGTTATTGTAACTATTTTTATTCTTTGTACACTACTTCAAGATTATACTTTCAATGAGACACGCTATGTCAGTATTTTAAATAAATTAATCTACCTTTGATATTAGACATTACTCTTTTCAGCAAAAATTATTTTGGGGAGTTGACTGGAAACCAGACTGTTTAACAAAGTTGTAATTGAAATATTCAAATACAGAGATGCAAGAAACTGAAGTTTGATCTAAGCATTTGTTTTGCAATGGCTTAAAATTGTTTCTTTTTGGCAGGAACCTATCAGACATACAAATTATGCACTTTGACAGTCTTTTTTTCTAAAAATGTTATTCCAAAACACTGGAAAAATCAGCATACTGACCCAGTAAAAAATAGCCTGAATACTTATTTACTTTTTTGTCATTTGAATATGTAGCATGCATATCTACATATAAAATTATGCATGGTATAGAAAAGGTGAATAGAGAACATTTCTTTTCTCTATTGCACAACTCTAGAACCAGGGGGCATCTATGAAGCTGATGGGTAGGAGAGTCGGAAGTATTTCTTCACCCAGAGGGTCACTGGTTTATGGAATGTGCTGCCAGAAGACGTGGTGACAGCTACCAGTCTAGATGGCTTTAAAGTAAGGTTAGACAAATTTATGGATGACAGATGTATCAATGGCTACTAGAATGAATGCCTAGGCGCATCTTTCAGGCTGGGGGGGGGGAGTGGGGTTCTTCTAAGGCCATTTGCTGGGATTCGAGAGCAGGCAAAGGTTTGTCCTTGTCTCTGCTTGAGATGCCCATGAGCATTTGGTGGGCCACTGTGTGTGACAGGATGCTGGACTAGATGGGCTGTGGCCTGATCCAGCAGGGCTTATCTTATGTTCTTATGTCAACAATTCTGAATGGTCTTTGAATGGTTTGTTTACCTTAACAAAACCCTCTTTTGCCTAGACAAGTAAGATACATTTCACATATCCACTTTTTTCTTGATGGGGTTTCTTTGCCCTAGAAGGGACAGATGTGAAATTTGGGGGTGCTCTGGGACTCTTGTAGGCAAGGAGTGTCTATTCCAACTATTGTTATGGCTTTGTTATGGCATCTAGACCAGTGGTTCCCAAAGTTGTCTGGGCTACGACCCATCTAATATAAGTTTACCAACTCGGGACCCACCTCTAGGAAATTTAACCGTTACCAATATGAATAAAGGACTTTTCAAATAACAAAGTTTTAATACAATTATTTTATTACTTAATTAAATAATTACATCAAAAAAGTTATTTCAAATACGGTTAAATTTCCTAGAGGTGGGTCCCGACCCACAGTTTGGGAAACCCTGATGTAGACTGCTAACTGGCACTGCTGGTCAAAGTTATGGCCTTGTTTTGGAGAAAGACAGTGAGCCATGATCTTGATACTTCCAGACTGGACTATTGTAATGTACTTTATGTGGGGCTATTCTTCAGGATGGTTCACAGTTGGTGTAGAATGTAGCATCTAGTCTGCTAACTGGCACTGCTGTTCAGAAATATATCTTACAGGACCTAAAAGAACTGAAGTGGCTGCCTATTTCCTACCGAGGTCAGTTCAGGCACTAGTATTTACTTTTAAAGTCCTAAACAGCCAGGGCCGCAAATATCGAAAGGAATGTCTCATCCCATATAGACTTGCCCGTGCTCTGAAATCTGCTGATGAGGCCCTCTCAGAAGTCCCATCACCTGCAAGAGTAAAAGGGGTAGGAACATGTAGGAAGGCATTCATGGTTGTAGCACCCTGGCTATGGAATAACTTCCCCTCTTGAGGTGTGACAGGCAGCCCCATTGTATATGTTCAGTAAGACAGGTAAAGCCACACCTATCTCTTTATCTAGGCCTTTGCCTGAGGGAACAACACCCCCTCCCCATACAGGAACTACCATTATTTTACTGTTTTTTAAATCCATTATTATAATCCATCTGGAGACCTTTGGGCACAGGGCACAAAAGAAATATAAATAATGAAAATAAAAATAAAAATCTGTTAACTATTGATCAACAAATTCTTGTATACAATTTTTCTGTGCTCAGGATTATTTTGTTCTCCCATCTGGTCTTAAGATACTATAGGTGTTTTTCCAGTGCCACTAGAAGTACCCATTAAGCACCCATTAACAGGTACGTAATGGCATTTTTGTACCCATTAATGGGCACTTAATGGGTACTTTTAGTGACAGTGGAAAAACACCCTATATTAGACTTATTTCTTTTGTGTGTTTTATGAAGTACTACTTGGACTTTAATGATTTATTGATAATATTTGCATTTATTCCTATCACATAATTTGTATTTAAGGCAACTTTAGCTTAGCTGTAAAAGAAAGGTGCCTACAAATAAAATGAAGAACCATATTTTACTATGTTAAGAAGCCAAATATTACAGACCAAGTCCCATTCTTGTACCAAGTGTATTATTGTAAATTCCTAGTGAAGAGATATCATTTACTGCTATCACATGGTGCCATATCCAAGAATAATGATCAAATATGAAATAGGGCAGCCCAGAAAGATCCAAAATTATAACTTATAATATGTTACCTGCATCATAGGGTACTTTGTTTCAGCAGGACTTCCAAACCCATTAACTCCAATGAAGCTGGTGCTAAAGTAAGAATCTGTAAGACTAGCTTCAGCCAGAGAACTTCCATCTATGCCTGGAACTGAGAGAAAACGAGGGACAATGTTTTAAAGGGAATTACTCAACAAACTGTTTTCACGCATCACACATTCAAAGAGTTGTAAGGAAGTGAAAAACAAAAGGACCAAGAAGCAGCCATCCTGGGTTACTCCAGTGGTCCATCTAGCTCAGCAGTCTGTTCTTACACTGGCCAATTAAATGTCAGCTGGAAACCAACAAGAGGATTAGGAATGCAAATATGTCCTCCTTACTCCACTTCCAGCACAGTCATTAGGCTTAATGATTTTTTAATACATATTTTTTCTGTGAATTTATTGGCCTATGACAAGAATAAATAGAGACAGGTTAGTAACACAAGCAAGAGCCTCCACTAATAGCCTCCTCACTGATTTTGTCCAATCATCTTTTGAAGGTTTCTAGGGATGTGACCATCAGCACATCTTCTGATAGCTATAGCTTAGCTTAACTATATGGCATAGTACGTGAAGAAATTTTGCCCTGTAATCTTTCTAATTTCAGTCTAACATTTTAATAAAGATTTTAAAACTTTTCCACAACAGCAATATCTTGTACATCTCTATCACGACCTCACTTTATTCCCTTTGCTAAAGTAAAAATCCCAAACATAACTTTTTCAAGCAGAGGAAACTCTCCATTCCCTGTAGCAACCCTTTTGAGGTATGGTAGCTAATACTGTATGAAACATTCTAAATGCAGCTGCACAATTTATTTGTTTAAGATCATTATAATGCAGTCATCTTTCTTTATTTGCAGACCCCATATATGCAATTTCGGCATATTTGCAAACTGAAAAAAATGTAGCTGTCTTTTCTGTTGTATGCTTGCAAACGGCTTCATTCAAGAAATGAGGGGCATTAACGTAGGAGCCAACCAGGCAGATACCTGAAGCAGATCTAGAAGAGGAGGAAGAGAAGTGCTTCCAGAAGCTTACATGAAGCCCATGGAAGGCCAAAAAGCGCAGTCAGAACCACTGAGCAGGAAAGTGCTACTACCCAAGGGGCCATAAGGTAGCTATTGGCACTGTTCTTTTTCTAAGCTACCATCTGTAGGCCTTTCTGCAGTTAGGCAAAAGGACTGGGTACTGCTGAAACTGGTCCAAATCATGATGCACTACACAGGCATCTCCATGGACACTCCTATGCAGTTTTCTTGACAAAGATATAGAAGTGGATTGCCATTACCTACTTCCAAGGAGATGTCAAGGACTTAACCTGCAAACCTCTGTTTTCCAGGCTGTTTGCTCTTCCTTAGATGTTTATTTATTTGGATTTTTATCCCACCCTATACCCAAAGGTCTCAAGAGCAGGTTAAAACATTAAAAAGCCAAACATAAAATAAACATTCTAAAAGCATACACTTCTTATGCTACAGTTTGTGGAGGCATGAGAGAGTGTCAGACCGTCCTTTTTCCTGTGTGCAAATTCTGCCAAACTAACTGAAACCTCATAACCCACTTTGGGAACCTTATGAAACACCCCTGAAGTTGGTAATTATCTGATCAAACACCAGTGTAAAAATGCCAAAAATTAAGGCTGCTTCTCACAGCCTTCGGAGTGCGGTGGGTGATAGGGAAGGGTACCCCCAGTCATTCCTGGGACTTTAAAGAGATCGCTGAACTTCCTTACAAGTACTCATTTTCTAAAACTTTAGAACATAAAGAACATTCCAACAAAACAGAATTTAGAACAAACCAATTTTTGCAGGATTTTTGTTGTTGTTGTTGTTGTTGTTCTGAGTCCAGAATTTTCAGATTTGGAATATTTTGCTCATCTTTACGACCTTTGTATTTGGTGCCCAACAAGAGAAGTGCATGAGTTTTTATTAGTGCCAATCCTGAAAATGATTGAAAGAAAGGCCAGAGTTGCTCCTGTACACAAGAATGTCCTGTCAACACTACCATTACTGAAGTATGCCAACAGACACTTGCTCAACTGCAGCCTGTGGCATCCTCTCCTTGCTGCTTTAGTTGCTGCTGCTACCACATCCTAGTGTGGAATATAAGGAACCTTCTGCTTATGGTGCTCTGTAACTCAACGCCTTTACTCAATTTCTCCAAACTCAGTTCTGCAGAACAACAGCTTTGCACTTAACCTCTACAGGACTGTTCTTATGTGATGTTTCAGTTACAACAACTTCCCATTCACAAATCCACAATGATTTTCACAAACCTAACCCTCACAAATACAAAATGAATGTTTTATTCTAAGTTCCTTTCCTAATAATCACCACCACCGCCATCTTCTCCTTTTTACAGCCACCACACAAACATTTTAGCATTTTCATCTAATTTTTCACCCAATCCCCTCACTTACTGCCACCAAAGAACCCATCAAAGTTAAGGATATCACAAACCAGGAGTCTGATGAACAAGAACTGCTCAAAGGGGGTGAGCAATTAACAAAATTCCTTCACTCACATCAATGGAAGTTTGAGGAACAAGGAAGGGGTTAGGGGAGCAAAGTTGTACACAGAAGATAGTTTTCAAGTGACAAAAGCTCTCGTCCTCCCTCTCTTTGGTCTCTCCTGAAACGGGGCTCTCTTCCCAAGTGGGCTTGCAGTTGGGAGAAGGAAGGAGGGACCACATGAGAACGTAAGAGGAGCTCTGCTGGGTCAGGCCACAGCCCATCTGATCCAACATCTTGTGTCACACAGTGGCCTAAAGCTACTTCTAAGCATTCTGATGCAGAAGACAAAGGCAAAAATTTCCCCTTGCTCTCGACATAGTACTAGCAATGACATAATCACAGCCACATAAACACAGTGATGCTACACCTTCTGCTCTTTTCTTGGGCTCTGCTAAGTGCAAACAGAGACTCCGCATACACAGTCTGATGCTTCTGTTCTTCAGGCCCATGCTTAACTAAGGACTGAGCCAAAAATGCAAGAAGAAAAAGCTGACAAAAGAGACTTGAGCAAAACAAGCACACAGATGAAACTGCAAAATCTTTTGATGAAGGTGTTCACAAAATTGGTCCCAAAAAAACTCCCTACACACAAAAAAATTATAACTCCTGAATTTTCACATAACAAAAAACGATTAGCTTAATGGCTAGTACAGAAAATATTAAGATAGGGCTGTGGAAATTCACAAGAATGAAAGTATGTCTGAAACACAAAGAATCAAGACTTTAAAGAGTAGCTGTAAGGCTTGGCTTCTAAATGTTGCTGAATAACAACTCCCATCACTCTGACATTTTTCTTGCTTACTGGGACAGTGAGAAAATGCACTTTAGCAGAATTCAAGGACATTATGTTAGCTATCTCTGATCTGCGAGAGAGATTAGAGAGAAAGATTAAGGCTACTTTGCACACAAAGAGCAATGAAACAGAACTTGAGAAACAAAATAAAACACCTGTCCAGATGCTGCCCTACCCACTCATCATCAGATTAATTGTTCTAGTTAAAGGAGGGCATTTCAAGTAATACTTTCTGACTTCTCATTAAATATAATAAAGTAGAATATCATGCGAACCAAAGAACTGTTTCTATCTCACGACATACCGAGAAACTGCTCAAACAGCCCCAAAGGGAAAATAACAGATGGCATGCTCTTAACAGGAAGACTTCCTTCATGTTGGCCATTAGATAACTTAGAAATTGTTTGCTCTTCCACTTTAAACAGAGATGAAAGCTAGAAAAGTCTAGATTTTAGACTTTGATATGTTTAGCAATGTGGAAAGAGAGTATTGTACATTTTTACATTTTCACCTATGCAGTTCCACACAAGTGAACTGGGCACATTGGTCTGGACTTCATAAAATGCAACTTAATACTTTTAATGCACCATAAAAGCGTAAGAACATGAGAGGAGCCCTGCTGGACTGTGCCACAGCCGATCTAGTCCAGCATCCTGTCTCACACAGTGATTTTCTTCTGGGCATCTCAAGCAGAAGACAAAAGACAAAATCTTCACTTGCTCTCAGTTCCCTGCAAATGGCCTTGAAAGACATCATGCCTGTCTCTCCAATCCAGAGCAATACCTAGGAATCTATTCTAGTAGCCATTGATACACCTGTCATCCATGAATTTATCTAATCCTTTCTTAAAGCTATTCAGGCTCATTTCTATCACATCTTCTGGTAGTAAATTCTATATACTGATTACCCTCTGGGTGAAAAAATACTTCCCCTTGTCAGTCTTAACTCTCTTACCCATCAACTGCATAAAGTGCCTCCTAGTTCTAGTGCTGTGCAACAGAGAAAATATTTTTTCTCTATCAACCTTTTCCACACCATGCATTATTTTATATGCTTTAATCTAGTCACTTCTTAAACACTACTTTTCCAGGCTGAAAAGGCCTAGACATTGCAAGATGGTTTCATAAGGAAGGTGTTCCACTTCCTTGATCGTTCTGATTGCCTTTTCCTGCACCGTGACCTTTTCCTGTTCCACAATATCCTTTCTGAGGTGTGGCGACTAGAACTGTACACCATAGATTTATAAAGAGGCAAAATGAGACTTGCTGACTTGCTTTTTGTTCCCTTCCTAATTACCCTTAGCACTGAATTTGCTTTTTTTTTCATTGCAGCTGCACACTGAATCAACACCCTCCTTGAACTGCCCACCCAAATCCCAAGATTTTGATCTGCTGCAGAAAGCTCAACCATTATCAGTTGATAGATGTAACAGGGATTCTTTGCACCAATGTGCATCACTTTGCACTTGCTAAGACTGAAATGCATTTGCCACTTCATTGCCCACCCACTCAATGCCTTTGGAGATTTTCACAGTCACTTTCAGTTTTTACTACCTTGAACAATTTAATGTCATCAGCAAACTGCTATTTCACTTCTTACCCTTACTTTATGAATAAAAATTATGTCCTAATACTGAAATTGGGGGGGGGGGGCACTTTCAACCTTTTTCTATTCTGAGAACAAGCCATTTATTACTACTCTGTTTCCTGTCCTTTGCCTAGTTACCAATCCAGGACAATATCTGTCCTCCAATGAGTTTATTCAGGAAATGAACGCCTTATGGAAATCCAGATAGATAACATCAACTGGGTCACCTTTATCCATGTACTTATTAACACTCTGAGAATACCACAGTTCCAGTTCCCAGGATGGAAAAAAAATCCTGAAGCTTGCCATCTTTGCTCAAAATCTACATTTGTAAGTAGGGCAACGTGTATATCTAGAGGAAATAGCTTTTGGTTTAACAGAGACACTAGTGGTTATATAGAGCTTACAGCTGACCTATTTCTGTTGAGAAACCTCAGCCATATGTTGTACCAAGAGCACCATGTGTGTATAAAGCAAAAACGATTTATCTTCTTATTTTACGTTCAGAGAAAGATGACTGAGAATGATCTTCAGTATCTTTGCCATTACTGATAATCATAATCTGGTTTTGAGAATTGATAACAGCTATTACTTCTTTGGTGCCATAGATTAAAATAATTTCATCTGCACGAGATATGGGTCAGTTACAGTCTTTTAGACACAAGAAACACAGGGGAGATAAATTTTTGTCTAAATGCTAAATAGTTGTACAAGCCACCAAACTTTGAGAACTTGGTGATTCTCACAGATTTCAATATGCATTAAAGAAACTGTATCAGACAAGATAAGGAATAACTTTAAATTATGCCTTATTAGCTTAGTTCAAGAACATTTAAATAGATCTTTTCTCATCAAAGATGCAGAGACATAACTGTGGTAAACTATCAAATGAACACTTCCATCATTTTGGACAGTGAGTAAATTATCAAGTCTATGATACACGCACACACACACACCAAAAATTGCAGTCTTAAGGAGCCAAGACCAGAAAATCACATCATCTCTCTCCATATCTACAAAGGTTAAGTTCTCCCAAACCCTTGCAAACCTTGAATTTCTTGACTGCAGTGATAGGAAACAGGGATTCAGGGAAGCTCTTGGGCTAGCATTTCCTATTTCATATAACCCAAAGGAGAAATTGGGGCGGGTGGGGGGTGGCGGCAGGATGAACTAGAAAGGCAGGGGGAGGTGATGGGATGGGGAAAAGCCTTTCAAGAAGTGGGGAGGAAGGCAAACAGGAAAGGAGGAAGTGGCAGGATAGTAGTTAAAAATGGAAAGAGGAGAGGAGGAAAGGTGGAGCTTTAAAACAAGAGCCAGAAAAGGAGGGATTGTGAAAGAGCCAAGTAAACAAGGAAGGAAGCCTCTCTGTCAACAGCCAAAAGCCTATGCAAAGTAACTATCATGTGGCTGACCCTGAGCTATTTAATATCTGCCTGTACTGCAAAATCTCCTTATTGTGTGTGTGTGTGTGTGTGTGTGTTTAAAGTATGCCCACCTTTTCTGTCTAATACACTTCTAGTATTGGCAGAATTTGTCTTAGAAAACCACACACCAGTAAATTCTGAAGTACAAGAGATCAGCATAACAGTCCTATAATCAGAACCAAAGCATGCCGAATCTCAGAAGAACCCAAATGTGGTAGCTGTGTTAATCTAGGATTGCAGGAGCACGTATGTCAAAACTGAAAATACCACCGCATGGGATCAACATTAACTACATTCCTATGCTTAAATGTTCAATGAAAGCTGAACAGAACTCAGTGATGTTTACTACATCTGTCCAACTGATGAATGAACATTGGTTTGTTATTTAAAAAAGGTATGTTCATTCAGTTGCAAGCTTTTGCTTTTGAAAGAAACTGAAACAGCTTTATAGCACGCTATCAAGTGAATTACTAGCACAAAGGAATTCCATGAAATAAAAAATGATGCCTTTAATTGTATCTTTCATTCTTTTTCCTTTCTACACACTAATGTATAGTCTAGAGGTTAGAAAGGACCAACAAAAGAAATGTACTAATTTCACATCCCAGTAAAATTTTGCAGCTCTTGCAAGGAGCAACAGAAGCATACCTGAGAAAGAAGTACACAGTAACACAGCAGTAAGTGTACACAGAACCAGATAGCTAACAAAGTGGTCAATGGAGAGAGCAAAACTGTACAAAGGTTTTACTTTCGCTTCGCTTATTATGGCACAACTTTTTGCTGTCTAGATCAGTGATGGCCAACCTATGACACGCGTGTCACAGGTGACACACCAAGCCCGTTTGGGTGACACACCTGGTCACTCTGGAACCTGGGCGTGTAGTGCTTGCTTGTTCTTGAAGTGTACGAAATACCAACTTTCAGTTGAAGATTTAGCAAATGTAAAGAATTGTTTGTTCTTGCTTTTAATAAAATACATATATCAAAAATATAACTTTTTTACTAGAGCTACAAATATCACAAAATTATGGATATTTCTAGATGTGACACAGCACCCAAGTTCAGCTAGGTTTTCTTGCAAATTCTGACACACCAAGCTCCAAAGGTTCGCCATCATTGGTCTAGATCATACTTTGTCTAATGGGTGTGCCTAAAAACCTGATTATCTTTAAGGCACCATGACTTTATTCAGAAGACTGATAAAGACCTATCTCTTTACCCTGGCATTCAGTTAATAGAAGTTTTTCTTCCTCTTTTCAGACTTTTATTGCTTTTATTTTTTAAAAAAAAATGTTTTATACTGTTTTTATCACTGAATGCCCTAACAGATTAGAAGGACTAGTGGTTCTGCCAGTTACAATTCATATTTCGGACAGAAACACTGACATGACAGATATACAGATGATGCACTCTGGCAACTTAAAGTAATCTTTGAAGACCTGAGTATGAAAGAGAATAGAAAGCTTCGTCAGTCACCTTGAGTCCCCTTAAATGGGTAAGAAAAGCAGAGTAGAAAAGCCAACTCTGCTTCTTATAATACATTTCCAATTTCATTATAATAGAAATCTTCCCTATTATTCTACATCAGTATGGGTTAAAAACCATACAATTTATGGAGTTGGTTTGTATGGTGTTCTCCTGATTTCTGCAGGGACTTTTCTTTGGGGGGGGGGGCGCGTTCTAAAATTATGAAAAATACCTATACTTTTGTTTGGCTGGGCTACAAAGTTACCCCGCTTGTAACAATGAGGATTAAGTTAAAAACTGAGTAAGTGAATGTTGTGGCAATCATAAGAACATAAGAACATAAGAGAAGCCTTGCTGGATCAGGCCACAGCCCATCTAGTCCAGCATCCTGTCGCACACAGTGGCCCACCAAATGCTCATGGGCATCTCAAGCAGAGACAAGGACAAACCTTCTCCTGCTCTCGAGTCCCAGCAGATGGCCCTAGAAGCGCCCCATTTCCTCCCCCCCCCCCTCAGCCTGAAAGATGCACCTAGGCATTCGTTCTAGTAGCCATTGATACATCTGTCATCCATAAATTTGTCTAACCCTACCTTAAAGCCATCGAGACTGGTAGCTGTCACCACCTCTTCTGGCAGCACATTCCATAGGCCGATGACCCTCTGTGTGAAGAAATACTTCCCCCTGTCAGACCTTACGCTCCTACCCATCAGCTTCATAGAGTGCCCCCTGGTTCTAGTGTTGTGCGATAGAGAAAAGAAATTTTCTCTATCCACCTTTTCTATGCCGTGCATAATTTTATATACTTCAATCAGGTCCCCTCTCAAACGCCGTCTCTCCAGACTGAAGAGGCCTAGACGTTGCAGCCTGGTTTCGTAAGGGAGGTGTTCCAGACCCTTAATCATTCTGGTTGCCCTTCTCTGCACCTTCTCTAGTTCCACAATATCCTTTTTGAGGTGTGGTGACCAGAATTGTACACAGTATTCCAAATGTGGCCTCACTATAGATTTATAAAGGGGCAAAATCAGCATTTCAGTTATTAGAAATCAATTTGTATTTGATTTCTAAAAATAGGTTTGTGCAGACAGGCCGTCTCAATGTCATGGTACTGCTGCAGAAAGGCACCATACAACAGAAAGATTCAAGCTGTTCATATATAAGGATATCTCTCGACAGCAATTTCATCACAGTAGTTCTCAGGATAAGAATTCCAAGTGGAAACTACCAGAAATATACAGTTAGGTTAGTTACCAGTATATATATTATTCACAAACTGTTAAAGAGAGCCATAAGATGTTAAAAATTAACTACACAAAGAAACACCCATTATGCAGCTGTAAACTCCTTATAAATGATAATAGAAATGCATAAGCTGTACTGACCCAAATACCTACCCATGCAGGATGATTATTCTTTTACCTCTTTCAATGCTTGATCCAGTCACAGTCCCAATGTGTGAACAGGTGTGGCCTCTTTATTTGATTTTTCTCTGCCATTTCATCCTGTTCTCTATATATTTAGATGCAAAACCTCTTAAAGTACCTACAAATATTTATAAATGCTGGGACACTGACAAGTGCTAGCATTACTAGGTGAGGTTAAATGTGGACCAATAAACTAAAACTGAGTGTGGACATGGTGAAGATGTTGTGCATCAAAGTTTCTTGAGTCCATGAAGTAGGACAATGTTGCATTCTACTAGAAAGAAAAGTTACATAACCTGGAAGTGCTCCTTAATTCATTGTATCATTGTCACTGTACTATTCTTTCTCTCAAACTCAGTTATCAAGAACACCTCCTCAATAACACTGTCTGGTAAAAAGAATGGAATCCCAATTGATCACAGCAACTCCTCCTCTGTGTCCCACTGAGAGGAGTGTTGCACTGAATAGCCTAACAGGACTAAGAGTGTTTTTCCACTAGCACTAAGTACCTATTGAAGGACTCATTAAGGACCCATTAGGCTCAGAGCAGGATGACCCCATTTCCACTACAGACCCCATTAGAGCCACATTTGTTTCTACCAGAGTAGGGAAATCTGGATCATATGGGTCCTTCAGGACCTATAATCCAGATTTGCTGTAGACCCCATTAAAGGGGTCTACAATGGGGTCTTCAGCCATCAAATCAGGATTATAGGGAGCCTGTTTCCACTACAATTGGGCAATGGGGTCTAGAGGAGGCTCACCTCAAAACTTCAAAGTCCCTCCAAAGTTGCACAGGCTCCGAAGAGAAGCCCTTGTGAGAGCAATGCTGCTGTCAAAGGCTCTGGAGGATCTTCAAAGTTAGCGGCAGATCGCTCCAGAGATTCTACGGAGCCGCTCCAGAGGATCTTCGAAGATTCTACGGAGCGTCTATGGGGATTGCACCCCCTGTCCCCCAAAACACCTGGGGTGACAGGCAGACTCCTCGTGGGTAGATCCGGATTTGCACATGGGTGCTCCAGTGTTTCCACAGCAGGCAGGCTAGCACCCATTGCTATTGGGTGCTAGACCACCCTTGGAAACACATTGGGTTCTTCCCAGATCCCCAAAGCATTTTGAAAGCAAAGGAGAGTGGGGGGAAGGACCACTGGATCGCCACATCAGAATTCAATGCAAACAACTGGGTGCACAGCAGCTCAGATGGTTGTACACACTCACAGGGAATACTGGATGGAAAACTTATCTGTCCACCCTGATTTATGGGCATGTGAGTTTTCACTTATTCTCACTTTCACAACTACACAAAGTGCATAAGAGTACTGAGTACTGAAAGGGCTTTATATTAAATAATTCCCCTTTTAAGAATTTTGACATTAATGAATATGAAGTCATAATATGACTTCATACAAGGAGCAAAATCCTTATTTCAAATATTAATGCTATTTGGTGGGGGGGAATGAAGTATCTATTTAATATTTAAATCATTAAAACATAAGCTAACTAGTACTGTCTTATAATCAAAGCATCTGTTTTCTAGGTAACATCTGTTACAGGAAAACATTTTAAAAGGCACCACTAATTTCAGAGATGAGTATCATGCCGATGCCTAAACACATCTGGTCATCTTTTACACTAAAACTTTCAAAATTCAACTCAAAAGAACAACCAGATTTTAAAATTTGTTTAGGGTTTTTCTCTTTGTTTCTAAAACTTGATCCAACACCTCAAAGACTATGTTCTTTCAGTTCACTGAATTCCAGAAATTCTACAACATCAGTCATTCATAACTGCTGTGATAAAGTTGTCAAATGCGCATCTTATGGATGATGCTAATGACAGCATCACTAAGGTAACAGCAATCCTGGTCTGACCGTTTCTGAGGAACAACAGAACACAGAATCTGTGACATGCATGAATGAAGAAGCAACTTCTACTCCTGTACATTTCATTGCACTTAAGACACAACTATGATTTTATCCTGTTAAGATCTCATCCAAAATTGAAATTTTTCTTTTGTAGTCTTTTCCCACATGCAGACAGTAGTAGGTTCATTTTAAGGATCAGAGATAACTCAAAGAGCACAACTTATAGTGAGTTTCTGTCATGTACTTCTCTAAAGGCTCTTAATAGTAAGCAAGCATCCATATAACTGATTAATATGTCTTGGACCCCTCTAAATATAATTTCAGAAAGGGAACTAAAGAACTGTACCATAACTTGTAAATAGTTTTATAAAGCTGTAACATTTCCAACTGAAGTACTATACAATACTGTACTTCTTTTGTACAAATGTCATTGTTGCATTCAGTTTGTATTCACACAAAGACACTTAGCAATGTTACACAAATTAAAAATCTAGGATTACATTATTGACAATGAAACAATGGAAAGATATTTCAAAGTCCAACATGAGACTATGATACAATTTTGTAGAGCACACTAGAAATCCAGGGATGGTATAAAACAAATAACTACTTGTTCCACAGCAATGACATTCTGACGCAGGCACTATCACTGTTTTAATCTGTTTTTTATAATTTTATTGTGATCTACTCTAAGGTCTTTCGTTGTAACATGATCGATAAACAGATAAAGAAGTCTGTCTGAATGTCTCATCTGTAGGCAATGTAAGTATTTCTGAGCACTGTGACACCACGAAATGTAGTTCATGGTAGCTTATCTGCCTGACTCTCAAGAAAGTCAAAATTATTGATAATCAACATCAGCAAAATCATCCCTCACATAATGGTTCCATTACCAGGTCCATAAGCTATGTAAACTGGATAGGCAATGTGATTATAATGGTCACTTTTCCTAACTGTTGGTTTTCTGTTACCAGCAATGATTTGTACAGTGTAATTTGCATGTCATGGAACCACATTATTTAAAAGAAGGTCGCATTTGATTACCCACTTTAAGAGCAAAATGGTGCTATACAAATTAATATATATATAAACTCTATAGTGTATGTCAGGGTTCAAAATCTTTCACTTGAAATATCTGACAGCAACTTTTATTGCAATTCTATAAAATAAGTCAATATTATTCCCAGTATCCGTCCAGTTTCTCCATCCAAAATGATTCTATCTTCTATTATTTGCCAAATTAATACATTCATTTATTGTAGTAAAAAACCAAGGCTCACAGTGTCACTAAGATACAGGCCTAAAAAGAAAGGAGAATGGGTCATTCCAAATTTAGATCTTTATGCAGAAGCTTTATCTACGTCAGCTTTTAAGGCTGGGACTTGCTCAGCATCCTATATGGGCACCTACAGCGTTTTATGATATACCCAAATTTCTAGAGCTGCCCTTCTTCACTAAGATTCAAAGATATTACATAGCAGCACATCCTTGGGAAAAGATCTTCTTTTAACTTGGCAAAGCTGGAGCAAAAAACTGGGTTTTACATCTTCCCCAATTTGTCCTGTCAATAAATTGTACCTGATGTTTGATTGTTTTCCACAGCTATTAGGGGACAAATTTTAAGAAAAGGGATTTAGAATTATTCAAGATCTATATACTCTGAGTGGAAGCCTGAATCAAGAGCTTCAAGGTATCTCATCAGCTGACTCCAGTAACTGGCTTATAGCCCAGAGTGTAAAACTTTTTTACTGTCAGACTCAGTAAAAAGGAACACAACTAGATTACCCAATCAATTAGAAATATTGATGGATAACCTAAAACCAACTCTAACGGGTATACAGTAATTAAACAACTGTATACCATCCTAATTAACACATTACCTGACCCAATGCCAAACCTAAAATCAACTTGGGATGTTGAATTGACGCAACCTTTGAGCAATAAAAAATAAAAATAAAAAATATATATTATTCCCAGTACGGGAGATATGGGATACAAAGACTTAAGAAAGAGCAGTTTGTCTAAGGTCACTTAATGATTTCATGGCAGTGACAATATTAAAATTAGCTGTGATTCACAGTTTAATTTCTTAGCCACTATAAACCACATCACAAATCATTATAAAATAATCTCTCAGACATATCATGGTGGGTTTGTTCCTAGAAAGTTGTTTTTTCTGCAAACCACATTTAAAGGAACCAGAATAGTTTCTACATTGATTGCAATTAATTTTACAACACAGTTTGCTCAGGGAAATGCTGTGTTATATGAGGGATGATGCACCTTAGCAATCTGGAATAATTAAAACCACGGCAACTGAAAGCACATTATATCAGCGATGATCACATTCATTCAAAAAAACAGAGTGTGATAGAGATAGCTATTATCATAAGAGCACTTTGTGTGGGGGAAATCCACAATAAGTAATCCTAAGGGAAAAAAAATACTGCAAGTTTTGTCATTGAACAATATATGAGATGTTACTAAAACAGGGCAAACTGTTGACGAGCTATTCACAGTTACCAGAAGTCAAACTTAACTTGTCAGCTCCTAAAAAAATTACTATTGCTTGAGATAAGAACACCTGCGTAGGTAGGTGTAGGAGCTGAACATACTTGCATCTCCGAAAGGTTATTTCACTGTCTTTTGGGGCAACAATCCTAGGAAAAATAAGTATGGTAGGACACACATAGCCCTCTCAAAGTCTAAGGCAAAGCAAGATCTTTATGCTGTACTTAAACTGTAGTCAACAGTTTTAACCCAATTGTTCCGGAAGCCTGCAGCCACTAAGGAATCTGAGGTTAAACATTTAATGAATCCAGCTTGGAACTGTAATTGAAAGTTGTCATTATAAGAACAGAGAAACAGAGACAGTAGGAGCATCACAAGGCAAATCATACATCAAAAGATCACCAACCAGTTTTGATGTTTTGTTTTGATGTAGAGTTGACAGATGAGCTGTATCTTCCCATCAAATACCCTAAGGCGTAACCATACTTATTTTGTTACACCTAAATACTTAAGAGGCAATACTAAGAGAGAAGGTGGAGCTACGTCAAGTTCTCAAAACTTACTCACTGGAGGTGTACAATGTAAAGACACTGTGGAACTTCAAAGAACAAAGAAGAAACTTAGGGGTCAAGTCTAAAACTTAAACTAGACCTAGACAGATTCACCCTATCACTGTAAAATTCTGTTTCTTAAATTACTAACTTCGCAATCTGGAATCTTATCAGTCCTAGTCCCAAAAGTGAGATCAGGCCAATATCCATGTGCTTTATCTCTTCACTATGACAACCTTTACGTGAATGTTTTATTTCACTTATGTTCAAACCCCGTTTTTAACAATTACTACTTTTAAACAGTCGCATCCTGGCTCCAAGCTATTTATAAGTATGGGCCAAACAGTACATAGTGTTCATTAACTACCAAGAACCAGTTGCTCCTGGATTCAGAAACAGGGCCACACTGGACCAGATCCTTACTGAATCCAGACACGTCAGAGGAAATCTCATGTTTATTTGTGACTGTTTTATACATGATTCCTGGAGGGATTTTACATGCCATTATGAAATTTCATCTTCCACCATTGTCTTACAGGTTACCTATTCCACCCACAGCTTGAGACATGTTTCCAAAATGTTGGAGCGCAGATCGCACTGGTAACGGGTCAAATTTGAACCCTTTGAAAGACAGCAGGGGAAAGCAAAGAGCAATCTTTAGCAATTTTCCCCTTGCTTTTTTCAACCCATTCTTCACTTCAAATATCTCAAGCTCGCCTTCCTCCCTGAGGCCAACAGGACACTCACAGCGGTCCCCCCGACCTCCTCATCAGCCAGCTCCCTGGGAACCCCCTGTGGCTTCCTCATGAAGGCCGCGGGGGCCAGTGGCCCAGAGACACCCCCACACCCTTGCCCCCCTCCGCTCCACCGACACAGCCCTCGCCCTCACTCACTGGCCAGCCGGGGCCCGTCCAGCCCCCCTCCAGCTCCTCCGCCGCCGCCGCCTCCTGCGCCTACACCTCCTCCCAGCAACTCAGGGGTCTTCTTCGGGCCCGTCGCGGCCACCGCCGCCGCCGCCGCCGCGCCATGCCCCGAGTATCCCCCGGCGCCCGCGGGCGAGGCTGCCGAGCCAGGAGCCGCGGGGCCCGGCGGGAGCCCGAGCGGGAGCCCCCCGAGGGCGGCCGGGGGTGGAGGGCCGGGGCAAGCGGCGGAGGCTCCGCCGGGCTCCTCGTGCAGGAACTGGCACTCGTCGCCGTAGAAGCACGTCTTGTCCTTGGCGTAATAGCGGCAGAACTTGAGCTTCACCCCGCCGCCGCCGCCGCTGCCGGGAACCGCCGCCGCCGCCGCTGCCGCTACTGCCGCCGCCGCCGCCGCCACAGGGACTCCTGGCCCCGGTGGCGGCCCCACCACCGCCGCCGCAGCAGCTGCCACCACCGGGGAGGAGCAAGGGAGCCCGCCGCTGTTCATGGCGGCCGCTAGCACGGCAGCAGAGGCAGCAGCAGCAGCAGCAAGGCCGCCTCAGCAGGCACCGCCGTCGGGGCCGGTCGCGGCACCATGGGGATGCAGGCGGCGGCGGCGGCAACAGCAATACCGAGGGCGGCCGCCGCTGTCACAGCCCCAGTTCCGGCAACGGGGGGCGAGGAAGGAGGGAGCGCACACGGGCAAGAAGGAGGGAGGGACGGAGGGAGCCGAGGAGAGGGAAGGGAAGGGAGGGCCGCTCGCACGTCTCTCCAAGGGCCCCCCGAGGGGAACGAGACGGCGCGGCCGCCGCAGGTGCGGTGCGGGGAAGTTGGGCCCTCAGCTGGCTGCTTAAGGGTCCCGGCGGCGGCGGCGGCGGCGACAGCGGCGGGGTTGTTTATTCCATTTTCCTCTTCCTGAGCTGCCTCCTCAGCGCGCCTGCGCCAGAGAGGGGGCTGCTGGGTAATCCGGGCCTGGAGCAAGGCAAGCGGAGGCGCGTTTGCAGGAGGCCCGGCCCAGCCCAACTGGCAGGAGGGGGGAAGAGATAAGGCAGAGCGGGCGGGCGGGCGAGGGCGAGCTGCGTTTCCACGCAGAGGATCGTGGTGGAGCCTCTCCTCCTGGCCCTGCTTGTCCCCTCGCGCGCTCTGTAATCTATACGTGGGGAAGGACTTTTTTTCTTTTTGGAAGGGGGGCGAGTCGATGAATGGCTTAAAAGATCTGGAGGGAAGGCCCTCCTGGTTGTCCTACCACCCTCAGCAGCAAAAGAGGGGGAGGACCTTCTCAGTGATGGCCCCTAGGCTATGGAATAGTCTCCCCCTTGAGGTGCGTCTGTCACTTTAGCTGTACGCTTTTTAGGAAGGCAGTGAAAATGCTCCTCTTTGCCCTGGCCTTCGGTTAAATGGGGGTACACTTTCCCTTTCCACTTTCAGGTGTTATTGTTTTAATAATGTTTGATTTTAGATGTTGTTACTCGCCTGGAGACTTTTGGGTGTAGGGCGGGATAAAAATGTAAATAAATAAATAAACTTACATTGACAGCCATCAATTTGTACCTTTAGAAAAAGAAGAGTTGGCTTTTTACCCCGCTTTTTTTCACCCGTTTAAGGGGATCCAAAGCGGCTGACAAAGCTTTTCTATTCCTCTCCCCACAACAGACACCTTGTGAGGTAGGTGGGGCCGTGAGAGCTCAGAAGAGAACTGTGACTAGCCCAAGGTCACCCAGCTGGCTTCATGTGAGAGGGCGGATTCAAACCGGGTATTCCCAGATAAGAGTCCAGCTCCCTAACCACTAGACCAATCTGGCTTTTGGAAAGAGCTACATTCCGGCGTTCTTTAGGGGTTTTTGTTATGAAAATAGTATATATATTTTTGGCTCACTTAAAAAAAATGCTGTATAATTTATTTCTACCTGTAAATTTCTTAGAGCTTTGAAAATATTTGAATGATACCGCAGTTGCTACAGATGTGTGTGCTGTACTTGTTTGGGGTAGGTTACATTCCCAATGTTTGAAAGCTGATAATGCTCTTGTTATATTATGGCTTTTAAATAAAAACTCGGCACAACTTAACCATTACATCTGTATGTGTATCCAGACTTGGAAATTCTTCTTGTAAAGGGGTGGATAAGATAATATTTATCACTTGAAAGACAACCTTGCAAGCCTTATCAACGTTTGAGCTGATGTTTTTAAAAAATCTGAGTAAGGGTGTTTTTCCACTGTCACTAAAAGTACCCATTAAGTACCCATAAATGGGTACGTAATGGCATTTTTGTACCCATTAATGGGTACTTAATGGGTACTTTTAGTGACAGTGGAAAAACACCCTAAGAGTACTATGCAATGCAGTCATGTTTTTGTGAATTATTTGAATTTCAGATCTAAGTTGTTAGCAGTTGTCCTTGAGTTGGGGTTGATTCTTGATCACCAGGACCCATCCATATAGTTTTCTTGGGAGAGTCATAGGGTGTTTTTCCACTGTCACTAGAAGTACCCATTAAGTACTCATTAGTGGGTAGTACCCATTAATGGGTACTTCTAGTGACAGTGGAAAAACACCCATAGTTTCCCATTACCTTTCTGCAGGAAGATACAGGAATCCAACCTGTCACCATCTGCTTTTTAGGTAATTGATGTACCACTCAGCTATGATCTTGGTAATTCAAAACTACTTTTTTCTATTGTTTGAGGCTAATTTAGACTTCATTTGTATTATTTTTTAATTAGAAATACAGTACATTTTTAAAAAAGAAATTAAAGTGTCACAAAATAGGAACAAACGTACTGAGGATAATATTTCTTGTCTCTTGTAAGCTGAAGGATAATCAAGAAACAGGAAACACTGCCTGTATAGATGTTCTGTGAACTGTCAGCTAGAATATGATGGGAGTTCAAATACAACAGCATTTGGAGATTTACAAATTCCTACCTTTAACTATGAAAATAACAACAGTTGAATTGTGTCATTCCACTGCAGTTTAGTACGGGGACTGATAGCCCTGTTTGCACCTTGAGCACTGGTGTATCCTCCAACTTCACAGCTCTCACAGTGCTGATGGTCCACCCTGAAGTATCCTAATTGCCATGGCAATGACCATGGTGGCTTCCACTGCATACTTCCTGGTTGTCGTGGCACTCAAGGCACAGTGCTTATTTGCACAGCTGTGCCACTCCACCCTGCCTTCTTGCAACTTTGCATCCAGAAGTTGTTGTGAATGCTGCCGACCTGGTAAAGCTGTGGAGAAGTTTTACTCCTCTACAGCTTTGGAGGATCAGGAAACTCTGGGACAGAGACAATGGTGCAGCATGCAGACAGAACATCCTGGAGTGCCCTGATCCACACTACACAGCTAAGTGCGAACAGGTCCAATATCTGAATAGAACTGCAAACAACTCAGTAAACGGTGAAACAATGTTTCTATAGGGTGTGTATAATAGAGGTCATAGGCTTCATCCACATGTGGCTGTCACTTCTTTTGGAGGATGAACATCAGAGGTCAGCTGAAAATCACATTTTAGACACAGCTATAGAGGATTATATTTTCAAATTTTTCCTAAATATTCCTTCTGAAATCATAGGTGCATCTTATAAGGTGTGAAATATGTTAATTGGTCTGCCCACTTCTGGGACAGGCACCTTCTAGCTGTTGTCCTCCCAGGGAGGGTTATATTTTAAACATTTTAAGAATATTTTTATGCATCATTATTATTAGTGGTGAAGGGAGGAATATAAATTCTTAAATAAACTTCTTTTTAAACAGTTCTGAAGAACAGATTATGTTTGAGCTACCCATTTTAGTGTGGGTTCCAACAGCAAAATCCAAACAGCTGCAACTAGAAACACCAGTGTTTTTATTCTAGGTGCTGTGTGGAACAAGATTATGCCATGCATGAATGTTTATTGGATATCACTAAGCAGAAGGAGGGGCATACCTTACCACTTGTATGTGCTTTCTGTATGCCTTGAAGATGGTCTTCATTTTTCCCAAATGGCACAGTCCCTTTGGACAAATATTCCATAGAGCTCAGTGAAAAAACAGTGTTCTGAAAGAGGATAATTCCTATTTCTATTCCAGGTTAGTTTTCCTCATCTATTGCTGACATCAATGCGACTTAAATTCACCTTCGGGTATGGGCGGGATAGAAATGTAAATAAATAAATAAATATAAGCTTTAGCATTTGTTTAATGACAAGGCTGTTCTTTGGCATGGCAGCATATATTTTTTTTATTCATAACCTTTCTTCTCGGGGACTCAGTATCAAAATCATTTTCCTCCACCTCCATTTTATCTCACAGCTGTTGTTTGAGGTAGGTTGGACTAAGAGAGGCAGAGTTACCAGCCAAAGATTATCCCGTGAGCTTTGAAGGATGAATGAAGAATTTGAATTCTGGTCTGCCAGGTCCTGATCCAATACTCTAGTCACTATGCTCTGCATGTTTTTGTTTTGCTTTTGTAAAACAACACACGAGCAATTTTCCTTTAAAAACACACACACCCTTTCCAACTGTTCTTTTTCGATTTGGCAGTTTCTCTAGCTTGGCGTAGTGTTTTTCTGCCGCTTGCTCACAGCTGTGCCTCCTCGGGCTGCTTTGTCTCCTGCAGATCTTTCATTTGGCAACTGTAGATTTCCAGGTTCTTTTTAATGGAATTCGAATTTTCAGGCTTCTCATAGGCCTTTTTGCTTTGTCGGTAAGGATCCTTCTAAGCCATCTAAACTCTCATCTTTTCTGCAGCTGAAACATAACAAAAGAGGAAGAAGAGTTGACAGACCTTCTGCTCTTCTCCCCACAGTAGACACCCTGTGGGGTAGGTGAGGCTGTGGAAACTCAGAAAGAGAGCAGTGACTAGCTCAAGGTCCTTCAGCTGGCCTTGTGTAAGAGTGTAGACTTGAACTAGGAGACTGCCAGATAAGAATCACGCTCTTAACCACAAGACCAAACTGGCTCACAAGGAAAGAATACAGATAAAAGCAGAAAAGGGTGAAAGAGACAATAACTTGGCAGTCATTTTCTTCCTAGTGCTACCAGTCCTTTGAATTTGGGACTTTACACAGTGAACAAGTGCATTAGTGGCAGGACAACCAATGGGCAGTTTTCTGGAGCACTACCACATTCTCTTATGGGAGATGTAATTATATGCATTGTGTATGTAGTCTGTGTGCCAACTACTCATCCCCTGAGCTGAAGTCCCCAATAAGGGTGCTGATTACAGTGGCTGTAGTCCAACAAACAAAAGCCAGTCATCTGGAACATAAGACGAGCCCTGCTGGATCAGGTCACAGCCCATCTAGTCCAGCATACTGTTGCACACAGTGGCCCACAAATTATTATTATTATTTATTTACATTTATATCCCTCCCCATACCCGAAGGTCTCTGGGCGGGTTACAACCTTCAAACAACAGATTAAAACAGAATATACATTAAAAAACTTTAAAAATTCAACAACTTTAAAACAATACACATTATGTTTAAAATGATAGTGTGTGGCCTGGGTGGGAAATATAATCAACTCAGCCAAAGGCCAGGGCAAAGAGGTGCGTCTTCACCACCCTCCTGAATATATATAAGGAAGGGGCAAGACGCACCTCAAGGGGGAGGCTATTCCATAGTCTAGGGGCCATCACAGAGAAAGCTCTCTCCCGGGTGCCCACCAACCTCACTACTGAAGGTGGTGGGACAACCAGGAGGGCCTCACCACTCGATCTTAAGGCACGGGCAGGTCGATATGGGAGAAGGCGTTCCTTTAGATATTTGGGGCCCAAGTCGTTTAGGGCCTTATAAGTCAAAGTCAAAACCTTGAATTGGGCTTGGTAGTGAATTGGCAGCCAGTGCAATTCTTTTAGAACCGGCGTAATGTGCATCCGGCTAGATGTTCCGGTCAGCACTCTAGTGGCTGTGTTTTGCACTAGCTGCAACTTCCGAACCATCTTCAAGGGCAGCCCCATGTAGAGAGCATTACAGTAGTCCAATCTAGAGGTTACCAGAGCATGGATAACTGTGGCCAAGTTGTCTCTATCCAGAAGAGGCTTCAGTTGACGGACTAGCCGTAGTTGAGAATAGGCACTCCTGGCCACGGCCTCCACCTGAGCTTCAAGTGTTAGAGCAGAGTCCAGGAGTACCCCCAAGTTACGCACCTGTCCCTTCCAGGGTATTGCAACCCCATCAAGGACAGGGTATCTCCCTACTACCCGGACCCGAGACCCTGTGACACACAGCACCTCTGTCTTGTCTGGATTCAAATGGTCCATGGGCATCTCAAGCAGAGACAAGGGCAAACCTCCTGCTCTTGAATCCCAGCAAATGGCTTTAGAAGCATTCTTCTTGTCCTCCTAAAGACCGTTTCTGCACTGGGCCTCATTCTGGATTATATCCTGGAATCGAGGAACAAAGACCTGCCATCTGCATGCCAGTGCAGGCTATGGTAGGTCCTGCCTGTGCTCTGCCATAGTCTCCACTAGCATGAGGATGGCAGGTCTTTGTTCTGCGATATAATCCTGTATAAGGCCTAGTGCAGAAATGGCCATAACATGTTGAGTAATTCACACTTATGACCAGCATTCCAATTTTGGGCGCTCGCCATTTCTATGGGGAGCAGGCTTTACTTCCAAAAGAACCTTGCATCAATTTCCCTAGAGAACAGATGTTCAACAGCTGTGCTGTGTTCAGATAAGGATTCCAAGCTAATGTTCTTGGCCTGTCAACCAGCAGGGAACCAGTAGTATTGGATCTACAGCAGGGATGGTGATGCAAAACAAAAATTGCTGGAATATGATATGGAAAGAAAGGAGTGGCACATCAGTTCACATTCCTGCTGCCTAGGTTATTTCATGCCTAATAAGACACGTGGGCCTTTAAGAAGCACTTGTAATTTGGAATCTTTAGGAAAAATAAATTTAAAAATGGGATGCAGAAGGATTTTAGGAGATGGAGGGAAATGCGTCTTATATGGCAAAAAATACAGTATTTTAAATCCATTTGTGTATGTTGTACATATTTATTTGCTTTTTTTATCCCACCCTATACTGCCCCCCGCCTTTCCTTCCTCCTCTACCTCCTAGGCCGCATTCCCATTACAAGCTTAAAACGGATTTGAAATGATTTCGATCCTCGCAGTTCCCACCTCAGGTTGGCTTAACACGCTTTCCGCGTGTTAAATCGCCCCAAAGCGTTGTAAATGTTAACACTCATTTCAACAGGCCTCGCTCCGGTTCGTGCATTTGAAATGTTTTACATTTCTTACTGTGGGAACAGTACCGTTTTAGTTGGATGAGAATGCATGTTTAGGGTTTCTCTCCCCCAATAGCTTGCTTCCAAAGATAGTGATTTCACTGTAAAAATCCACCCCTTACAGCAGCGGTTACACTGTAGCAATCCAACCACTTCACACCTGATAACAATGTTGCAATTTTGTGCAATTCTGGAAGTTCTGACCTTTAGAAAGGGAAAGAAAGAGCAGCTGCAGGTTCTGTGTGAATGTTTAAGGCTGTGGCTGTGGAGGTGAGCGGGCAAAGGGTGCTTGAGTGGCTGCTGCTGCTGTGTGCAATGGGGAGAGGATGGGAAAGACTCACTGGCTTCCCGGTGCCGTTTTTCATCCATCCAGGCAAGCAGCAGCCACCCAGCCACCCAGCTAGGATCCATGAAGGGGTCCGTTATGGGTGGCGCGTTCACCCCAGGAGGAAGAGGGCAGGGCAGCCCCGAAAAGTGGCTTTTAGAAAGTAGCCACTTGAGTCCCCCCTTGAGTCATGTACGCCATGTACGATCCTCAGAATCTGGATCAAATGCGATTTAAGTTGATAGCAATGGGATCAGGCAAATTCGTGTTAGCATCCGGTTCTATTATTTTGGTTTAGGAAAACCGTATTAAGCTTGTAATAGGAACCGGACCCTAGTCTTCTTTGTTCCAGGGCAAAGAAAGAAAAAAATGCCTGTCCAAGCCCCTGCAATTTCTTCTGCCAAAACAACAAAGGCACAATGGAAAGAAGGAGCAGAAATGAGTAGCCAGTGCTCAGCCTCCTCTGAACAACACCCCCAAAAATTCTGTCATTGGACAAGAGGAAATGGGGAGCACACCCCCAATAAGTATGGTTCCCTCCCAAAATGTTCCATGTGCTCATTTTCACTTTCCTAAATAAAGTGGTTGAACCGGGCTGAGAACAACCTTGCTAGAAAAAAACAGGAAGACCCAGAAATTAACATCTCTATCTGATATGCAGATTAGGATTGTTCGTAAATAATTCTGCAGTTTACAGAGGTCTTGTTTGGTGGAGCTGGGGAAAGAATGCGTTGTCAGAGTATTGTTTTTATCTCCTTGGAAAAGCTCAGGCCTTTTTGGTTTGTGCTGAAAATGTTTATAAATATACAGTATTTTTATTTTCTTTACTGAAAGGCTTTTTGCTTTGCCACCTTGATACTTCAGTGTTGCTAACAGAAAGAACATGTATATTTAAAATGTTTTATAAGATCCTGAAGAAAGCAATATTGTGAATGTTCACAATAGAAGGAGTTAGGTTTTGTGAGGAAAAGCATGGAATAGTCTTGGAAGAAGAAACACGAGTATCCTATGATGAAACAGTTTCATCCAGCTTGATCCTCCCATCTCTTGCTTCCTGCAATTCCGGAAAGAGAAGTCATTTTGGTACTTATTTGTTCTATAGGCTGTCTTTTGATCAAGAGTTTCTGGATTCATGCATTACCAGACTGCAGACTGTCATGGTGCTGTGAATGACATTTGCACTGCGGTTAAAAAAAGTTTGCATTCATATTCCCCTGTACCACAGAGCGGCGTGCTGCTTCCACCTAAACTTCATGTTTATTAGAAATACCGTTTGTGTAAAAAAAAAAAAAAAATCAGCATAGCACTGAATATTAAAAGCTTTTTGCTAGCAATATCTGCTCAGCAGACAGGAACAAGATAGTTCTCCTTCTGGCACTGGGCTGTAGAATTTAATGAGACTCAAGTGGATTTCTGCAAGCACATCTTTTATCAGAATGCCCGGCATTTCCTTTGTGTGATGTCCCCTGACCATTGTCATGTACATATGGGTGAGTGAGTGCTTTCTGTAAAAGTACATAAAAATACCACACTTGTGAAAAATTTGAAAATTACTACTCCTAGGTATATGTGGTCTTGTGGAGAACACTGATGATGAAGGAAGTCTTTTGATTGATTGTAATGTACATGCTTAAAACCCAGATTAACTAGTTAATAGTAGAACACATACAGCAGTAAATCTATAAATTTCAATTTGTTGGGCTCCAACAAATGGTCCCAAACCACTAAGGGCTGGAAAGGAGGCAGCATTTGCCTGTAAGCCTCCTTTTGATATATCAACTCTATGCAGATCAAAACCCTGCACTTACTTACTCAGCCCACTGATCCCAAACAAGGGGTAGGTGGGATCAGCGCTGTCTGTACGACTTGACTAGTCCATAGTAGCTCATGCCACAGCCCTGAAGCTCACATAAGCTTTGCGGCTGAACCCCCATGCCTCTGAGGAATGCATTTAAATGGCACACTGAGGCCTCTGGGGAATGCATTTTAATGGCACACTATGACACTACTGAACCATGCTCCAGCAGTAGCCCTGACCATGGGAGGCAGGTCCCACTGACATACCCAATTAAATGGATCTACCACTAATCCTGATTAAGGCCTCCATAATCAGGATCACATTCTATCTAATGTGAGCTCAAAGGGAGATTTTGGACTCTTGTCTCCCTGGAGAAGAATTAGAAGAGACATTGGGTGTTTTTCCACTGTCAAAAAGTACCCATTTTTGCACCCATTAAGGACCCATTTGGGTGTGAGCTGGATGACCCCATTTCCACCACGGCACTCATTTGGGACCCAATTGTTTCCACTGCAGTGGGGGAAATCCAGATCAAATGGGTACTTTCTGCCCTTTAATCTGGATCTTCTGTAGACCCAATTAATGGGGTCTACAATGGGGACTTCTGCCAGAAAATCTGGATTAAAGGGAGCCTGTTTCCACAGGAAACAGGCAATGGGGTCTAGAGGAGGCTAGGGGGAGGGGATGCACCCATGGTGGGGGGAGCCCCAAAGTCCCAGCTTCGGAGTCATTTTGAAATCATTCCGAAGTGACTCTGAAGTCCCTCCAAAGAGATCAGCAGAGACTTCGAAGCCGCTCCAGAGTACCTTCGAAGTGCCTCCGAAGTCTGCGCTGTTCTCTTTGGAGAGACCGGTGGCGAGGCTCTGAAGTCCCTCTGAAGCAATCGGCAGAGACTTTGGAGTCTCACCGCCAGTCTCTCCAAAGAGATCAGCACAGACTTCGAAGGCACTCCGAAGGGACTCTGGAGCGGCTTTGAAGTCTCTGCCGATCTCTTCGGAAGGACTTCGGAGGGGAGTCCGTGCGGTCTGCACTAATAGCGCACGGACTGCGCTAACAGCTCCACAGCCTCTCCGAAGTCCTTGGTGATCTCTTTGGAGAGAGTTCGGAGTCATTTCAAAATGATTTTGAAATCACTCCGAAGCTGGGACTTCGGAGATCGCACCCCCCTGTCCCCAGAGACAACCGGGGTGACGGACCGACCCTTTGGGGGTTGATCTGGATTCCCCACATGGGTGCAAAGGTGTTTCCATGGCAGGGAGTTAGCACCCATTGCTAATGGGTGCTACACCTCCTGTGGAAACACATTGAGTGCTTCACTTAATCTGGATCTACTAGATCCAGATTAAGGAATGTACCCATTCCTTTGATCCGGATCTTCTTAGATCAGGATCTAAGGGCTGCAGTGGAAAAACACCCATTGGGTGATTCTGCACTTTCTAGGATACTGGACCAGCAAGTGTATTAAGACCTTCCCCTTCCGCCCAATGGTACAGCAGTTGTTGAAAATTAATTCCCATTATCCCTCACTATCAATCTTGCTGATAAGAACTTAATAGATTGGAACAGCTGGCTGGATGCAAGTCACACCAGTCTTAAAAGAACTGTTTTGGCTGCCAATTCACTACAGGACCCAATTCAAGTTGTTAACTTGAACCTATGATGCCCTAAATGGCTTGAACTCCAAACAACTAAAGGAAGACTTTCTACCATATACCATACATGCTCCTTAATATCTGCAGAGGAAGCCCTCCTGGTTATACCCAAACCCAAAGTAAAGACTATGGAGTAGTGTCCTTCCTGAGATGCATAAGGCACCTTCACTATATACATTCAGGAGTTTGGTGAAGAGGCACCTATTTACCCTGACCTTTGATTGGGAAAGCATCTTCCATTCTCCACTTTCAGACGATTTTTAATGTGTCCGTTTCATACTATTTAATGGTTGTAATTTGCCCTGAGACCTGGGCAACCTCTAGATTGGACTACTGTAATGCGCTCTACATCGGGCTGCCCTTGAAGACAGTTCGGAAGTTGCAGCTAGTGCAAAATGCAGCCGCGAGTGTGCTGACCGGAACATCTAGCCGGATGCATATCACACTGGTCTTAAAAGAATTGCACTGGCTGCCAATTCACTACCGAGCCCAATTCAAGGTTTTGACTTTGACTTATAAGGCCCTAAATAACTTGGGCCCCAAATATCTAAAGGAACGCCTTCTCCCATATCAACCTGCCCGTGCCTTAAGATCAAGTGGCGAGGCCCTCCTGGTTGTCCCACCGCCTTCAACAGTGAGGTTGGTGGGCACCCGGGAGAGAGCCTTTTCTGTGATGGCCCCCAGACTGTGGAATAGCCTCCCCCTCGAGGTGCGTCAGGCCCCTTCCTTAACTATATTTAGGAGTGCAATAAAGACGCATCTCTTCACCCTGGCCTTTGGCTAAGCTGTTAATGTTCCCTCCCCCAGTACAGACATTATCATTTTAAACATGTTGTATATTGTTTTATATGTACTGAATTTTTAACGTCTTTTAATGTGCATTCTGTTTTGATCTGTTGTTTTAAAGCTGTAACCCGCCCAGAGACCTTCGGGTATAGGGCAGGATATAAATGTAAATAATAAATAAATAAATAAAAATAAAAATGTAAATAAATGAAATTATACAGTCACATTGTTGCTTAGCTGCTTACTACCCACAGCTGCTGCCTACAGAACCATTGCTCAGGATGCCTGTGCTGGAACATGAGTCTGGAAAAGCCAAATAGTCCCTTGGGTGGTGAGTTTGGATACAGACTCTGCAGCTTTGACATCTGCTTCAATAGATGTTTTTTGGAGGTGGGCCATGAGGATCTTAACAAAGAACGAGGAAGGGCTGGCTTAATTTTTTTGGTTGCATTTCTGTCCTCTGCTCAGCCCCAGATTTGCCCAGAGCAGCAAACATGACTCTTCTGTTCTCAGTTCTATCCTTACAACATGAAATAGGTTGGACTAAAAGGGAGGATTATATTGTTAGCCATTATAAATTTTATTTTTACAGACATCAGCGGATGAATTATATGGGAGTGCAGAGTAGAATATCAGTTGAAGAAAAGTGGAAAGACTTATTCAGCTTCATTATTCAGGACTGACAAATGTATTGAGTAAAGAAATAAGGAATGTTATAAATAGACTTAATAACTGAATTATAAGATCCGCATTGGGTGGGAGGGTTCGGCAGCAGGGAAAGGGAAAATGAAAAATTGGAAAAATGCTTGGAATTTATAATTATGAATGCAGATGTAAAATGAGAGTGTGTGGTTGTATATCTAAAATGCATATAAGTAAATTATTTACAAGTTTTGTGGTGGTGGGGAAAGGGCTAAAAGGGAGGAAAGTGGTAGCCCAAAATCACCCACGGAGCTTCAGTTGCTGTGTGAGGCTTCACATTCCAAATCAAATCCATCCTCCTGTGGACTAACACTGTATTCAGAAATAACGAAAAGGGTACCTCAGAGGTTCCTCAGAAAGACAATGGTCCCTTCCAGACTAGCAGATAAAAATCCGCAGTCATTAATAAATTTGCAGCTTGCCTGGCTGCAGAGTTACAACATGTTGTCCCCACTCCAGACAGAGGTCCGCAGCTTTCTCTTTGGCAGCTGCAAGACTTCCGTGGCGCATAGCACATGGGATCGGGCAACCACTTCTCTCATTGGCTGTCCTGTCAGGATGGCGGGAAACTTTGAATTTACCTCATGCTGCGGAGTGAATGTTGATCCTTCCGCAGCAGGTAAATCCACAGTAAGCTACAAAGTATCAAGCATTAAGTGTGATAGCCACGAACCAACTGTGCATCAGAATGTGCAATATCCCTCAGTCTGGACAAATGCAATGTGTGGCATTCTTTAGCACAAAGATGGGGGCAGACTGGTATGTGAACAATCCCACCTCGAAGCCTTCTTTAAGCCTTCCTGATAGCAGCCTTAGGCTGCTGCCAGACACACACACAAACATAAAAGCAACATATGGTTGAGCAGACAGACCCAACAACACATTGCTAAGTCGCGTTGCCAGCCCAAGTCCCATTGTGCTTGCTTAAACATGGCATGTCCTGCACTTCTGAGGATAGGTTCACCTCTGAGTGGGCTAAAAGTTGCTCATCCAGCGTATCCCTACAGGCTTACAGCTTTTGAATGTGACACACAGCATAAAATAGTGTAAAAGAACTGAGAGGGTCCTGGCTAATCTTGTGGGCTCCTAGGCGGCCACAACTGGGGGAAACACTGGCTTCCTGAAAAAAACACATCATTTCCTCTCATCATCTGAAGGATCTGTGACTGTTACTGTGGTTTTAATCGGTCTTTTGAGAGAAAAATACAGGAAGAGATTTAATAAATAATATGTGAATTTAACATTGGGCATGCCTCAACAGAAGGCTCTGCCAAGTTTGGTGGGGCTTATTCTCATGGAAACAAGAACAAGTGTGATGTTTCTTTTTGCAATCCTTGGCACATCTATTCAAAACAATGTCTTTTGATTCCAATAGACCTGTTTTGCCCCTTGACTCTTGGGGTTTAATAACTGTTATGGAAGGAATAAAGGGTCGGCATGTTGCTATTTTGTCCTCCCTGCTCCCAGGTGTAAGAACAGGCTTGGAAAGAGTGAAGAGCCAGCGTGTTAAGAACTGCAGCAGCACTCACCGTGGAGAGAGAGAAGGGGGAAGACCCAGCATTGTTGCCTCTATATTCCCTTCCCCCAAGGTTTTGTGTAATTTAATTGTGTATTATTTTGCATATATGTAAACAAATAATTATTACCCATGATGTATTACTTAGTAGTTAATTTTTCATAGTTGTTGTAAATTGCCTTGAGTAATTTATTAGAAAGGCAGTATAGAAATAAAATGAATGAATGAATAAGTCTGTGTGGGATTGCATTCAAGGGTCATCATCTTTATGAGCCCCAGAAGCTCTTCCCCCTTCATCGAATGATAAATTATGGAGGACAGGTGTATCAAAGCTACTAGAATGGATGCCTAGATATTGCCTCCTGACTGGAGAGAGGAATGATGCCTCTCAGGGCCATTTGTAGGGAACTGAGAACAAGTGAAGGTTCTGCTTGAGATCCCCATAAGCAATTGGTGGACTACTGTGTGAGACAGGATGCTGGACTAGATGGGCTGTGGCCTGATCCAGCAGGGGTTTTCTTATGTTCTTGAATGAATGAACGAACAAATGAATATGTGTGGGATTCATAATCTTCATAAGCCCAAGAAACTCCTCCCCCCTCATCACTGACCTGGTAGCTTCCTTGAATACAACCACTGCCCTGGCATAGCAGGATTCACCCCTTTCCTGCTGACCCAGATCTGTGGAAAGGGGAATCACTTCCTTGTGTAATTTGGATTTTGGAGCTTTTCTTAGGCTGTGTTCTGACATAATGAAAGAAGTGCCTCAGAGGTACCTCATAAAAGTACCCTCGTATTCTGAACCTTTCTCTTATCTACCATTTCTAGCACAGAATGTTCAAGATTGGGACAGGGGCAGAACAGGTTTGAATAAATTCACAAAAGACAGGGTTGTCATGGATTACCAGTGCTGACAACTGAGTGAATTCAGAGTGCCATACACAGGAGGCAGTATGCTTCAGAACTAAGGCAAGACTCTGGAAGACTCATGACAAGGGCAAGGTTTGCACTTCTGCCCTGCCTGCTGGCTTCCATGCGCAACTGGTTGCCATTGTGAGAGCAGGCAGCTGGATTAGATGGGCCACAGGTCTAATTCAGCATGTCATTTCTTGTATTCTTATGAGAACATTTGTATTCTTGTATGAGAACATAAAGCTACTTCAAAAAGCTATTGATTGCAGAATGAAGCTATCTTAGGCAGGATCCACATTATGATGACAAAGGTTTCTATACAGCATCCTCAGACAAGTGCTATAGTATTAGTGTAATGCTCTTTGTGAGACATGCTAAGAGTGCCAATCAAAGAGGGCCAGTAGGCCTCTTTATAAAGTGGTATTATGCAGTTCATGTTGCCTGACACCATCCCAGACACCCAAACTCTGCAGCTGGGGGACTTTCATTCCCTGGCTTTGATGTTTTTGGCTTTGGATGTTTTTCCATTGACAGGAAATGATCATGGATATCAACCATTTTCTGTGTTCAGGAAAACAGGGCTGATCTGTTTGTCCTGAAGAATGCAGAACAGGTAAGTCTGCACCTTTCGGGTGGAAGAGCAGGAGAAAGCATTGTCGCAGTGCTTTCTTTCATTCTAGTGCATTCAAGGGAACACTTATCACAGGGGTGCAGGGATGCACAGACCTTCCCATTTACGGGACTCTCACAAGTAGCACAATAGCACTGTCTGCCATAGGCTTCTGCATGAGACCTGGCAAGTGGGTGATCATATAAAATAGCGCTTCCTAACATACAGCATGCAGGATGTTTTTCTACATCTCCCAAAATCCCTGCTTTGTCCCATCTACTTCAGTTTGGCACTGAACAACTGGAAAGCTTTCCACAGATTGACTTGGAGCTTAGGAGCCTGCTCTACATCCTGCTAGTAGTGTTTGGGTTAGACAAATTCATGGATGACAGGTATATCAATGACTACTAGAATGACTGCCTAGGTACTTCCTCTGGGGTGCAGGATGCCTCTAAAGGCCATTTGCTGGGATTCGAGAGCAAGTCAAGGTTTTGCCTTTGTTTTCTGCTTGAGATGCCCAGAAGCAATTGGTGGGCCACTGTGTGGGGCAGGATGCTAGACTCGATGGACTGTGGCCTGATCCATTGGGGCTCCTCATATATTCTTACATTTGTTTGATTAGAGCTGCATGCACTGCACTTCATAAGTTTTAGCGGATACTGGTACTTACCCTGGTATCAGTTTATCACAAGAGTTCTGGAGTAAGTGCTTTTACTTGGTGCTTGGTGCTTGTTTTTGTAAAAATCCAGGGAAAAGTACTGCAATTTAGCTTCCAGACAATCAGCTCACATATATGTGCCTGTCCCCCAACGTGGAACACTACTGATGGTGTTGAGCCAGCATGGTACAGTGAATAGAATTTTAGATTAGGATCTGAAGGTTCAGAAATAAAATCCCCATGTAGCTATGGAAGATCACTGAATTACTTTTGTTATGTCAGTGTCCCTCAGCTAGGATTGTTGGGAAGATAAAATGGACAGAAGGGGATCAGTGCTTGGTGCCTAGAACTCTTTTGGGAAAGCGGGTTACAAATGTGCATAAAGGAATGAATGAATCTTTGATGCTGTTGACTACCATGTGGATGTCCATTCATTATTATAACAAGACCAGCAGTTCTGACCGCAGGCTAAAAACAGAAGAGATGAAAACACCTGGAGCTTCCTCTAAGTCTGAGCAGGAAAGAGGAATTATGGCAAGCAGAAAAAGAGAACAATGAACAGGCATAGTACAAATATAATGAATATCAGTAGCAATTTTTCCATAATTTGAAAACATCCTGACAAGGGAGAGACTTAGATCTTAGGATATTCAACCTCTTTACTACTTGCTGAATAAGTCATATTTAAAAAGAAAGATAAAAGCATGGGGGTCTTGTAAGTTCTCCAGTGAATGTTATGATCCATATGGCCCTGATACAGGCACTCATTTCAACTACAGGTCTGCGCAAAAAAAAAATCTTGTTCTACTTGAATTGAATGCGAGGAAATTCACACTTGTATGAATAGAGTCCCTTTGAATGTAACAGGGTTCACATTTGCTTCAATGTTCTTCAAATGCAATTCAAATCTGATCTGAATCCCTGCCACAAGTCACACCTCCGATTTGACAACAAAATGAATTTTCAGTTTTAAAAATTTGATAACAAAATAAATGTTATTCTATTTTTTAAAATGAATATCCTTAATATTATATGCATTTATGAAATAATGATTTAGTTCTCATCCAGAATGGGGATGTATAGTGTAATTATATCTAAGCTATGGTAGGACTGCTGCACATATCTGTGACAACTCCACCATAGCTCCACTATATCCGCACTAAATCCTGCTCTAACCTGGTTGTAGGTTTTCCTGAAATAGCACTATAGCCTACCTTCTGGACGAAGCCCCCATCATCATGGCCATGTGCATGTGAGAATGCTGAAAAAGGCAGCTGTTCATGCACGATGGTTGCACTATGGAGAAGGTGGTATTTCTAACTAGGAGGAAGTTACCTCCAAGAGGAACAGTACATCTAAGAGAGCCTCCTCAGAAGATCTCAAGTGAATGGGTGTGCCATAAAGAGACCAGATCAGGGCTGGAGATTTTCTAGCTGAAGTCTTAACACAGAGAGGGATGCAATTAGGAATAGGAAATGTGCAGGATCACAGTCAGTGGTTCCCTTGCTGTGATCTTGACAATTGGATGGTCAAGACTGCAACTAGGAAATCCCTGGCAATGATTTTAGCCCCTTATGGTACATTGATGGTGTCATAAAGTCACCATGCAGCTCCTGCTTCTCACGTGAATCTCAAGTGTTGGGCTGTGCACTAGCTTAATTTTTGCTATTTGCTTCAAATTAAACTGAACCATAACAGGCAACAGTCTAAAAGGTAATAACTATATTATAAAACTAGTTTAGAACAAAAACTTAATCATGCTCCCCAAATGGTCTGGTACCATTCCCAAAGGGAAAAAAAAAGGTTAGCTGCCAAAACGGGACCAATACCTTTTTTTCAGAGGACTTTTTTTCTGCAGATTTTAGTGATACAGTCCTCATAAAGTCTGGGAATAAAAATTTAAATGGGATCGGACAATCCAAAAAATGGTCTGGATCCGGATTTTTTTCTTGTATGGGAGTGTACATTATCTAGTACAGAAAGTTCCTCTTTCCCGCTGTCGCCATGATAAGAATAAACCGAGGTGAACATAAGTTCGCCTTTGGGGAGTCCCCATACAAAGCCTTAATTCAGACTACATGAGGGACAAAATACCTAAAACCAAAGTAAAAAAAAAAAACTTTATAACTGTTCTCATCCCGGATTAGGGGGCAAGAATGGGTTATCCTGGAGGCATGGGACACTCCTGGGTTATGATTGCAGCATTAGCAGGTGGGGTTTTGCTGTCCCTGCCGCTAATGCTGCGATTGCAACTATCCCCCCTTGCCTGAGTGCGCAATCACCTAGGTAAGGGCTTGCTTTACCCCCAAACAACTGCCTGACAGCTTCCCTGCAGTCAGCTGAGCAGCTGTCTGCTGGGTATAGGGGCTGTCATGCATATGAGCAGAACTCCAGGAAAATGATTAAAACAGCAGTGGGTTTCATTTTACAGGAGCTCTGCTCATGCTCTTGACAGCCCCTATACCTGCCTGACAGCTGCTCAGCTGACTGCAGGGAAGCTGTCAGGAGATCATTTGGGGTAAAGCAAGCCCTTACCTGGGCGATTGCATGCTCAGGCAAGGGGGTGGTGGAGAAAACCATGGCATCCCGGTGCAGGGATTTACCGCGGATTTCATGGGGATGGGTGGGTTCGGCTTGAACCTGCCCTGTCCTCCATTACCATGGGGACTCCTTAATGCAAAGAGCACAGAGCAGGAATGGCAAGCACACTCCACTTCCTAATGCTGTGAGCGCCAATCTCCTCTCTGGATAGCTCGCAATTGTCCCCATGTGCAGTCTTGGCTCGTTAACCAATGTGTGCCGGGACCTCAAACCATGCCGAGATTTGGTGTTTTTGTGTGCCAAATTTGGTTTGGGGGGATTTGTACCGCTTTCCGCAGACCAAATCTAAAACCCATGGGGACACCCCTTTCCAATCCAGCATTCGGTACCGTACCAAATGTATGTACATGGGGATGAGGCCAATGTCAAGTTATACATTTAGCTTTGGGGAGTAATTGGCATTGCAGACATTCCAATATGTTATCATATGTTAAGTTTTTCTGTAAGATGGGAACAACAATAGTTACAATTCATGCCAAAAGTAAGTAACAATTATTCTAGTAGTTCTTCGTATTTCTTGGGCACATTTCCAAAAGCAATTCCAAGGACACTGAGTGAACACCAAGGACATCAATTTTATTCTAGATTTCCACCCACATCCACACATCCACACACTGTTTTTTTATCACTGTTTTAAAATTTACTCTATGTCTGCTGGTTTGTGTAAACTGCTGCCCTAGGCCATAGGTGAAAGGCGAAGTGAAATAAATAAAACCAACACCGTCCTTTGAGGCAGACATTAACATATGATATTATAGATGTTTTGCTCTAGCTATCTTAACTATTTTTTTGTTTGTTTCTCTTTCTCTTTTTTTATTTTTTTTTCAGGGAGCTAAAGAGGCCTCCACTCATAGCTGCTGTAGATATTATTGGGTTTTTATTTGAAGAAGTGGTTTTTACAGAACAAGGCCTGGGCGGTCCTTAAATGTCCCCTGAGAGAACCACCTGCAAAGACTTGGAAACAGAAGGCGGCATTCAAGCAAAGAACATGAACCAGCTAAGCACCTGGGGCAGCAGCAAGAAGCAATTTCTTCAGTTGCTTGGTAAGCTTAACCACAGCCAGCCCTGTGCCAGGATTAATACTGGAGACTCTTCTATTTTAGCTGGTTTGGCCGAGATCATGTTATACTTTTCTATCTGTGCATTCACATCTTTCCCTCTCTCTTTTCTCCAGTTTTGCTCCCCCCCCCCAAGTCAAACCCATGGCCATTTTCTTGCACCCCATAACCTTTATTGCTCATTTCCCTGTATTTTGGCCTTCTTTCCCTCCCCACACTTTCTTTTCTCATGTTATTCCCCCCCCTCTTCTCATTGCGCCTCTGTTTCTCTCAATTTTCTCATGCAGGAGAGAATAAAAGGCTTAGAGGTCTAACAGGGTAAAGATTGCTTAAGCCCATCAATTGAATTGAAGAGAGATAAAGCAACTGCTATCATCAGGACAATTTTGGCAGATGGCTGGTGGAAACTATCCAGGGCATAGCTATTTATCAGGTAGAATTGAAATGGAAACTGTCTTTAACCTGTTTGTTCTTGCTTTTATCTCTTGGTAACCCATCCTGAGACCCTTGGTATAGGGCAGAATAAAAACATCAATCAATCAATAATTGTTGTTAGGTTAGATTTGGGTCTGATTAGCCAAGGATGCAAAGAGTGCATATTAGCAAAACATCCATCCTAAACCTATTTTTTAAAAATTCTGTGTCCTGTCTGTGAGATGTGTGCAGATAATATTTTTGCTTGGTAAATCATTGTACTTTGACTTTTGGTTCAATTAATGGGTTAAATGGCTTCGGTGAGCCCCAGTTAAAACTTTATCTTGCTGTTAAGCTCCTGGGTGAAACTTTAATTAAAACCTTACATTTTCTTTCCAAGAGTGAAGGCTGGCTATCTCTGGCCCACTATGAGATTGTTGGCTTTTTTCCTCCACTGATCTTGCCAATAGCAATATCATACAGCCTTTTGCTACTGGGTGACTGGTCCTCCATAATATCACTTCAGTAGTTCAATGACCTCTTAGGCTGCGTCCCCAAAAGACTTATTTGCCTCTCTGCTGTCCCTCTACGGTCACTCTATTGAAGTAGACTTTTAAAGTGCCATACAAATCACGAATAAGCATCCGCATGAGGCTCAGCAAAATGCGCGTTTTTAACGCACCTTCCGTCCCCATGCGAGCCGTGTTTTCTTTGTGCGCATCTTTTTCTCCCCGCCCCTGCTCTTGTTGATAGGGTGCCAGCGGGAATGGGGAGGGACTGCGCTTGGCGCGGCCACAACCAGGAAGACAATCCCTGACAAGTCCAAAGGAAAAATAGCCATCGGTTCTCTGTTCGTCTCCCAGATCTTCCGCCTCCCAAAATGGCTTCTCGTGCTGGCAAACATTCACTCTCACCACTTTCCCCTGTTATCGCTGTCAAAATCCACCCCGTAAAGCACACAATTGCTCATTCACTCACCACTTTCCCTGTTATTGCTGTCAAAATCCACCCCGTACAGTAGCAGTAATCCACCCACTTCACACCTGGTAGTGATTGCAACAATGTTGCAATTCTGCGTGATTCTGGCTCTTTAGTTCTGAGCTTTAGAAAGGGAAGCTGCTTGTGTTACTGCTGTGTGTGCAGGTGACAATCCTTGCCCCTTTTGCCACGGAGTGTCCCCAAGGTAAATGTTGTGAGGAAAACCCGCAACTTCCAAAAAGAGCGCTGAAAGTCTTATTTAAAGGGCACTTTTTTTGTTGCACGTTTTCCTCGTTTTGTAGCGCTGGAAGCTCGTTAAAAACCCTGGCATGGGGGCGCTCAGAGGCAAAAGAAGATTTTCAGCACACTTTAAAATGCTTGGGGATGCACCCTCAGACTGTTAAGGGCTTAGCAAGTGGAGGGTCTTTTTTCTGGCTGTGTTTTCTGATGGTTCATTTGAATGGGTTTTAAGGCCTGAATTCTCAGTTTGCTCAATTTATTATGATGGGCTAGTTGAGCCAAATCTTGATTGCTGGGTATCAGAAAAATGCTTCTTTGTGCTCCAAAGTCATAAGCATATTGGGAGAAAGTGCTGTGGGTTTCAGTAGGGCACACACAATCATAAAAAGTATGCATAAAACTGCAGTTGGAAACACTTTTGAGTTACACCCAAATTATCTTGGATACATACAGTAATTTTCAGATCTTAAAACCATTTGAACAATGGGAATGTTGGGATCAATTACAACTGTATTGTCACTCCATTGATGACTTCATTCCTCTGAACTTTGCAACCATAACCCAAAATATAACTAGGTGGAATTCCATTTAAGATTTTATCTGTGTATTTAGAAGCATAGAATTATAGAGTTGGAAGGTCATCAAGTCCAACCCCCTGCTCAAGGCAGGATTTCCTAAACCATCCCAAATAGATGTCTGTCCAGCCTCTGCTTGAAGACCTCCAGTGAAGGGGAACTCACTACCTCTCATGGCAACCTATTCCATTTATTGATTGCCCTTATTGTCAAGAAGTTTTTTTTTCTAATATCTAATCTGTATTGACTCCCTTGATGTTTCATGCTGTTGTTTCTAATCCTCACATCTTTTGGAAGTGAGAATAAGGACAACCCTCTGCACTGTGACAGACCTTCAGATACTTGAAAACAGCTATCATGTCCTCTGTTCTGCAGGCTAAACATTCCTAGATCCTTCAACCATTCCTTGTTTGCAGACAACTAACCATTTGGTAGACCTCCTTTGAACTTGCTCTAGTTTGTCAATTTGATCTGGGTCTGTTTTTATCTGTAAACTGCATACAGTATTTATGCAATCTGTTGTATTTTCATCCAACAAACAAACAAATAAAATAACAATTGAATGTCCTGGAGACCAATTAATGATGGGGTCAGATAGATCTTACCACAGGATAGCCTGGTATCTTATTTTCCCTTATTGGATTTTTGCTCCCCTTGTTTATTGTTTTATCACCCCAATGTTTTTCTCTCTCATTATTCTTTAAAACCCACCGCTGGTATTATTTCCCTGACAGTGAGGATGGAATAGTTTGCCATGGGAGGTAGTGAGTTCTCCTTCGCTGGAGGTCTTCAAACACAGGCTGGACATATGTTGGTCTGGGATGGTTTAGGAAATCCTGCATTGAGCAGGGGGTTGGACTTGATGACCCTAGAGGTCCCTTCCAACTCTATGGGTGCTTCCGCACTGGACCTTTGAAATATGGATCTATTAGATCTGTATTTCAGAAATCTATGGTAAGTAGATCCGTATCTAGTAGATACAGATCTACTATCATCCTTTCCGTCTGCACCCACAAGGGTGGGACGGAATTAGATCTGGATTTGAGGTGGGTGCAGTGCGGAAGCACAGCACCCATCTTAAATCTGTGCTACAAAGGCCCTCCCACCACCATAAAATCATCTATACCATGCATGATTTTATATACTTCAATCAGGTCCCCTCTTAAACGCCATCTTTCTAGGGTGAAGAGACCTAGACATTGCAGTCTGATTTCTAAAATAAATTTCCAAATAAAACTATCTGGGCAGGTTGCTATCCCTACAGGCTTACCAACATATGCATAGGGTCTAATTTTTCTTTGTCTTTTTTTAAAAAAACCTGCCCTTTGGAACCTCTGTGCATAATTATCAATGTAGAAACTCAGACAAAATCTTCTGGAGAGCAAACTTATTTGAAAAAAAGCCGCAGTATGTGAAATGCCTTCCCCGTCACCTTCTTCATTTTATTTATTCATTTTACTGATTCTTCAACATAGTTATTCAGTGAGCTTTACCTCTGGCTAGACTATGCAAGATGTCAGGTTTGAGGTCTGCTTTTTATTACAGCATTTCTTAGAGTCTTGCCTGGCTTCTTATGCACTTTGCTATTTGCCAAAAAAAGTAAGAAATTCAAGCAACCTATTCCAATATTAGTGAAACAGAGTTGAAATTACTCTAGATACATCAATACAGGTCTGATCTGCACTGTGGCCAAAAGCTAGCCAATAATTAAGTGAAGTTAAATGAGAAAAAGTCATAGGAACTAGGAATGTGCATGAATATTCATAACACTTGTTATACATACAAATTTGTCCAAATTTGGACGTTCATATATCAAATGTTAGGACATTTCTACATTAACATTCATATGAATATGAATGTTTCAGACATTTGTTAAACTGGGGAGGTGGGAAAGTGGCTGTGATGGTCAAATCTGCAACAACTGCAGAGTGAATTCGACATGGATCAAGAGCGGATTAAAAGTAGATAAGGTCAGATTTGACGCTTTCAGAGCAGATATGTTACAGGATATGTATCGGATAAGTACAATCAATATGTATCGTGCTGGATACATATCAGATATGCGTTTGCTCGTATCAAATACATATTTGTTTATATCGGATATGTATTGGATATTCATACAAATTCATATGAATACATTCATATCGAATAGAATCCTAGCAAATTTGAAGGGAATCTATTCGAACGCATGTGGATTTTCTGACATTTGATTTATGACTCAAAAATGCCAAAAAAAAAAAAACTATTCGTGCACATCCCTAATAGGAACACAGGCAGCTGGCTTATGTCAGACTAATCTCTATCCTATTCCAGTAGTGGCTGTGGGGAGCTGCCTGAGGACAGACAGGTCTGCCAGAGCATCCTCCCCAAGGTATGAGTGGGCGCTTCTGCTTCTCTGTTTTATGCTGTGTAGCCATGGCAAAGGCATCATGGCTTGGGTGCCTGCCCTCTGTGCCATTTCTTGCACCCTTGCCTCCAGGCTTCTGGTGCTGCTACAAATATCCTGCAGAGGTGTCTGAAAAGGTAAGTGCAGACACAGCTATCTTTTTTAAATTACAAATTGTTCCATTGCTTGTTTTTCCCATCAACTACAGTTTTTATCATTATTTGACAAGAGGTGGTAGTTCAGGACCTTATGCATGGAAAACGTGGGTTCTACATTTGAGCTTCAAGTTCTTAACAACAGAAGGAAATCAGATGAGCCCTGCTGGATCAGGCCACAGCCCACCTGGTCCAGTATCCTGTCTCACACAGAGGCCCACTGATTGCTTTTGGGCTTCAAGCAGAAGACAAAGGCAAAACCTTCACCTCCTCTTGAATTCCTGCAAATTTCCTGACTTTAACTGGAGGCAGTACCTATTCCATTCCAGCAGCCATTGATCCATCCATTAATTTATCTAACCCTTTCTTAAAGCCATCCAGTCTAGTTGCTGTCATTACCTCTTCTTGTCGTAAATTCCACCCACTGACCAGCGACCCTCTGGGAGAAAAAATATTTCTGTTTGTCACTCCTAACTCTCCTGCCCATCAGCTTCATAGAGGGCTTCTAGTTCTAGTGTTGTGGAAGATGACCATTATTCTGTGCTCTGCAAAATGAGTAGTACTGTGAACCAGTAAATTGGACAGTGTGGGCAAGAGAGAGATGGGAAGCACCATCAAACTTCTTCCCACACTCTGCCATGACATATTCTAAGGAACACTTACAACAGATCAGTTGCATAGCACCATGAAGGTCCCATGTGGCTCTTGCCATTTTCTAATTTCAGATATGAATGAAATAATGCTCCACTAAATTCAAATTCATTCTTTCTGACTGTTTTGACTATAATCACCAATGTATTTGTTCTTCTGCAGCTGTGCTCTGCAGGCTGTGTTCTAGTTATCTTAATAAAGCAAGCAATTTGTGTGTGTGTGTGTGCTACAATTGATGTAGCATGCACACACACACACAATCCTGGATTAAAATACATATGAAAACAGTGCGTACATACACATTCATTTCAGAAATGTTATACCTAGAAGGTACAGAGAAGTAGTCTGGAAGGATGGGGCAATATTTCTTGAAGTGCTATGCTTTATTAGAAAGCTGGGCATTTCCATTTGAAAATAACTCTCTCTTGAATTGATATTGTCCTGCACAGCTATTTAAGCAGAAAGGAGCACATGAATGTTGAAGGGCTACACAGGTTCTCATTATGATTCCAGGACTACAGCAAATTCCATGACAAAATCACACACAAAGAGAACTCGGTTGTAGGTTGAAAAGCACATTTTGCATATTGTGACAACATCTTGATTCAGGTCAAAATTAGCATGGGAACTGAATCAGTCTGGAGCCCTCCCTGATTACCATGACATGCTTGCTTAGTCTAGATTCACTTAAATGCATAGGAAAGCCTGAGCTGCTTTCACAGATGCTGCCTAAAGTGAGTTTTGTCATTTCTGACATCCAAAACTCAAAGTACAACTTAATATGAAGTAGTATATGCTTTTGATCTTAAGAGTATTATTGTCTGCTTTCTTTTGTGCATTAACATGTCAGATTCTAAAATTATTTATTGGAGGGCTGGACAATGTGTGGTTAGGGAGCCGGACTCTTCTCTGGGAATACCGGGTTTGATTCTGCACTCCTCCACGAAGCCAGATGGGTGACCTTGGGCTGGTCACAGCTCTCTTCTGAGCTCTCACAGCCCCACCTACGTCACAGGGTGTCTGTTGTGGGGAGAAAAATAGAAAGCTTTGTCGGCCACTTTGGGCACATCCCCATGCACATTTTGGTCCAAGTTGAATGCAGGTTCGGGAAGGGCCTTCCCATGCATTTTAGATCTGGTCCAATTTCCATGGATCAAATTGCCCAAACCAGGACCAAATTTGGTACTGGAAAAACTGTTCTTGGCACAGTTTGGTGTCTCAGCATGCATTGCTTTGCAAGCCTGTGCGTGGGGATGGTCCTGGCCTATTTGGGGAGGAGATTGGAACTCATTGTCATTGGGAGGTGGGGCTTCGTGATCTCTGCTTGCCGTTCCTGCCCTGTGCATTGGAGATTGAAACCACTGAGATTTTGGGGGAGTAAATGGTGTTAAAGCTGAAACAATGAGGGAGCTGAATGGCCTTCGCTGCCCCACGAGACTCTTTTATACAAGTATTCCACCCTCTTTCCCCAATTGCCAAGGCGGGCATGATAATGGCTTAATTATTGCCAGGTGTTCTTGCGGTTCCTGGGTGGAGCGGAGGTGTGAAAAATTGCTCAGCTGCTCAACTGCTTTGCTCAAATAGCTGGGGGGGGGTTAATTATTATTTTTGCCATTCAGTCCTGGTTTCTCTGTGCCACTAAGGGGGGGGGGATGCGGCATTTGCAGCAGGTGGCACATGGGTCAGTCTGGCTTCCAATGAGGAGAGAGGGGGCAGAGAGGAGATGGCGCTGCTCCCCCATGCCAGGGTTTGGCATGGTTTGCATGGGGACAACATCATTCGATCTTGGTCCCGCACCTGGTCTAATGTGAGCCCAATCAGAGCTAAACGGCTTGCATGGGGATGCAGCCTTTGAGTCCCTTTAAATGGGTGAGAAAAGCAGGGTAGAAAAGCCAACTATTCTTCTTCTTCTGACCAGGCAGGGGCTACATAGAGCAATTATGTTTGGGCTATGGTGAGATTGCCACACATATTAGTAGAAACCCCAGCATAGTCCCACTATATTGTTGTGAAAATCCACTGCTATTTATTTCAGGAAAACCCAACTATTTGTGGGCTTTCCTGAAAGAACGCTATAATTTGCCTTATGGACACAGCCTCCATCTTGGCTGTAGACACTACACATGCCACAAAAAAGACATCCATGTGTTCACAGGGCTGGCAATTGCACATTTTCTGGTATTTTGTATCACTGAAATATTTAGATGTGTGTGCCACTGTACTGAGCACAGACAGCAGCAGCTCCGTATTGTCTAGTTAAAAAGTGAGTGTCCCAGAGGGTCTTTATTCCAGAAGATCACTTGCTAGCACAATATTTGGGTTGTGTTACTCAGTGGAGCCAGGTAGGATAGAAAATGGAATCAAATTAGACATAGGAATTTGCAGAACTCTGGGTCTGTTTGCACTTAATTCTGTGAACATCAGGTGCAGAAGGAGGCTTCCACACTTCAAGTGCTAGTGCAGTCACAAACGGACCACCAGCTGCTGAAGTGCGGATGGCCCATCCCAGCCAGATCTCTATGGCAATGCGCACAGCAACATCTGGTATGTGCTAGGACATTGCCTTGATGATCAACCAGCAGTGCATGACTGCACAGCCACGACCACACCACACCACTCACTCACAGTATTTGCACCTGGAAGGGAGCTCACCAACTACTCCCAGTAAAGCTCTGGACAAGTTTTTACTTATCCACAGCTATACAGGACTGGGTCAACAGGAGGAAGTTCCAGACACTCTGGGACGAAGGTAGCAATATAGCATGCAGACAGACTTCCCCCAGAATGCCTGCCACTGCCCTGTTAATGTAAATGTGAACAGGCCCTTTGCCTGTTTGACATACCATAAGGCAGCTAGCCATTCCTTTTTTTTTTCATACCTTTGGTTTTTAAGGTTAATTTGCTGGTATTAGCTTTATGCACATCTTCTGCCTTATACAACAACAGTTTGAATGGTCACTGTATGCTCTGCAAAACTTAAACTAGTCAGCTGCAGACGTTCACTGTATGTGAGCTCTTTCTATCTTGTTAGTAATGTAAAGCATAATATTAACTTTTCAGGTTTATTTTATTTTACAACTGCTTTTGCACTGTATTTCTGCCAAACTTGTCTTCAGTTCTGTCCAGCGTAAAGCATGACACCTGCAGTCTTGCGTAATGGAAATACACAGGAGCAGGGCACCGTTTTATGCACTCTCCTTTAAAACACATGGGCAATTTTCCATTTGCCTACTATTTTTTCCAGCTTCGCTTTTTGAAACCAGTGATAATTCTGTTCATGGCTCAGCTTTTGGTGTTTCTGAAGAAGCTTGCTTGGTGTTCTTTTTTCTTGCTTTCAGCTGAAAATGCTCACGGATCTTCCTCTTTGAGTCCTCTTTCTACTTTGCCTCCTTTTTCTCCCAGTATTGATGATCTTAGATTGGAAGAGTGCAATCGCAAACAATTACTGGATCCTTACCCCGAAAAACCTGCATGGAAGATTCCATGATAGAAGCAGCATGGTCCCTTTGGATTGTGCTAGGCAAATACTGGGGGTGCAGTGACCGTATGTCACTCTGTGCCACAGGAGGGCCAGGAAACCCTCTCTCTGAGCCAATTCAGTCTTGTGGTTAGAGTGCTGAACTCATATATTGCAGTCATGGGGTTTGATTCCACACTCCTCCACAAAGCCAGCTGTGTGACCTTGGACTAGTCACCGCTCTCTTTCTGAGCTCTCACAGCCCCACTTACCCCACAGGGTGTTCTGTTGTGGGGAGAAGAACAGAAAGCTTTGTCAGCCACTTTGAATCCCCTTAAATGAGTGAGAAAAGCAGGGTAGAAAAGCCAACTCTTCTTCTTCTCCTCTGCAAATACGGTGTAAGCCAAGTTCATTCTTGCAGCTGAAGTCCAGTAACATTTGTCAGACTGCAAAAATGCCTGAATAAGGCCGTGTTCCCAAAGGCCGTAAAATCTGGGCTGGGTGCGAATTTGCCACTCAGTGTCCCCACGTAATCAGCCAGTAATCCAAATCTGGCAAGCCCTGTTCCCATTCCAATTCTTTTCCCCTGGATTTTCCTGTAGAAATCCAGGGAAAATAAACCCCTCGTGAAACAGGGGTTTTCTGGCCGGATTCAGATTACTGCTGCCACCTCTCGTCGCCTGCCCACTGGATTTTAGTGCCTTTGGGCACTGTCCTGACACGCAATCGGAGGTGAGCAGGCAAAGAAGAAGGAAAGGGGCACCAGACTCACTGCCATGAGCCACAGCTTGACCGATTGCATGTCAGGCTTGATGTTGCCTGGGCACCCCCCTCTACTCGGCCAAGCTGCAGCTCATGGTGGCGAGCCTGGCACCCCTTTCCTCCTTCTCCTCTTTGCCCACCCACCTCCAATCATGTGTCAGGATGGTGCCCAAAGGCACTAAAATCTGGTGGGTGGGTGAAGAGGAGTGGTGGTGACAGAGTAGCAGCGGCGGCTCCTGTCCTCTCCTTTGGGAGAAACCACCACACCATCTGCTGATGCACTTATGCGCACTTGTGGGTCTGGTGTAGGAACAGCCTGATGCATGCTCTGTGCTGTTCCAGGCCAGAAACTCAAACCCGCACCAGAACCTGGATTACTCCGGACCAGGGTAATCCGGATTTGCGGTAGGTGGGAACCCATCTTAACAGGGCCATTTCTAGAGACTGGCAAAATGCTACCAGATGGAAACTTTGATGTCCGGGAATTCCTACCGAGGAACAATAAGCAGCTTGTGTGAAAGTTGCTCATGACAGCACCAAAATCAAGCGTAATTCAAAGTTTTCTTTACTTTTGCATTTGAAGGGAGAGGATATGACTGGACCGTAAAGCAGCGGTTCTCAACCTGGGGTTCGGGACCCCTTTGGGGGTCAAACTGCCCTTTCAGAGGGGTCGCGATGAGTCTCCCACCGCCCTTCCCTCCCACCTCCTAGCTGCACTGTCCCCATGGTTGTGGGTCCCCACAACATGAGGAAATCCATTAAGGGGTCACGGCATTAGGAAGGTTGAGAACGGCTGCCGTAAAGCATTGGCCTTATTACATGCAGAAAGTTGCCAAGAAAACTGAAGGAATTCAGCTAGACCTAAAGAACTTTTACTTTTGCCTATCTGAATAGTGCTTTTGTTTTCTGTATCAAACAGTGGGTACATCCTCTAATTTATTTTAGTGTTGTTTTTAGTTTAAATGGTTGTTTTCAGTTTCCTCTATTCCCTTTTGTTAATATTTCACACCCATCCCACTTACAGACACCAAAGCATTTGAAAATTAGCCAGTACTTTACTAGGCACCAGCTAAGTGCAAATTGCTGCCATCACTGCATTGTCCACATGCTGAACACCTCCCCCTCTTAGAGACCTTGAAGCTTGAGAGCAATGCAGCCCAAGGAAGGGACAACGTGATCTAGGTGAACACAGTTGGTAACAACCTCAATTTGAATTAATGACTAAGCCATCCTGTCTTAGACTTGTGTGACTAGGGCCCATGAGTGGCTAAACTGCTAAATTACTACTCTTGAATCCACTTTTCCACCATGTATCTCACTCATAAGACTGAAACTAAGGTCGTTTCTGCAGTGGCCCAGGCAGGGCCTGCCATAGTCTGCACTAATGTGCAGCCAGGAGGTTCTTGTTCTGGAATATACCTACTGACCAGACCAACAATTTAATTAAAGCCAACAAACAATCATTTGTATATCTCCTTTGCTCAGGGAAGCTCCATTCATATGTATGGCAACATACATTGAAATTGGCAACAAACTAGCTAAACTAGTTTGAATGGACTAGAAAAACGGAAATCTTTATGACAAATGACTGCACAAATGTCACAGAACCTGCTTTTTAAGCGTAATCAAGTTTTTGGACTATTCCATCCCTAAAATATTGAAAAGTAAAATTGAGTGAAGTATCTAAAGCAGGGTTTCTTAGCCTGGATTATAGGACTCCTTTGAGTGTCTGTGGATGGACTTCAAAGAATCCATGATGGTTCTCAGTGTTTGTCTCAATAAACCGAATACAGCATTTCCTCCAGATTTATTTATGGACGTTTTTCTGGCAGAAGATCCTTAGCTTTCATCCATGCCTATACCTCTTTGCACTTAACTTTGTAAAATGGTACCACAATACCATCACACTGATGTGAATTTTAGGGACAGGGCCTGGTATTCACACCACAAGCCCCAGTGCTGTTCCCAACTTACCTAAGGGTGCTTGCAGTGCCGACAGTCTGTTCTGGACCTCCTTAATTGCCATAGCAACAGTCATGACAATATCTGCCGCTTGCCTGGCTGTTGCCATGGCAATCATGATGTGGCAGGTGATTGTGCAGGCATAGCCGTGCTGCCCCTCCCCCACACAACATTTGCACGAGGAGGTGGGTGCAAATGCTGCATGCAGGAAAAAAATCAAGGAGCGTGCTAGACAGTCCCAGTCAAGTTGTGAAGAAGTTTTTACTTCTTTTCAGCTATAGAGGATCAAGGTGTTCAGAGACATTCTTGCACATTCTGGGACAGAGAAGGCACCATGGTCTGCAGACAGAACATCCCAGAGTGCTGTGATCTGCACCACATGTGTAAGTGTGAACAGACCCCTAGGGTGCTTCCACACAGGGGCAAAAAACCCCGGATCTCCGGCACCCGGATTTATTAAAACCGGCTCCCTGAGGAACCGGTTTTAATAGCTCCATGTGCACGGTAGATCTGGTTTTGCGGGGTAGATCCAGATCTAAGAGATCCTCCGCACATGCGGCGCTGATCTGGATTGGAGGTGAGTGCTGTGTGGACACATGGCACCCGTCTCCGATCCGGATCGCCCTCCCCCAGGCCGCCGCGATTGGCTCGCTGGAGCCAAGCATGGCAAGCCGGGGGACCTTGCTGCCACGGCTCACCCCAGAAGCGGCGGATCGCCGCTTCTGGAGCCAGGGCGAGCCTCCCAAAAGCCCGCCCTAGCCCACCCTTGGGGGAGCACGGCGGTTCCCCTCCTTACCTGGTCTCCGTCACCCTGAAACTGAAAGCAGGTGCACAGGTGCTTTCAGTTTTGGGGCGACGGTGTCCAGGTAAGGAGGGGATCCGCCACGCTCCTCCAAGGGTGGGCTAGGGCGGGCTGTAGGGAAGCTCGCCCTGGCTCCAGGAGCGGCAATCCGCCGCTTCTGGGGCCAGGGCGAGCCTAAAATTCGGAGCCCCCCCCCCCCCCCGGCTCACCATGCTTGGCTCCGGGGAGCCAATCATGGTGAGCTGGGGGTGGGTCGTTTCTTAGCACACTTGCGCTGTGCGGACGCATCCGAAACGGATGCGGATTCACAGTGCAAGACCACTAAAAATGTGGTGTGCAAGAAACACCCATTAAGCATGGATTAAGCACGGATAGGTGCGGACGCACCTACCGGAAGTGTGCTTAATTGCCCCCGCTAATGTGGACGCGGCGGAACCAAAGTGGTTTTGCTGCCGAAATCCGGATTAGAAACAGGCTTGCTGTGCAGACACGCCTCGCTGGAAGTGTCCTACATAGCGACCCATGTGCAGAGGCGCACACTGGAATCCATGTTAAAGGGCCTGTGAGGAAACACCCCTAGAAAATATTAAGATCCTTTGATTTAAATTACCTGAGCACATGAACACATTTGGCCTTCTCTGGACTGTACTTCCCATCCTTTTCCGTCAGCATTATGGATGCATTTGCATGCTTATACCTTATGCACATTAAAGGTCAGGAAATGCTTTTGAGCTGCTAAAAATAATGGATGTAGCCTTTGTGTCTAACAATCCAAGTTTTGAATATTCTTCTTATGTTCATCCCCTCCCCCAAACACTGTTATAAAGAACACTGCTTGCTCCCTCTTTTTCTCTCTCACACAAAACTGTCTGCCCTCTTTCAATATACAGATCTTCCATTGATTTGGGCACCTTGCCAGCTAAGGGTGATTCTTAAAATGACAGCTCGCTCCGTGCCAAGAAGCACAATCCCTACCATGAGGTCAATATGGGCATTGTGTTTTCTAGAATCATTTGTGTCAGAGTGGGCGGACCATCACTATAATAATCAGCTCAGCTCCCTAATACTATAGAGAAAATGTTGTGGTCTGCTATTTCAGTTTTTAAAGCAGGAAGTCTGTAGAAAGCAGCCCCATCTGAAAGAAGCCCAAAGAAATGCAAAGGAGGATTGCTATGCATAAGTGAGAACAAAAGGAACCAGGTTTCACGGAGATGCAAGTTCTGAGTTTCAGTAAAGAGGTGGGAGCATGAATGCTCAGGGGGCATTTCTTTTAGTGTTTCATTTTTGCTTCCCTGGACTCACCATAAGACAGGTATGCCTGATGCATTTGCACATCTTAATTTTATTGCTGGTGATTCAGGCACTCTTGAAGACACATAACAGAAGAGGGGTGGTGAAGAAAGCATCAATTGCGGAGGCAGGATTTGTCGTCTTGCAGATCTTGTTGGGTTCCAATTCCATCATCGCTAGTTGTCCAAAATGACAGAAGCTATTAAGTCCTGTGACTTCTTGAAGGTCACAGGTTTTCCATCACTTATATAAAAGTAATGGAAAATATGATGCTATCCTATGGATTCCCTAACACCTAGGAGAATGCATTACAGTGATCGGTGGCTTGGACTAATACCCAGCAATGTACACCTACTTAGGAATGTTGGATTATCCTCTTTGAATCTTTATTGCAGCTGAATCATAATCTTTCCACTTCCCTCACCTTGGCAACTTTGGGAACTGGAGGAAGCAGTAAAAGTTATGGTTGGAAGCAAAGAACGTGTATTCTGATGCTATTTTGCTCCTCCAAACTTGTTTTTAAAGAAATGATTCCACCCAGTTTCTTGGGGGTATCCACAGCTAAACGTTCCTGTTCGTTTCAAGCCAGACAGGTGGTTTCGCAAATCCTGTTCAGTGTGATTCAGATTCTTCTAAGTATCAAAAGACTGTTGGAGGAGCACATTTAAAAGAAAAATAGAAATCAAAACCCCTCCTGCTGCTTTTGTTCTTCAAAATGTGCTCTTCTTGCCCCTTGATTGGGGTAGGGGGATTCTGAAAGGGTTAATTTTTTGTTGTCTTTGTGAACCAGTTTCAACTCATACTTCTGTTGTGGACCAAGAGGAGGAGGTGAATATAGCTAGTCTATTTCAAACTCTGAATACAGTTGTATTGCTGCACATTACTACTCTTTTAAAAGCAAAACTACCTTGTTCTTGATTCCTCCTCTGAGGAGTGGCTGGTTGGAACGTATATTGTAAGATTAGTAAAACTATTCAAACAAAAATCAAATCAAAATCAAAATAATTTTATTTGATCAATCATTTGACCATTTCAAAATTCCATCAAATAACAGTTAAAACAAAGCGAAACAGAGTAAAAGAGAAAATTTTATTTTCCCAGTTCTTGTTTCAGGAAGTGAGCTCTTTTCTTAGTGGCTTTCAGGTAAAGAGACTGACTCTGATTATAATAGATCTATCTTGAGCTTCTAGAAGGAGTAACAGGAGATCATATCTATTATGGGACTTACAATTGGATATTATTGGATAAAGGTATCTATGTCATAGTTCAGTGTAAGCTGGACACTCAATTAAGAAGTGTTCAACGTCTTCCACTGTTTGGCCTTCCCAGACGCAGAGTCTCTCATTTCTTAGTATATTACAGAAACGACCAGTTTGCATCATGATATTAATTTGCTCAAACCTAGCTCTGGTGTATATTCTTCTTAGGGAAAGCGGTACTGGAATAATCAAGTAGTTTTGTAAATGGATATTCAATTTTTGGGAAGCTAGAAACTTCGTGGAAAACAAAACTCTTATAAACCAAAATATTGCAACTCTTAGAATAGGGGCAATGGCATGGATGCTTGTCCATCATTATTTGTGGATTTAATAGCCATTTAAAAAAAACAACAAATGGCACATCTGCTTTGCCAGTATCTACCTCCATCATTATCTGCAAATCTTCATATTTACAGTATTTGCCTGGAACCCAACCTTCACAAATAAGGGGAACTATGTTTTATTGGAACTAGTAGACAGTTTATGAATCTCCCATGCATCCAGGCTTGTTTTGATTTATTATGGGTAACATAATACATAATAAATAATAAATTTGCATCCCACCCTTTACCCAAAGGTCCTAGAATAATTTCACAGCATAAAATAAAACACTAAAACATATTTAAAATATAGCCCTCCTGTACTTGCAGGGCTAGATTCGGAGGAAACTATGCATCAAACTACATAATGTGCATTAAACTCAGTAAAGTCCCTCTATTTTTCTTCCCAGATGGCAGCAGAAAGACTTGGAAACATTCTTTTCCCCACTTCTCCCAACCTTTCCCTTTCAGCTCTAGGGCAGCTCCCTGTACTCCTACTTCCCTAGGATCATGATTTTTTATTCACAAAGCTGACGTTCATCACAATAGTTTGGTAGATTCCTAACACTTGCAGATACTTTGCATTTGCACTTACTAATTGAAATGCATGCAGGCTACAATCAGGCTAAGGCCAGGCAACACTTAGTCATTGTGTGAAAATAAAAAAACTCATAAACTTTTCTGATGTTTGATTGCCTTCTAAGAAATCTCAGGACAATCACTAGCATGCAGCACTATAGTCATTTGCCAGTGCAGACGGGATAATTCAAACATTGGGGCCTTTTGCCCTTAATTTCCCTGGGACAGTTAAAATCAGGGATGGAGGCCGAAGGTCAGCCCCATCCAGACCTACCTGGAATGTACTTTACAGTAGAGTAGGCATGGACACTGCTACCTGGCAGTATCCACCTTGCCATAGCAATGGCCACTCTGCTCCACCCTGCCTCCATGCAGCCTTCGCATGGAAGTAAGTGCAAAGGCTGCATCCAGGACCGCACTAGGAGTGCCACAGGTATTCTTACTATATCTGTGGAGCAGTTTTTGCTGCTCCACAGTTATTGAGGATGGGAGATGGTCATGCACACCTAGAGCCACTTCTGAATGGAAATTCGAAGCCAGAGCATCTCCAGGCCATTCCAATTGCCATAGTGCAAAAAGGCTCATTGTTTGGTTCATGAACCAAACTTTTTCTAAGATTTTTTTTCATTCATTCCACTCATTTCATTCTTCTGAAGTGCGCCAAGCCATTGCTACAGTGACCAGACAATATGCCATATGACTGCAGAGATGTACCTGCCCCACCCTGACTCCACACAGCCTCCACACAGAAATAATGCAAAGGTTGCATGTGGGAGTATATAGGTGTTCCTAGTATGGCTGTGGAGTAGTTTTAACTGTGCCACAGCTACCAGAGTTGGGGATGGCTCTGCATACTTAGACCTGCTCTAGGATAGAAGCAGCTCCACTAAGTGTATATGCTCCATAGTGGAGCATGCCTGGTCGTTCCCACCTTTGAATCATGACAAGGCCCTAAGTCTGTATCCAAACAGGCAAAAAGGGGAGCTCTTGAGTGCCCTTGGAGCTCTTCAGGGAACTGGACTCACACACAACCAGGTAACAGGTCATCCTCATAGGCAAATATAGGGCATGTAAAACAACTCCAAGGATGGATCACACCCATGGGAATAACATTTTATTTCAAATATATTAGGGCGTAGATATGTCATAGTAATTATAAGCTGCCTTGTATGTGTCAAAACAAGATATATCTCCTTTTACCAGCAGCTACTTCCTCCTCCTTACTTCACTTTTTCTTCTTCCTTAAGTTTCACCTTCACCATTAGGACTAGGATGTGGCTTCCAAGCCACAGGCATGTACTATATGTAGTTACCATCTTTGGCTAGTATACCAATGATATCCTTTTCTGAGCAGAAATAGCTTGGCTACTATTGTTCCTGTGCTGTGACTTCACATTTTAATTACAGTAATGTAATCTGTGTAGTGCCACCCTTATATCTGGGCCAAAAGCTACAACCCGTGCAAAATGTGGCAGCCACATCTGTGCTTTACAGTTGCAATGTTTGCCAGTTACTGAGCTAGGTTCAAGCTTCTACGCTTGGCATATACATTTTGAAGCAGCTTGGGACAATGGTTCCTTAAAGAATGCATCCCTTGCTGCCAACCTGGAAGAGTCCTGAGGTTATCTGGGAAGATCCTTCATATCTAGACTCATGGTGTCCAATGGTTTTGGCAAAATTGGAGAAATATTCAAAACAAAAATTAATTACTCACTTTATCTATTAAGATCAATAAGATTTTATTTTTAACAGATACATGTATGAATGAACTCATAAAAATGCTCCACACACTACTAGGTAGTTCCCATAACAAACAACCTTCCACCATTTTAATTCTTCATATCTATAAGGTATTTGATACAATTTGAAATGGTTTCCTGGCAAATTAAAATGCAAAAAATCCAGAGAGGACTTTAAGAACTTAATTAGTAATCTCAGTCAGGACAATGTATCAGATTATGACTAAATAAACAATCTTTATCTCCAATTAAAATAGATAGGGAGACAAAACATGGGTGCCCCTTCACCCTCTTCTATTTAACATGGCAACTGAAATTCTAGCTAGAACTGTTAAAGAAGAAAGGGAAATTGAAGCATATAATATAAATGGGATGCCCTTTTAAATAAATTAATATTCATATGACACAATAATTCTGACAGGCAACCCAATGAAATAGTAAGTGAAGTTTAATAAATACCAAAGGAGTACCAAACATTTTTAGGCCTAAATATCAATATGAAAAAAAAAAATCTGAAGTAATGTTCAAGAATATATCAGCACAGAAACAAATAAATTGTCAACAAATCACTGGATTGAAATTTCAGAAAAAATAAATAAAATATTTAGGAATCCATGTGAGACAAAACTTACACCAATAATATTTGCTGATTATTACCCTGCATTAAATCAGATTGATAACGATATAAAGTACTGGAGTTTGAAAGTTCTGTTGACATAGGGAAGACAACAACCATCAAAATGAAAATGTTCCCAAAACTGTTCTTCCTGTTCCAAGGAGTCTAGTCCACACACACACTCACAAAGCTTAACAGAACTGGACAAAGAATTAAACAAGTTTGCTTTAAATACCTCCAACTTGCTTATTATGAAACCCTCTATCAACAACCAGGAGACTAAGACAGGTGGGGGATTTCCCAACTTCAGACTATATTTTGATGTCTTTAGAGCGGCTGATCTACAAAAGTGGGGCAGGGCGGAGAAGACTCAATGCCCCAAAACAGGGGAATCCCCTTGATTAACAACCTGGCTTTTGAAAACACAAAACATTGTAAGTGAATAAGTCCATGAGAAAAGATTCACATAAATGGTTCCCCAGGTTTATGCATTCAGTCATCAAAACCCCAAATCTGGACCAGCTTCAAACCAATATTGTGCAAGATGCAAATCCCCCATGAATGCAGCCAAATGCCTGTAATGCAGTTAGGCTAAGACAGTTTGGGATGCTTTCCCCATCTGCAAATAGGCAGGAAAGGAACACCAACCAATCAGGTGAAGTGGTGTGTGATTCTAGTTGCTACCTTTTTTTTTACTTTGTTTTCTTGCAATCCCAACATAATTACTACACTTTTTAACCCCTGTGTGGATGCAGTCTAAAGTCTGCATTTGGCAATGCTTACTACCAGAAAGTGAGGCCCTATTTGAACTTTCCTCACAAACATAAGTCACATTTTAAGAGCACGAGTTGAAGAAGGTGCAAAACAGAGTTTGGTTTGGGGAAATCAAAGATAAGTTTTCATTTAGAGTTTTTCTCCCTACCACTCCCTACAATCCTGCTCAATGGGCTGTCTCTGTAGGTCCACTGTGATTGGACACTTCCAGATTCTTGAGACATGGTTCTTAATGTCCACCACACTGCTGGCAGCTGTTTCTCCTATTTGTTTAAAAGGTGTACAGTGATCATGCTTTCCCATGAACGTTTTGCAGAAATGTTATATAAACTGGTGCACTGTACTTGAGAAACACTCTTGGGTTTTTCATTTACAAATGTTAAGTTTTTTTCATATTTCTTCTGTTTTGATATTATACTTTAACCTGTTTTAACCTAATAAGCTGTCCTGAGCACAATAGAGCTATAGAGATAGATAGATAGATAGATAGATAGATAGATAGATAGATAGATAGATAGATAGATAGATAGATAGATAGATAGATGACATGACATGACATGACATGACATGACATGACATGACAGAGACAGATGACATGACAGACAGACAGACAGAGACAGATGACATGACAGACAGACAGACAGATACATGACATGACAAACACCTAAGCTTTAATCCAACTTTTTAGTCTACATTCAGAGTCAGGAAAACATCAAGAAGGTAGGTAGTCATTCCCCTTCCACATTGCCTAATTCAAAGGTGGATTCTCTTAGTTAGATAAAGCCAAAAGCAAACAGCTTGTCACTTTACCAATGCATTATCTCACTCTAAAGGTGGACTTAAACTGGATCAAAACGTAGGTGTGAACACAGTCATAGATAGAACTGGGATTTTGCAGAGGCAGGCAAGAAAAGCAATGCACGCAGGACATCATTTCCCCCTGTGTTTTGGAAACAGAGTGCTTCAGTAATGCAGTGGGGGACAGTCCCACATTGCTTTCCCAACTGCAAAAGTTTCAACAGTGAAGTGTTATATTACACAAATTTTATGTGAAGGAACAGAAAAAAAACACAGGGGGAGGAGTAGAAAAGAAAATATACCAAGATACTGTTTCATTTTGTTTTTCTTTATTTTTGTTTTGCAGTTCATATTCTTACAGTGATATCCACCGCAGTGGACCATCCAAGTGCACCAAAGATTATATGCCTTTTAATTGAGCAAAATGGTAATATTTCCAGATCTTTGGACTCCTCGCCTTTCTATAAGGTAAAAAGACCGGCTCCTATATAGACCATTTAAGGTCAGCAATATAAGTGCTTGCTCTGGATGCAGCCATCTTTGGAGGGCAGACAAACACATTCCACCATTTTACTGAGAAGTGGCATAGAGTGAATTCCTAGAGATGCCCAGGTAGTGGCGTCAGACAGAAACAATCATATTGTCCTCAGTTTGGGAAAGATGGTTGGTTTTATTGTTCTGTTCTCTGTGTTTTTGCTGCTGTTGCTTTTTTTTTTTTTAGTATAATTTGAGTTTTTATTTTAAAAAATTATACTTTGTATTATGTAGGTTTCATTGTTACAAGTTACTTTTCTGAATGGAAATTTTGGATGTTGTACCGTGCCAGGGCATAGAACATGCCTTTAAACTTACTTAACATGCACTGTTTTTCATTTAAACCTTTTTGGAACAATTCTGGGTGAAATCTCCTTTGTACCATCACCTTAGGTAGTTATTTAAAGTCCTGTCCAGGCGGGGGGAATATAGTGCCATTATGGCAACACAATGGTGAGGCTGCCTCATATTTTTGAGCCAACCCCACCATAGCCCTCCCCCATAAAACGTGCTTAAAACTATTGCTGCTAAATCAACACTAGTTGCAGGATTTCCAACAATAGTGCTTTTTACTTGCTGTCTGAATGAAGCTGCCACCATAGCTCCATCCACCACACATGCATGGGGCCAAAAGAGGTTTCCATGCATGTGCAGAGTTGCCAGCATGCACACATGGGTATTTAGGATGCCTAAATGCCCAGATTTGCATGACAGTGAAACATGTTCAGGCAGCTCCAGCCATGGCACTGTCTAGTTGGAGGCAGTAATTGTGGAGGATTTCCCACAGTATCACCTCCTAAACTAGAGGTATGCAACCCACGGGCTGTGGGCTTCATGCGGCCCAGAATGACTGTGAACGTGGCCCAACACAAAATTGTAAATTTACTTAAACATTATGAAATTTTGCATGGACCTTTTTTTTTTTTTTGCTCATCAGTTTTCATTAATGCTTTGTGTATTTAATGTGTGGCCCAAGACAACTCTTCTTCCATTGTGGCCCAGAGATTCCAAAAGGTTGGATATTCAACTGCCATCTGGAGGTGAACAAAGTCAAATGAAAGGTTTTTATTCACCCTGGAATTCCTCTCTAGACAGCTCTTTTAACTTTCTGAATATCATTATTGTTGCACTGAAGCGCTCCTGGTCACGGTTGTCTTGGCCAGAAGCAGGCCAGGCCAGAAGCCTGTATGGCCAGGTTGTTCCTCAGGAGACTGTGGTTCTGGGGAAGATGCTGGCATCTGAAACCTGCATTCTGCGCACACATCTGTCATGATCCCAAAGGAATGTAGCACCTGTCATGTCTCCCTCAGTCTTTTCTTCTCTTTGGATCTGTTTTTCCTCTTCTACTTGAAGCACCCATTTGCTTTCTGCCTGGAAGACAGCATTTTCTGTTGCCATGCTTCCCCTACAAAAAGAGCATCATCATGACATAAGAGGCACTTAGTCTTTGTTGTACATGTAGTAGCTGCTTCAGACATATTTATGTAGCCTCACATTTATTAGTTATGGCACCACTGCATGGTCAGCTGTACTCCAGCTGTTGTCAGCCCTGCCTATTCCAGCAGCTGGTAGTCCTGCCTACTCCTGCAGTTGACTGCTCTACCATGCTGCCAGCCTTTACATTCTTTCTCCATTGTCAAATATAGGAAATAGTCCATGTGTCTATACCCTGTGTTCAGTCAACCTTCACAGCAAAACCTTCCTCAGCTGCAATGTTAATGGCAGTGGAAGATGTCCAAAAAGCACCCTGCTGCTTCAAGAGTGTGCTGGTACTCTTTATAAAGCACAGGAAGAACACAATATGCCATATAACCCCAGCCCATATTACTGTACTCATTTTATTGCATTGCTTTAATGTATTGAATATTTGCATTGTTATAAGCCATTCTGGGGTTAAAGAAAATCAATTTACCAATGTTTTGAATATATAAATGCATATACCGGTATTTAAAAGCAGAAAAGAAACCTTGAATAATACAATGACCACTGTCCCTCTCTGGCATTTTGCTCTTTTGCACCTCAGATTCAAGATAACTTTAAAGACCTTGGATGCTCCCTAACATTTCAAAGCACTGAGAATGAAACTGCAAAATTTGATGTGGAAGCTGGCATACTTGAGAACATCAAAATAACAACAGTAATAAATATTTCTGAAAACTTCACTTGTCTCTGGCTTTTTAAGGAGCTCAAAACTGACTGTAATTCCTCTTTGGATTCAGAGAATCGGTAAGCAAAGATATGCCTAGAAACACTTTTACCGGATTCATCATTATCTTTACTCAGAAATTGCTCACAGTAATGTAGAAAGCATGTGGATCTCCAGATGGTTTTGGTTTCTAATTTCCTTCCCCTCAATCACATTAGTTAATGGTCACAGATAGGGGCAGTGGGAGGGCAATTCTACACTGGCCAGCATACTAAACCAGATAGGAGCCTCCCTTCTGCATGCTGGAATAACACCAAAGTTTTTTTTCTTCTTGTCTGCTAACAAAGATTCAAAGATGGGTCAGGAAAATGGAAGTGTGCATTCCGAACCTTGAGGCCTTTTTGCACTTCGCCTCCTATCCTAGAGAGTTAAAGTTCTGGAATGCTCTGGGCATCCACACTTATGGTCACTTATGGCATTCAAAACCTAGCCAGTGCTTTATTAGGCACAAGCAAGCTAAGTGCAAATCACTGCCATAATAGTGGCAATCGCTTTGCCACGGCAACGGCCTCAGTGTGCCAGTACAGCACCATTGCCAGGACAAACAGGGCTGCATCCAGACTTGTTTATACTGCACAGCAGAATGCAGTCTCGACTGGGGTGTCACACACGACAATCAATGCATCATCATGGCATTGCATTATCTGATTGCTACTGTGCACTTACCTTACTGGTAATCTAAGGACGCTCGATGCGCAGTAGAGACAAAATTCAAATTTTCCTGCCAGTCTGGGCAGAACAGCGAGAAGAGCAGGATGGCAGCTCAAATGTGATTGGCTGCCTCAACCTGTCTGACTGCGTGTGCCAACTCAGCTCTCACAGCTTCCGATGGGAAGCTACAGAGCTGCTTATTGAGTGGGGATGGCTGGTTGTGGCTGTGTAGCAGGTAAGCCAAGCTTTTACTTTTAACTGCAGATTTATTCTGCAAGTCTGGAGGCAGCCAAAGTGATGCAGTACACAATGGTGCCTGTATCTGAAAGAGGTTCAGGCGCGGCGTGCAGGAGCTATACTAGCTCTGTTGCTAGTATAGGGATGGAACAATTTTAACCAGGGATGTGCAGAGATATTCATGCATTTCAAAATTCATACAAATTCACACAGATTTTGACATCTGGGGACAAATCAATAGGAGCTTACATTTGTAGGCCCCCATTCACCTGCGAATAGAATGGATCCAGCCTTCATTGAAGCTTTGTTGAAGCTTCGATGAAGGCTGGATCTGCCCAGCCTGGTCAGGCCCCCTTATCCCCAGATGTGGTTACAGCTGTGGCCACAGCCACCATCCCCGCAGTTCTCCAAAGTGAAAGTAGGCATTCCAGAGGTGGAGGCGGCAGGAGCAGGTGAGAAGGGTGAGACAGGACATGAAGGGAGGGGTGGGTGGGTTCCCTTCATGGGCAAACAGTCATTGGATGTTCACATGCAAAGCTGAAGCTCCTCATATTCGAACTGATGGGGAAATTTGGCTTCGTGCACATACCTTGTTTTAACTGCTTCACCCCTGTACACATAGGGGGAGGTCCAGCTTACCCAGAGCTGTTTCTACTAAAGAAGCAGCTCCAGGTAGTGTGGAGGCACCATTTAGGAGTTCTCCCTGGGTTTACCATGGGTTCACCCATGGTTTTCTCCTGCCTTGTTTTTAGGTAACAACTACTACACTTGCAGTTGCAGGGAAACTTAAGAAACACTGATTACAAAGGAGCAGAGGAAAACTTCTGGAGACTTAAGGTGCATCCCCATGGGCTGCCAATACCTCGGGGTGGATTCAGGGCAGCCTTAATGTGAATCGTGTTTCACATTAAGGAGTCCCCATGGTAATTGAGGATGGTGCAGGTTCAAGCTGAGCCCGCCCGTCCCCATGAAAACCTTGGTAAATCCCTGCATTGGGATGCTGTGGATTTCTCCACCCCCTCCCCCCTTGCCTGATTGGGCAGGCACGCCTGCATAAGGGCTTGATTTACCCCAAACAAGCGCCTCCCTGCACTCAGCTGAGCAGCTCTCAGATGGGTATAGAGGCTGTCAAGCACATGAGCAGAGCGCCTGTAAAATAATTAGAACAGCCGCGGCTTCAATCAATGAACTGTTTTGCCTTCTGCCACGTCTCTGCTCATGTGCTTGACAGCCCATATACCCATCTGACAGCTGCTCAGCTGAGTGCAGGGAAGCCGTTAGGTGCTCATTTGGGGTAAATCAAGCCCTTACCTAGGTGTGACTGCCCGATCGCGCAATCAGGCAAGGGGGGACAGTTGTGATTGCAGCATTAGCAGTGGGGACAGCAAAACCCTGCCTGGTAATGCTGTGATCAACTGACAATAATCTGTGCTTGCCTCCTAATTTGGGGTGAGAACAGTTAGAAAGGGGGGTTTGCTCTGGGTTTTTGCCATTTGTGGTGCACATAGCCCGGATTAAGGGCTGCTCATGGGGACTGCCCAAGGTGAACTCACGTTTGCCTTGCAGTAGTCGGAGCATGGGGACAAGCCTTTATAAATGGAAAAGAGACCACCAACTTACTCTGCGGAAAGGCTATGTAGGAAATAGTTAATCAGAATCCTGACCACAAGTCTTTTGGCTTCATTGTTTTCTCTTTCTCTTGTTTTGAGCATCATTTTGGCCTGCTTCCCTATTCTTTCAACACAAACTTTTAAAAAAATGAACACCTTGTTCCCTTATCTTACAGGCATGTTGTTTCAATGGAGTTTCCAAAGATTAGAGAGACACTGGCAGGAAACCACACGCTGGCAATTAAAACTGAAACAAATAATTACATAGTAACATTGACATTTTATATAAAAGGTCAGTATGATGCGGAAGTTGAGGATTAAAGCTGGAGAACAAACTGAGTCAATAGACAAGTGCCTACACGAGACTGAAACAATAAAACGGAAGGAAAAGAGGCCACTGATTTGTGGTTCTTTTAGTTCTAGGCCCTTTCTGCACTGGGGCTTATTCCAGATTATATCCTGGAATAGGAGCCTGCTATCCGCATGCTGGTGCAGACCATTCAGGGCCTGGCATAGTCTGAACCAACATACAGATGGCATGTACCTTGTTCTGAAATATAATTTCGAATAAGAAGACCCAGTGCAGAAAAGGCCATTGGCTGGATCCAGACATTCATGTTTTATTCTATAATATCCAAATGTAGCAGAATAAGTAACCAACGTCTAGATGCAGCCATTCTCTTGTGTTATTGTTACTCCATGTTGCTTTTTTCAAGTATTGGTACATCATCACTCTCAAAGAACAATTCTGAAATGCTTTGGTATAGTTAATATATGTCAAAGGGCACATTCCCATTTAGTCCATTACTGGATTATTCTGGTCCAGGAATGACCAAATTCTGGTCTGGGGTAGGGTGTGGGTTGTGTGAACAGTGCTGAGTGCATACTTCGGTGTTCCCATTCTGGACCTGGTGGCAGCAGCGACAAGCCCAGCCTGGGTAGTGGCAGAAGCAGGAGCGGGTTAGGGTTACGAGTCCGCTGAACTGCTAGTGCACACAGGCACAAGCAGATCAAGTTCGATCCAGCAACCCCCTCACACACAACCGCTGCTCCATTCAGACTGCAGGATTGCCTCAGAAAGGAACTTGGAAGTACCGTGCTGCTCCTGCCCCTGCTACGGCCGGGCTCGATGTTGCTTGGGTGCCCCCCCCCATGGTCTCACACCAAACATTATTCTGCCCCATTACCCACCCACCCCTGAAGGCCAATCACAAAGGCAGCTTGGTTTAAAGTTGAAAACAGAAAAAGGCCCACCTTTCCCGTGAGTGAAAATGCTTCTCGGAAGGCTTTAATTCGAAACAGCAGGAAGAGTCCTGTTCCAACAGGGCTTTTTCCCCCCTGGATTTCTGCAGACTGTTGCTCAGAAAATTCGGGGAAAGGAAGTGGAATGGGATCGGGGCTTGCCCAATTTGGATTACTGTCCAGTATAAGGGGAACCCTGGTTCCCGAGTTTGAATCCAGTCCAGATTTTAGTCCCTTTGGAAACACAGTCAAAGAGAGCCAGCATGGTTGCAGTAGAATTTGATGGCATGATCACAGTGATGCCCGCATAAATGTTACCGTTTAGAAGAGGAAGATATATTAAAAGTGAATATGTTTTTTAAAAAATGTTAAGTGTCTACACAGATAAAAGTGTGATCAAACTGTTTTAGCTGAAAAGATAGGTAAGGGGAGGAGTTTATCCCAGCTCACTAGAAGAGAGGGAGGATAGAACCCCTCACAGAGAACTGACCAATCAGACGAAGCACAAGCCATGCCAGGGGGTATAAAAAGTGGGTACCCTGGAACCGTTGGTTGTTCTATGCTGGGGGTTTTTTTTGGGGGGGGAGGGGTATACAGTGAGACATGCAACACCCTGAGGGAAAGATTGCCAGTGCAGTTCCAGGGAATAAAGCTTAGGTTAATAAGCAAAGCTATCCTTTGGGAAGAAAGGATAGGCAGAGGGCATTGAGTTGTTTGTTGAAACCATATATTGATCTTACCTGATGTCTTATGTAAAGCATGTAAACAATAAACTTATTATCTGTTTATTCAAATAAGAAACCAGAGCCGGTTAATCTTTCACTCAAAGCTTTTAAAGGGAAGCCGGCAGGGGTTTTGGGCTTCTGTGACTTTAAGGCTGAAAGAGGAGAGTGAAGGCGGATGGGCACAGCTTCACAGTTGGCTGCAGTAAGAAGCATTTGACTCCTTACTGAAGCAGAGGAAGAAAAGTGGTGTGCCTTTTCAGCAGGGGAACCATTAGGCGGCTAGTTTTAATTATCAATCTACGCTACCATTAAATAAAAGAGGACACAGGGCGAAGGGAAGCCCAGGAAGTGTTTATTTATTTTCATACACATATAGAGTTGAGGGACGACCCCTGCCTGAGAAGGGGTGTCACAATCACAAATGTCCTGCACAAATTTGTTACTTTGCCCTGTGAACTTTCAAAGCTCCAAATGAGCAACAGACGTGGAGTATACTCTTTCCTTGGACTGTGGAAAACACAGGCTTGTCTACTGTAAATGTGAGCAATTCTGTACTCCTGTTTCAACTAGTGTTTCAACCTGCTTGGTACACCTGTGCAATATATGGGTGGTGATGGTGGTTAATCAGACTTGCTAAATTTCAACATGAAATGTACGCACCAATAAATGTATTAATAAGCAATGAGAAATGTGTACATTATTTTCCACAGGTAGCCCCAAAAAGCCATATTTAATCAAAAATGAACATTCAGAGACTGTCAGCTGCATATCAGAAGGTTATCCAAAGCCAGTTCTTGAATGGCTGTCTTGCAGCAGCCTGCTTGATGAGAGGTATGTTTTCTTGTCTGTTTCTTTCCATCTTGACATGTTGGACCATCTTCCCACTGAGAGAAGACAACTTACAGACTTCAAACAGGATGCCATTTTGTTTAAAAGAGAAAGAAATACTGAATTTTCTTTTCTTTCTGTAGAATGTAAATGTCTCTCTACCCCCAATTCCCTTCCAAAGCCTTCTGAAACCAAACGTGTAGCTAACTGCTTCTTAAATGGGAACCGCTTGCATTTTTAAGAATACAGTAGTTCTGTATGATTGAGAACCAGTTTTCTTTCAGGCAGGATCTGCATGAAGCCCTTATGGTGCCTTTAACTCAGCCACAAGGGAGCAGGGTCTGACTGACCCTGCTCCGTTGCAGCAGAGTTAGTGCACTCATAAGGTATGTGTCTCATGGACCCATATGTAGCCAACCACCATCCTGCCATAAGCACTCTCTAGAGTGCTACAAAACACAAGCATAGGTAAGCAGTGAGAGGGGGCAACTGGCCATTTTACCACTGCACTGCCATCATTTGAGCAGACTTGGGCTGTGCTCTCACTCACATTTTAATCCAGCTTCAGCCCACTTTCAGAGTGGAAGAGCACAGCAGCAAGGTGACTCATTCTCCTTCTATGTTATGTACCTCAAAGGTGTATTTTCTAAGTTAGATAAAACCAAAAACAAGTGACTTGCCACTTTGCCAATGTGTTATCTCGCTCTGAAAGTGGACTGAAGCTGTGTTAAAATGTAGGTATGAACACAGCCCCACAGAATCATAGAGTTGGGACCTGTAGGATCATCAAGTCCAACCCCCTGCTCAGTGCAGGATTTCCTAAACCATCCCAGGCAGATGTAGGTCCAGCCTCTGCTTGAAGACCTCCAGTGAAGAAGAACTCATGGCAACCTATTCCATTGACTGATCACCCTCACTGTCAGGCTAATATCTAATCTGTATTGATTCCTTTGAAGTTTCATATCGTTGTTTCTAGTTCTTTCATCTTCTGTAAGTGAGAACAGGGACAATCCTATTGGGATTTGATAGCGACAGTCCACTACTTCCATTGCCATCTACTTTCATTACTTCCAGCTCTTTACTTTTGAACAGAGGGAATAGCCCAAGGCATCTGAACAACATCAGACAGCAATATTGCACCTGGAGAAAAAAAGTTCCCTGGCTGTGAGGTTTGCATATCTAGAGATGGTGGCAGGCATGCAGATATCACACTGCCACTTTGAAGCACTCTGCGTAGCTAGAGGATTTCTATATGGTCATTCCCAATGACATTCCCGTTCTAACTGAAGTAGCCCTTCCTGCACTGGGCCTTATTCCAGATTGTATCAATTGCAGTAATAAAAAATAACAGACAAAAAGAATTGCAAATTAACAGTAGGATGGTACTGTACCCTATATCAACTATCCCATATTATTGGCAGTGTCTGTCCAACATGGTGGTATCAATATTGAAAGAGAGGAAATAGTAATTGTAAACATTGTATTAGGATAAGAACATTTTTACCCTCTTCTTTATATGTTTAAGTTGTTGTTGTTGTTGTTGATGATGATGATGATAAGTAGTAGTGGTGGCGGCGGCGGTGGCGGCATAGAGGCACTGTAATACAATATTTTTCATTTTATTTTCAGTACCATGTCTTATTATTCCAAGCATTTTTACTGGAGTGATATTCTTATTCAGCTGACTCCAACTATGCCAAATTCTTTGTCTTGGTACCAATCAGATTAGATCACATGAGTTTATAAGTGTAACTAGTACTTTTTTTTGCTCCAGTGTGCATCATTCTACATAGGTATGGTATTTTTTAAAAAAGAAGTCTATGCTTGATGACTTCTTCAGCTGTGTTGAGAGATTTTAAAAAGGGTGCCTCAGAGGCTCCTCAGAGAGACAATGTGTGGCCTTCATGTTCCCAAGCCTTCCCTGATCCACCTTTTCTAGCACAAAATATTCATGAGAGGAGGAAGGGTCAGTCAGGTGAGTGGACAATCCCAGTGAAAGCCTTCTATGTACTTTGTTTTGCTTTGTCTGATCACAGCCTTTGTTGAAAATGGGGCTTCATCTAGATAGCACTTACTTAATCCACATTATTTGGATAATTTGGAATAAAGCATAGATAATCAGAATACAACATGCCTGGATGTGCTTTACTCCAGATTATCCAAATAATGTGTATTGAGTAAGTACTGTCTGGATGAAGTTTGAATCACGATATTAGTGTTCAATACATCTTGCCTTTAATTTGCTGTTATATTTTATAGCTGCAAATGTAAGACCAACAGAACTGAAGACCTGGATGGAGTTCAGAAAGCACAACTTGAATTAGGAAAAGATGACTTCCTTTTTGATCCACATGTCTGGTGCTGTGCAGTTAATGAACTGGGCAAAGTGTGCACTGAACTCTACACAGTAGGTAATGATATGTATTCAGATTTGGAGTGCGCAACTTCTATTCAGGTCACTAAATGCATGAGTCAAAAGAATATGATCTTCCATAAAATGTGGAGTGCAGAAGACATTTATCCTGGATGAGTGACTGGTGAATTGTTCATATTAAGGAAGTGCACGAATAATTGTAACATTCGTTATTCATCCAAATTCGGACATCCATACACAAATCAAATGTTCAGACATTCATACATTAACATTCGTATGAATAGTTGGGACATTTGTTAAACTGGGGAGATGGGAAAGCAGCTGAGCCAGTCACATCTGCAATGGATCCAGATTGCATTCAACATGGATTGAGAGCAGATTAAAAGTGGATTCAGGTCGTATTTGATGCTTTCAGAGTGGATATGTTACGGGATACATATATTGGAAATGTATGCACTTGTGAGGATATGTATTGGTTTGTATTGAATACGTATCGGATATTCATACAAATTTGTACGAATCCTACCACATTCAAAGGGGATCTATTTGAATGAATACAGATTTTCTAACATTAGATTCATTATGAATCGAGTGCCAAAAAACCCATTCGTGAACATCCCTAGTTGATGTTGTTTCTGTTGGTGTATTGTTGCAAGTGTACATCACTTCAGCATAAAAGGGGTTAATTTTCATGTATGTTAGTGTTGCAGTATAAGAACTGCTGATTGGTTAACTCTGCTTTAATCGTTTGTATGATGCTCTCTCTAATCAACCAAGTAGCAGAAAGACGGACTCTAGCATCTCTAGACACTTACAAGTTTAGATAAATAAAGTTATGTTGAACAAAACATGAAGTTGTATCCTTCAAGTATGTTCTTCAACCCGCTCTCTACTATTAATATAGTTTTGTGAGTGTAAAAGAAAGCAACATCCTTGCGAAAACCATGTAAAGGACCATCTCTGGCTATATATCACTAAAAAATAGGGCACCTCAGAGAGACAGTGTGTGGCCCTCATTTTCTCAAGCGTTCTATAGTCTACCCTTTCTAGGCCAGAATGAGAGGGAAGAGGGACATAGCAGTTCTGTGAACAATCCCACCTTGAAGCTATCTCTGAGGTGTTCTATCTGATAACAGCCTAAGCATTCTCAAATGCAATTCAATGTAATGTCAAGACACATCTTAATTCTTCATATAATTGGAGACATCTATGCTAAGGTGGGGTGGAAATCAGAAAGGAAGTCAGTCATGAATAAACATGCTTGAAGACAACAAAGGTGCTATGGCAGCGGTTCTCAACCTTCCTAATGCGGCGACCCCTTAATGGAGTTCCTCATGTTGTGGGGACCCCCAACCACGGGGGCGGAGAAGCTGGGAGGTGGGAGGGAAGGGCAGCAGGAGGCTCGTCGCGACCCCTCTGAAAAGGTAATTCAACCCCCAACGGGGTCCCGACCCCCAGGGTGAGAACCACTGTGCTATGGTGTGTTTCAGTGAGCCACAGCAAGGCTGTGGACTGTGTCAAGGTATGAAGTAGCTTTGGCAGGGGGAGCAATGGAGTGTGGTCACATTGGGAGCCCGGTAAATGTTCCTTTACTGCATAATGGGGATGAAGCCACTGTTTCTTCTCCTTCCTTTATCCAGGTGTATTCACTAATGGAAGGGGGAGCAGCAGCAGGTGAGCTTGCTGAGGGAGTTGAGGGCTTCTGCCCCAAGAGATTTTGAATTTAAGTACACAAGAGGAGCTTTGCTGGATCAGGCCAAAATCCATCTAGTCCAGCATACAGTGGCCCACCAATTGCTCCTGGGCATCTTATGCAGAAGACAAGGGCAAAATCTTCCCCACAAATGGCCTTTAGAGGTATCCTGCCTATCCCTCCAACCTGGAGGCAGTAGCTAGGCCTCCATTCTAGTAGCCATCAATGCACCTGTTGTCCCTGAACTTGTCTAACCCTTTCTTAAATCTATGCAAGCCAGTTCCTGTCATCACCTCCCTGGCTTGAAATTAAAAACAAGCTGAATGCTTCAAAATGAAACAGGAAAACGTCTGTCCTTCAGTGTTTACCTTTTAACCAACTTAGTACCACAACCAAAATGCTGAAAGTGACATTATAAAATGTAGTTTCAAATTTAATGGCTTCTTTTAAGGAATGACTCTCCTTCTGCCACAGTCTAGGGCCTTTCTGCGCTTGGCCTTGTTCTGGAATATATCCCAGAATAGGGTCCTATTGTCCACATGCTAGTGCAGACTAAGGCAGGTTCCAGGCAAGGCCTGCCATAATCTGCATAGTATGTGGACCAACAGGGCCCTGTCCTGAGATAGATTCCAGAATGAGGCCAAGTGTGGAAAGAGCCCTACTTTTTCTGTTTGGAAAACTCACAACTAATTTCATATTCTGAATGATGTGCTTATGTCAGAATGATAGAGAATTAAGTAATGTGTGGTTGGGTTGGTTGCATCAGCAGCAGATGTAATAACTAGAGTTCTGGCCCATCTTTAATTTTATTCTTAACCATCATTTAGGAATCACAAATTAAGTTAACATGATCTGAACCAGTAGGTCTGGACCAGCTGATCCCTAAGAGATGCACGGGAGCCACTGGGGGACCCACTTTAGTGGTGCATTTTGGGGGTCTGCCAAAATCACTCCTGATCAAGCCCCAACCAGGGCCTCCCTGGTCATGACTCTGCCCCATTTAACACAGATGGACGTAATGTCCTCTTTATCTGGACTAAAGATAAGTGCTGAAAGGGTTCCATGTTTTTGAAGAATGTGGTTAGCTCCAAGTTATATCCTTTTTTTTTTTTTTTTGCTGTTATTATGTGTAGGCTGCACAACTGTGCTGCTGCTGTTACTATTAATAAGTTATTGTTGTGGTGGCTTGGCTATTTTACCAGATTTAACTTTCTTGTTTTCAGATCTAACTGCACAGAGAAACCCTGTGCAGAAAATCATCCTTAGAAATGGTGATCCATTGTTTTTAAGATGTATAGCAAATGGAAGCTCGTATAAGTTTGGGATTCAGTGGCATTTTGAAAACAAGATACTAAATCAGGTAAATCACACTTCCATGTGAGTGGTTACTATAGGTAACTTGAAAAATTATATAAATTCTAGCTTTTAAAAAAGGTGTGAGTGTTTCTCAAAGAAAGTTTTTTACATAAATAACTCACAGAGCAGTGCAAATTTGGCCTTATCCACATGGGATGCCTGGGACATTCTCCCTAGACAACATGAAGCCCGAGTGTCCTGACAGGAAGCTGCCCAGGGGCTGAGTGTCCTTATGTACCTGCTGCCTACAGATCTTTAGCTCTCAGAGTGGGATATGTGGCCTGAATGACCCACCCACCCACCCATGCAGGGCCTTTTCACACTTAACTTCCATTGGTCAGTGTCTGAGAGGAATTTCAAGATCAGGGACAGAGGCTGGAGTTCTCACTGCGAGTGCCAGCCTGTCTCAAACGTCCCCAGATCTACTGGGCCATTGCTACAGTGATCAGGCGATGTGGTGTGTGATGTTGCAGCCACAGCGCTCCACCCACCCCCATGCAGCCTTTGCATGGACATAATGTGAAGGCTTTATGCAGGACGGCCCTAGGAGCTTGTTCCACAGTACCTGAAGATGGAGACAGCCACACATGTTTGGAGCCACTCCAAGACAGAAGTGTTCTGTGATGTGTGAATGCAGTGTCAGAGCGTGCGCAGCCATCCTTGAGGGCCAAGTGTGAAAAGGTCCATAGTGTGCATGCAGAGAGGGAAAAGAGCAATTTAATAGGTCTGATTCACTTGCTGTTTTCCCGAGCAACTTCCAGCCACATTTCTGGTGATCCAGGAAGTGGCCTAGGCAGGGAGATCAATGCTACAAGATGCAGTAGCATCCTATCAATGGCCAGAAACTGCCATGAGGTGCATAGTGTTTGCCCATTGCTTCAGTTGGCCATGGCAGCTTGGCCCAGATCTTCCCAGAAGCTGAATCCAGTGCTGTCTCTGAGAAGCATTTGCCAGGCACTGATCGTCCAGCACACTAAAGATAGTGAGTGATTTTTCCATATATTTTTATTTGAATTTTGGCAGCAATGCACAGATGGTACTCCAATACACCTTTGGGGCTATCTGTTGGTCTTGCCACAACACTAGCCGGTTGGATCATTGTCATCATTTTTCCGTTTCCATTTTTTTATTTGCATACTGCCTTTCCAAAAACAAAATTGTCCAAGGCAGTTTACAACAAACAGAAAATATGTAATAAAAAATAACGCATCAAACATTAATAATGCATGATAAAGTTGCAAATATCATACAAAAAAAAACATGATAAAATTACACAGAACGTTGGAACAGAACAGAGACAACAATGCCAGGTCTTCTCTGCACCAAGAACTCCTGAGTTTGGGGGAAGGGCAGGATCCCGAGATGTCAGTCCCCCTTCTCATTCTCCATTCTCACCAGGTGCCACTGCAGTTCATAAACCAGGGGGGCAGAGGGCGGAGGGCAGGACAGCAAAATGCAGGTCTCTCCTTATCTTCTCCACACTGGAATTCTCAGATCCAAATTCAAAAGCAAATACAAGTTGCTTCAGCTGAGACCTTTTGAAATGGAGGGAGTAATAGGGGGGTCCAAATCTTTCCACGTTCCAGATGAACAGAAGTGTTCTTAACCCCACAATCCAGTCTTCAACAAACTGGTGGTTCATATTTCAGAAAATACTGGAACACAAACCTGCTGCAATAAAATATAGAAACAGAAGACTCAGCTCATCCGTTGCTTTGTTACTGAAGAGTCTTGGAGAGCAACACATTCTAGTATAGTAAAAGAAATTCCTCTTTTCATCCTGTGCAGTTTCACCTCTGTCTTCATAGTACCACAATAAATGTTTAAGCTTTGCTGTATAGTCATCATGGTACTCTTAAGCAACCTTATGTCTTATAAGGCCCTCCCTCATGTCCACAGAATATACCTTTTTTAAAAAAGGAAAGTTTATTGAAATTCAACTAGAGCAGTAACAATAAACCTTTCTAGAAAAACAAGAACAATGATGGGTGAGGGAGAACTGGATTGTAACAATAAGAAAATTACAGAAATAGGAAATAGGCATATGCTATTTCCATTCTTTCAATAGAAAGTTAAGGGTAACACAAGTTGGTAACTATATGGAAACAAGTGAAGAGGAAATTAAAAGAGGCCATACATCTATAAAGGAGTCTTTCAATTAACAGGCCTGCATTAATAGATTTTGATGAGTAATTAATGCCAGAGCAACTAAATGCCAGCAGGATATACTTGAGTCCCCCAGAGTACGTCAGCCAACTGGAGAATGTATTTTTTTCTGTTTAGACTCCCAGAAGTTTCTTTCCACTCTCTGTTCTTCTGTCCCTCCCCTACATTTCTGCTTGGACATTCTCCTTAAAATGTTCAGTGCCAGCCAGAAATGAAGAACAAGTGGCTGTCTTTTAGTTACTAAATTTATACAGCTGCTGCAAAATGAGAATTTCCCATGCAGGCAGCTCACAAAAATAGCGCTATTTGTTTAATTATTCACTGGTTTCTCCACGGATTGTTAGAGCACAACTTAATACATGATTTTTAACATCTGCATCTGCTAAGCCTCACATTAACCGTTCTGCAACTAAAAACTATCTGAATTTCCCTTGTGCCCCAAAGGCTAAAGATCCTAAACAGAGTATGTTCTAGGATTTTTAAACATTCTTTGGCACAAGGTCTCTCAAGCTAATTTGATCATAGCAGTTTTAGCGTACATGTTAAGATTATAAATTCAGTCTTGATGTCTGGGTCAGTGATAGCACCTATACAATTCAGTACTCAATTGTGTGCAAAATATGTGGAAAGATAATCTAACCAAGGATATCTCTATTTTAAAGCATCCTACTGCATTTCAGATCTTCATGCTCATTTTTGTTTTTAATCAGGCCATGTTATTCAGAGGAAGCAAGAATATGGTTTCACATTGGATCAGGACCATCTATGCATTTGCTTTTTCGGTAGAACCTCAAAGCCAAGGACGCTATACCTGTTCCTTCCGAAACGCTCCTGGAAATAAAACAGCTTTAGTGACACTTTTAGGTAAGCTAACTTCAATGTCTTGTACAGTATATGTATGCAACATAATAGCTATTTTGAATGAAAATATTTCAGCTGGTTTTCTCATTGAAAAAAGCTGAAGCTACAGCAAAGCCAAAAATTAGAGCAAAGAAGGAAGGAAGAAAAATCATCTTTAATTTATTTAAATATTCCAGATCCAGTACAGGTTTAACATTTCAGTTCAATTCTAGCTTCCCTCCTTATTGACCTTAAACTGGTTTCAACTTATAATTATTATTTTTTTACTGTTATTCCTTACTTACTGTATATTCTGGCGTATAAGACTACTTTTTAACCCAGGAAAATCTTCTCAAAAATCGGGGGTCGTCTTATACGCCGGGTGTCATCTTCTTATACGGCAAGTATATCCCAGACTCTTTATTTTAACTGGAAAGTTGGTATGTAGATTATTTACCACTTACACAGAGACCCAGATAAAAGGTGGGATAAAGTGCCAGCCCCTCAATCCCCCTCCCCTATTTTGCCTGTCATTTTCTGAAGCACAGAGACAAAGGGACTCGGGGGTAGTGCTGTCAGCAGATTCTCTTCCCAGGTCTCTATAAAAATCTGCCCTCAATATATTTTTTAAAAAGTTTCAGAACAGTTTTAAGTCCTTTGAATGGACAGAAAGTAATATGTGAGTGTGGAGCATCCAATAAGGTATGCTAGGCCCCTGCTTGAAGTAGTGGTAATAACAAAACATCAGATTCAGGGCATAGGACAGTATTTGATTTATGAAATTTGTTGCCATGAAGAAATGGAGACTGACCGGAGGCGTTTTCGCACATGGGGTTTTCGAACGCGTGCAAGACAGCCTCAAACGCGGCATACGCATTGCCACAGCGGGGCTTGCGCTCCGACGCATCCGGAGCTGTCTTGCGTGCGTTCGAGATGTTGAGCACTTTAAAGTGCTCTACATCCGTTCCGGCGTGGACGAAGCGCCCGCAGCCATTCAGGGAGAGAAGCATTCGCTCATGTTTCTCTCTCCCTGACAGCCGCGGGCTCGCCTCCCCCGCCAGTGCTGGCTGACAATCAGCTGATTGCCTGCCTTGCCGGCTGCGGGAGCCTTGGCAGCCGTCTCCCCACGCCTTGCCGGCATTTGCCGGCTAAGGCACTTCACAATGCTTTGAGCATTCGCACACAGGCGCGCCGGAATGTGTTTACATGCGTTCCTGCGCTCCTATGTGTGAATGGTCAAAGCGTCCTGAAGTGTCTTAGGCTTCCCGTCCTACACCCGTTCCAAATGGAATGGATGGAGTGCGAAAATGCCTCTAGATAGTTTTAAGGCAAGATGTTAGATACACAGAAGACAGTAACTGCTCATATCTTATCAGAAGTAGTTTTTGCATCTCCTGCTACTGGCCAAGATAACCTAGTGGGTTTATTATGTCCTGAATGCCAGTTGCTAGGTGACACAGGTAGGTGCATCCTATTAGGAACCCTGTGAGAAACAGGGAACTGTATGAAAAGTTTTCTGGTCTGTTCTAGAGATTCTAGCCGCTCCTGAGGAGGCCTATCCACACACTGTGCCACCATCCCAGACCTAACTCCAGCTGCTCCGGTCTTTGCTAGCTGTGGACAGGTAAAATCTTGTCCACAGCTAGTGAGCTACTGGTCAGCAGCATTTGACCAGGTGTAAAGCTGCCAAGTGTGGCCAGATGTCTACAGCTGTGCAATCATGTGCCATGGACCAGTTGCTATGGCAATGTCCAGGTGCAAGCATCTGATCTTTATCTCACTGAAATGGTATCACTATACCATTCCACTGAGGAAAGCGCAAGCAGACCTTGGCTGTGTTCACACCTAAGTTTTAATCCAGCTTCAGTCTACCTCCAGAGCAAGAAAACACAGCAGCAAATTGACCAATCATTTTCTTTCCACATTATCTGTCCCAAAGGTGAATATTCTGAGTTATTAAACACTAAAAGAAAACAGCTTGTTATTTTGCTGATGTATTCTCTCACCCTGAAAGTGGACTGAAGATGGATTAAGCCTTACGTATGACCACAGGCCTTGTGATGTTCTTGTATTTGCACTCTAATACAGAGGTGGATTTGGAGTTCCTTCAGATGTAATTGTGTTTTGTACTTAGAGACCTGCTCTGTTCCTCAACTTTTCCAACTAATTTTGAATTTCTATAATCTCAATTTGTTAAACCTCTTAACAGATAAGGAGCTCATCAATGTCACTAATACAAAGGATGTTTTTGAAATCGGCATGGAGGAGACAACTTGTCTTGAAGTTAAACTTGAAGCAAACTTACCCATAAGATGTATTTGGATGTTTTCTCAAATGTCGTTTCCATGTAAGCAAATTTACACAGATGGCCACAGGTAACTGATTTTCTTTGAATGTTTTGGATTCTTTCACAATTTTTTGATGTCCCAGAAATCAGCCATAGTTGTGGTGGCATCCTCTGATCCCACCACTGGAGCAGGAAACATGCCATGTACATGGTCAGTACCACACATACCTACAGTCTTTGAAGCTTTAACCTTATACCCAGCATCACTTTGTGCTGGATTGAAAATTGTTTTCTCAAAACTGTCAGCTATTTTCTGTACAGTTCTAAGTTGCCGGTAAGCTGCCTTTGCTACTACCCTCTTTCCGGACAGCAGCAGCTGGGGTATAAGAGAATGAAAAGTGCAAGAACGTAGGGTGTGCTCTAGTATTCGAAGGCATTTGAAATTTGATCGTATTCATCCGTATGTCGACATTTGAATTCAAATAGAATGTCCATAAATTTGAATTTAAAGATTCGAACAAATTTCAAATTTCAGATCTATTCGTTTGAATTATCTGGACATTCATATGTGTACGGGTTCATACATGATGTCTACTTGCAGATATGTATCTTTCCCACATCTGTAGGCATTTTTATGGATCCGTATGGGATGAAAATGGGTTTCATATGAGATAACTATGGGATGCATATGGACATGTACAGATGTATATGGGATGCGTAACGACGCGTGCGGGCACATACAAATGTTGTCGACATTCGTAAGTGCAGATTCAAATTGAAAATTCAAATGGATAGATTCAAATTTACCTAATTTGAATAGAATTTGAGTAAGTTTGAATTTTAAAGATTTGAATCAAATTGCGTTTTTGGATATTCAATTTTAATCTAATCAAATCCTGAAAATTGTATTCGTGCAGACCCCTACAATAGTGCCTTGATGGAATTTACCAGTGGGTCACCTTCAAAACCGGATTTCATTTTGCAGAGACTGGCTTCAAGCACAATGAGGGCAGGAACATGTAGTTGCCAAGTCCCAGAGGCTCCCACCATTTGTCCTTTCTTGAAAACTACAAAACTGGAAAACCTAAGATCACCTATTCCAAGTAAAGTTAGAGATGTGAGAACTTCATCAAAGAGATCAGTTTCAAAGCAGTTCTTGAAAATGTGGCTAAGACTTCACTTATTGGTTCCTGGCACCTCCATAGGTCAAAGAAGACACCCAGGCCGTGTCTTCACGGCAACCTTATCTCGGATTCAAAATGTTTTCAGTCCTCGGAGTCTGCATGGCAGTTTGGCTTAACACGCTTTCTCCGTGTTAAACCACCCCAAAGCCTGGTGAATCTCAATCCTGATTTCAACAGGTCTCTCTCACTCTGGATCATGCGCTTGAAACGTTTTACATTTTTTACTGTGTGGACAGTGCCATGTTAAGGGATGAGAATCGGTGTTCAGGGTTTCCCTCTCCCAATAGCTTGCTTCCAAAGACAGTGATTTCAGTGTTAAAAATCCATCCTTAACAGCAGCGCTACACTGTAGTGATGGAACCATTTCAACCTGATAACAATGTTGCAATTTTGTGCAATTATAAAAGATCTGACTTTAGAAAGGGAAAGGAAGGGAGGGAAGCAGCTGAGGTTCTGTGCAAATGTTTAAAGCAAAGGGGCTTTAGTTGCCGCTGCTGCTGTGTGCCCTGAGCAATGGGGAGAGGAGGGGAAAGAATCGCTGTCTGGCTGCGCGCTGCCAGTTTTCCTCCATCCATGGAAGTGGCAGCCACCCAGCCACCCAGTTAGGCTCGGTGAAGGGGTCCCTTGTGGGTGGCACGTCCATGCCAGGAGGAAGAGGGCAGGGCAGCCCCGAAAAGCGGCTTTTAAAAAGTAGCCTCTTGAGTCCCCCCTTGAGTCCCGTACGCCACATACGATCCTCAGAATCCGGATCCAACGTGATTAAGTTAAAAGTAATGGGAACAGGCAAATTCGCATTTGCATCCGGTTCTATTTCAGTTTAGGGAAAGCGAAATAAGATTAGCCCCCAGTGTCAGTCCAAGTGCCTCCAGGCACTGAGAGGAAATTGTGGGATGTTGTTTAGATCCTATAATTACCTCTTGTTGCCCCAGCTAAACGGCAGGGGACAATCCTGGATCAAACCCAGACTCTTACCTTGTATGTCATTTCCTCGCAGAATTGCTACTCTTGCAAAAGTACCCATATGTAGGGAGCACCCACCCACTTCCCTTTGTTTCTTTTATGTGCTTCTTACATCCAGGTACTTTTGGAAGAGCAGAGATTCCACAAGGAAATGTCAGATAAGAGAAACCCGATGTCAGAGTTGAATTTTTTATCATGTCTATATTGCTGTTTTTCGGTGCACTGTCACTGGGATTGCCACAGGTATTTGTGGCAATCCCAATCTAGTCATGGGAAAACTGTGTTTTTAAAACCACATTCTGGAGGCACATCACACCTCCATTTTTGGCCATACCATGGAAGTCTTGTGGCAAACATGCCAGTACCCTTTTCTAATGCAACTGCTTTGCAGGAAAACATCTGCCACTCTGTGTGGAGGAGGTGCTATTCCGCAGTGCCTCCTTGCTCCAAAATGCAGATGAAGAAGGTGCAACTCTTTCTTTCCACGGCAACTCCTAGATCCACAATGCCTCCACTCAAAAGTGGAGATGTGGCCCGAGTCAGCCACCATACTACCCTGTGGCCCAGGACTTTCAGTACATAGGCTGATCTCTCCCAATAAGAGCATTAAATGTTGGCTCCTCAAAGGATGCTCAGAATAGCATTCTAAGCAGTTTCACATGTTGTTAGTAGGATTCCAAAGCAAAGTGTCTCAAACAGAAAGCTGTCAAGCTTCTACTCAAGGCCATCTAGGGTGAGAGATAATCTTATGGAATTGCTCTTACTGTGATTCTCCTCAACCCCCTCCACAAACTCACACTTATTGTTTATCTGAAATCTGCCTTCTTGTAGTCACTTGGTATCAAACAACGTAGTAGATTTCTTCCCTGCTACATTAAGATCATCTAAAGAAGTATTGCCATGGGTCCCACAACTCCAACGCTGTCTTCTTACAGATATCTGCAGCCAGACCTTCTATGTGGTGGCACCTATCCTCTGGCATGATCTCCTTTCTAATATTGGGCAGCACTTCTTCTTTTTAACCTGCCTTTCATCCAGACTTTCCTTGTGTGATGCAGTTACAGTTATCATTTATTGTATAGATCTCATTTTTTTTTAGTATTGGCTTCAATATTGTTAGACTGTTGTTTTTAGTTTTTATAAATTCTCTTTTTTTTATCATGTTTTCACTGAAACCTGTGTTCACTCAAGTCCATTATTATGTTCTGTCCTACCTTCTGGCCCTTTTCCCTGTGATACTTCTTCAGGTTCTCTCTTACCAGCTAAAATTTGCAGGGTGTACCACAAGTTTGCAACGTACCACAAGTGTGCAAGGTTGATGCGCACTCATGGCACAAAGGGTGCCCTGGAAGACTTCATAGTCTACAGTACAAAACCCTGTAGTCATTGGCATACAAGAGTGCTTGTAAAGAACTTTCTGGGCTCAAACCTCACTCTGTACTATCATGGCTCTTGTCTGGGGTAGGCAATTTGGCCCAAGCTGTGACTGATTGCTCTTGGTACAAAACAAGGATGGTCTTCTCCATGCCAGCTCCCAGTCCCCATGCTAGCTCTGAAACTCACACCAGCTTTGGAGCCAGCACAGGGAGTGGGGGATGCCAAGGTTCCTGGCCTTTGGAGCTCCTAGGAGGGGGGCATCTCAGTGGCACATTTTATTGTGTTGCCGAAATGGATCCTCTGTGGTCTGGTATGCCATCCCCTAGTATGCCAGTAGACTGCAAAATAGTAGAGTGGACTAGGATGCCATTTTGGGCACCCTAGCCTGTTCTATGCTCCATCCTGTGCAAATGGAACATACTAGGTGGAGGACGCTGCTATTCTGCACTAGGGATGTACACAAATGTGTTTTTTTGGCATTCAGTTTGTAACGAATTAAATGTTGGAAAATGTGTATTTGTAGAAATAGACGCTTTCAAATGTGGTAAAATTCTATTTGATACGAATGTATTCATATGAATTCATACGAATGTTTGATACAAACAAATATGTATCGGATACGAATGGGTATGTATCGAATATGTATCCAAGATACATATTCGATACATATTCTGTAACAAATCTGCTCTGGAAGCGTCAAATATGACCTGAATCCACTTTTAATATGCTCTGAGTCCATGTCGAATGCACTCTAGATCCTCACAGAGGTGACTGGCGCAGCTGCTTTCCCACTTCCCCAGTTTAACAAATGTCCGAATTATTTGTACAAATGTCTGGAAACATTAATATTTGTACGAATGTTGGTGTATGAATATCGTAACATTCAATTTGTGTACAAATGTCCAAATTTGTGTGAGTAACAAATGTTACAAATATTCATGAACATCCCTATTCTGCACTAATGCGTCAATTGCAGAGGCCTCGATCACACCATGGTTTGATCGGTACAGAAAGGCCCTCATTTTTCTGTTTTTACATTGTGAAAAGAAATTATTGTTGGGATAAATGAGCCATTGGCCCAGGCCATCAGGGGTCTTTTTTATTCTTATACTGAGGATTTTGCATCTGGCACATGGGTCAGTGTCAAGATCTCCCATGACTCTGCAGCACCAGTATAGCTGAGTATTGACTCCTCCGCTTACTTAAGCACAAGGAGGAAGTTGCTAGGTTTCTGTGCATCAGACCTTGGAAGCACGCTTTGTCACCGTACTCCTTTGTGGGTTCCTGTACCGTGAAAGCTGTTCACTTATTTAAAGAGATGTACTAACACACCTTCCACTTTTTAATAATAGCAAAACAAGGAACATGTGCGTGCGCACAGACACATGAACACAAGCATGCAAAGGAAACCTCATTCTTTCATGTGGTTAACTTTCGTTGGGGCCCGGTTAGCATAGGAATCCATTTGAATGAAACTATGAAGTTGATTGTCTTGAAGAGATAAACATAAAGGTGGCATGAGACAGGACAGATTGTTCAGTATTCGGCACATTGTTCAGCGGGGTTCTTGTGAACCCAAACACCTCTCTCCTTTAAAATTCATGCTTCTCTAAATGTTGCGCAGTTCTGCAAAAAAGAAAAGAAAAAAGTGCATATAAAAAGGTTTATTTAAGTCCAAGTGAATATTGTCTTAAAATGTTGTGAGCCGCCCAGAGACCCTCGGGTATGGGGCGGGATATAAATATAAATAAATAAATAAAAATGTATATAAATGAATTATTTTCAGGAAAAGGAAATACACGAAAAAACCGCTAGTTTGAACAGTGGTTCTCTGTTGTCCTCCAAATGTTCCTGAAAAAGAACTTCCAGTGATCTGCTCCTGGTTCTCAAACTGTGGTCATTCAGATGATGTTTCTGAGTAACATTCCCACTGGGGCTGGTACAGAATGCTGAGAAGGGAATGCTGGGAGTTGTTCTTCAGGAATATCTAGCGGACCTCAGCTTAAGAACCATGAAAAGCTGGAAGCCAAGGATCCATTCACACAGGGCCTCATTCCGCATTATAAAATAGGGACCTATTTTGTGCTGAATTACACTGACCTCCAATTTATATTTTAAAACAATTGCTGTTTTTGATTACTGTCTCCAAAACTTCTAATTAACCAAGCCAGTATTGAGAATTGTTACTTCCAAATAAAAAAGGTAATTTCTTCTCAGAACTTTCTTCTTGGTTTTTCTTTTGTGGGGATGATTTTAAGTCTGTGGCAAAGCTTCTCTTCTACCTACAACTTCCTCTAATGCTTTCCACAAAGTGTCTTTAGCGCCCTTCAGTTTTCTGTTCCCTCTTCATAAAATAGAAGGTATTTCTGCCTTTAAACCATCACTCACTTTCACTTCCTGAGTAGAAACCAAAGCATTTTGATGTCTTCCTTTATTTTTTCAAGACTTGGACTCGTTGTCTGGAGTAAGCCTGTCCCATGAAAACTGGAATTTCTATTTAAATGTCAATAATAACATTTATTTATTTATTTATTTATTATTTACTTATTTATTTATTTATTTATTTATTATTTAAAACAATAACAGCATTGTTAAAGATATAACTTTTATTCATTCATTCTGTATTCCCATTTATTGCTCTTGTATTTATATCAAAAATTTTGTTGTTATTGTTTCCTGTGGAAGGATATTTTATATATCTAGGTTTAGAAGGCTGGATTGAATAGTATAACATCATACATAATCTTTGATTGTCCCTCGGGAGGAGTCAGGTGTTTGAGCTATGATTTTATTGCTTCACCTATGTCCTTTTCTGCACTCACCTGCAATAGATCCAGATCAGTGGATCATGGTTCTGATCTGGCCCATGCTTCACCTTGGCTGTAAAGCAAGTTCACCCAAGCTTTATAGCCACCACCACCCATGCCTATGAAGCCTGGAGGTGGTGGTGGTGGTATGCTATGGCATTCCACTGAAAAGCAGTCCCCTGATAGTTCTGGATCACAGAGATGTGCCATCTGATCCAGTCTGATTATAGACCCAGTTTGACAGGTTTACAGAACTCCCTTTTTTCTGGGGACAGCGTAATCCAGATCGCACTCCCTAGAACCTGCTCTTCTGTTGTAGCCTCCATAGCAAGGCACTCATGGGACAGAAAACCTGCTGCTCAGTTTATTTGGTAAATTTGGGAGTGGACAGGAGTAAACACTTGTTTTATGCTATTTTATTTTGAATTAAGCATTATCTTGCAAATTCTATCCAGTAGCTCTGAAGCCCTTCCTTTTGAGGGAAGATGAAACTGAAGTTGAGACCATTTCCTGTTTGGTTATCTGCATCCTTTTCTTTCTCCTGGAGAATACTTTCATGTGATTTGGAGCTTCCCGGTGTTATCTATCTTTCTAGCAAGTATCAGAAGGAGAAGAAGGGTTCAAAACAAAGTTCAGAGAAACAAAGATGAGGCTCCAATCAGAACCTCACCCCTCCCTTGTCAGTTCTGGACCGTTCTTTGGAAGTTCTTTCATCTTTGGGCTGCGTTCACACCTAAGTTTCAATCCAGTTTCAATCTACCTTCGGAGTGAGTCAACACATCAGCAAAGTGACCAGTCACTTTCTTTCCTCTTGATCTAACCCAAAGTTGCATTTTCTGAGTTAGATAATCCTGGAACAAACAGTTTGTTGCTTTGCTAATGTCTTGCCTTATTCTGAAAATGGATTGAAGCTGAATTAAAACTTAGGTGTGAACACAGCTTTTTAAGGGCCATTAACCTAAATGGAGTTTCTTCCGTTCATCAGTCATCTTCTTCAAGGCAAAGCTGCTGCTTCCAAACTGTTTATGAAAAAAAACTAGAAAGAGCTTGCTCTTGGATAGTTGCCTACTTTTTTTTTTTTAAGCAACCACTACACCACTTCAATCATGACTGCATCTGAATGCATGCTTGAGTAACCTTTCCTTCCTTTCTTTAAAATCAGCATCTCTTCAAAGTTCTGTGATCACAAACACCAGCCTGGCGAATATATATTCTACGCAGAAAACGATTACTCAAATGTGCAAAAAATATTAAAACTACATGTGAAAAGTAAGTGTTTCCCCCCCCCAAAAAAAATAATGGTTGCTGTTTATGCATTATTCCCTCTGACATTTTTGCAGATGGTAGTTGTGTTCCTCGGTGGGGGTGGGGGGTGGGATTCTGCACTGGCTTCTGAAACTTAGAAGTGAGGTCTATGTAAGTCTAATAATTGTTATATCTAATTATAAAGAACATAAGAGGAGGCCTGATAGATCGGGCCATAACCCTTCTAGTCCAACATTCTGTACCACACAATGGCCTGCCAATTGCTTATGGGCATCTCAAGCAGATGACAAGGACAAGACCCAACTCAGGTTTAGAAGAACAGCTATAGCTGAGGCCTTAGGGAGCTGAAAGGGCCTCTCCCAACAGTGAGGTGACATGCTAACCTTTTTCAAAAATGCTTTGCCAGTGCAAAGGCCAGGCTTTGGGTCATTTTATGGCAGATTGATCTTCCCAACAAAAAAATATGGCCTTTGCCGACATAGTGGAGAAAATGATAGCTTTTAAAAGAAAGTGTGAGAAATCCAGTGCAGCATTAGGCCTGTCTGCTGGCCTAGATCCCTGTCTGACCACATTTGGTCTGGGTCAGTGCTACTGGCCTGTATTGGAGGACTACCATATTTAATCATTTTTGTTCCTAGTGTCTAATGCTACTGGTTTCAAAACACCCCATTTGGAAGGAGTATTTTGCAATTCTAGTGCGTACAGTCCAGCCAGACTGGATCCCCTTTGCCACTGTTCAGGGAAACTGAAAACAACACAGAGGCAAGCCTTGTGATATAGCTAGCTTGTTTTCTTGAAAAATAACGTAACTGGAAATGCTCAGTCTCAACATCTTGGCTCTTTTTTGCTCTGTCTTTGCAGGGAAGCCTAAAGTACAAATACAGTCATCAACAGATCAAGTATCATGCATTGCTGAGAGTAGTCCTGCATCGTCCTTCTTCTGGAAGAAGTGTCCTGAAAGGAAAATAAAGTAAATGAAAGTAGTCTAAAGCTGTGTCCCCAAGCAATAAAAAGCCCGTTAAAAAGCTTCTTTTGCCATGGAGCATCTCCATGCATGGCTTTTCTCTGAGCTTCCAGCGGCACAAAAGGAGGAAAATACACGAACAAAAAGTGCCCTTTAAACAAGACTACCAGCGCACTTTTTGGAAGCTGTGGGTATTCCAAGCAACACTGTGCATTGAGACACTCCGTGGCAAAAGGGGCGGGGATTGGTGGCCAAGATCTCAGAAAAAAGTACCCTGGCCCTGCTGCCTCTGCCACCTGCACACACAGCTTTAAACATTCACACATCTCCCAGAACTGCAGTAGCTTTCCTTCCTTTTCCCTTTCTAAAGGTCAAAACTTTTAAAGAGCCAGAATTGCACAGAATTGCAACATTGTTATCAGGTGTGAAGTGGGTGGATTGCTACAGTGTAACCGCTGCTGTACGGGGTGGATTTTTACAGTGAAATCACTATCTTTGGAAGCAAGGTCTGGATCCCAAAGTGATAAATGTTTCTGGTGGGTTTTGCAGGCACGGGAGACGAACAGAGAACTTGTAAATATGGCTGTTTTTCTTTTGGACTTGTCGGGGTTTGTCTCCCTGTTGTGGCCGCACAGATCACAGTCCCTCCCCGTTCCCGCAGGCACCCTATCAAGCAGAGAGTGGGAGGGGAGAATAAGAACATAAGAGCATAAGAGAAGCCCTGCTGGATCAGGCCACAGCCCATCTAGTCCAGGATCCTATCTCACACAGTGGCCCACCAATTCCTTATGGGCATCTCAAGCAGAAGACAAGGGCAAAACCCTCACGTGCTCTCAGATCCCAGCAAATGGTCTTAAAGGCACTCTGCCTGTCTCCCCAGCCTGGAGGATGTACCTATTGAGGCCTCCCTTCCTCACACTGGGGCAATGTAAGGGAGGGCCTGCCCCCTTCTAGTATGCTCTGTCCACACAGGATGGAGTGTAGACCAGATTAGGGTGCCCAAAATAGCAAGGTTTACTAGTAGACCTCGATGTCAAGATCTACTAGTGTACTAGGGCAGTATAACATACCATGGAACCATATGCATGACGCTCCTCTGTGGTTCAGTGTACCATAGGGGACCCATTTCAGTGATGCTGAAATGGGCCTCCTGAGTGTCTCCCTGTACTGGGATAGCCCAGGTAAGTGCAGAAATGGGATCAGTCAAGCCTCTAGTCCAAATTATGGATATCTAGGCCTAACTGTTCACTTTCTCTATTCCTCCACTTCTGCTTGTAATCATACCCTTGACTTACGGAAGGCTGAGCAAGCATTACAAACTGAAAATATTTATTTTTTTCTGCAGCTGTACAGAAATCACTGATGGGATTTCAAATGACCTACCTGAAGAAAAGACTTTCGGCTTCTGGATTAGAAGAAGCACTTTAAATACAAAGGGAATTCCAGCTAGATTTTATGTTGAATGCTGTGCAAACAATTCTGTTGGCTCATTCTGTCAAAGTATCGATATTAAATCTGAAGGTATCCAATAGTTTTTCTTACGAAGCTAGATTTTGCATTTGTTTGGGCACAACTGTAAAAAGTTGCAGAGAGCATTGTGTTTCATAAGCAATGTGCAATCATTTATCTAACTGATCTCCTAGAAGATTTACTTGTTGTTGCTTGTAAGCACGAGTTTTTGAAAAAAAAAACATTGAAAATACTAAATGATATTTAGGACGTGTAGCATATTGAAAAATACTATTTTGTTACTGTAATTCACTGAAGCCTAAACCTTACGACAAAACCCTTCTGAATGCATTGTGCTGTACATTGAATCAATAGGGAATTTGTTGCCAAATTTGGTATTGTAAGAACCTTGATAACTTTGGCTGTTTCCGCATGTTGTGGGCTATCCTACATCATGCTCACCCAAGTTACTGAGAGCCCATACTAAGGGCTGCCTGCATTTCAGACAACCCACACCAGCAGCTGGAATTGAAGGCTGGGCCCACTTCCTGACCTTTGCAATTCCCAACTGGGGCTTTTTTCCAGAGCTGCTTCCAGGTGTCCAGCAGAAAAGAGGCCAGACCTGGTATACTAGCCCATGAGTTACCAGCAGAAGTCTACTTGTGGATAACTTGTTTTCAGGTTTACTGGAGGAGCAGGATAAGGAACGATTCTGATGCCATATCCCACTCCATTGCTCTGTCCAGTGCAGATGGAGCATTCTAAAATGGACTTGTCCTCTGTCATCCTGCACCACCATGTAGAAGGAAGAGCCTAGATTGCTCTGCGGACTGATAAACTGGTCTGTGCAGAAACCAACTTAGGCCCCATCCATAAGGGGAATAAAACACCATTATGATGCCCCTATGGTGAGGTTGCCACACATAACTGAGGCAACTCCTTCCATAGCCACACGATTTCCCCCCAACCCCCCCCCCAAAATAACGGAAAACCAGTGCTGATATTGAGTTTTCCAGCAATAGCACCTTTTACCTACCTTATGGACTGAGCCACCATCATAGCTCCATCCACCATGCATGTGTGAGGCTTAAAAGATGCCAATGTGTGCATCTGGGTATTCAGCACCAGCCAGTTACCCAGATGTGCATGTCAATAAAACCTGCAAAGAAAACGCTGGCTATGGTGCTGTCAGGCTAGTCAGGGAAGATGGTGGGAGATTCATATCCTGGTTATTCCATGCTAGTGGGATACTAGGCCACCGTCTAGAAGTGGTCTTAGTTTGTAGTACTTCCATGTTGGCTACTGTCCTCGCCATTACTATCAACAGTGCATTGAAGGACAAAATTTGATTTCAACCATATACATCTTTTTAAATTGCAGGGGATGTCTTGGTTTGGTGGCATAATGTCGTCTTGTATGGAGCTTCTGGATTTTTTCTTCTGATCATTGTTATGCTATGCATATTGATCTGGCAAAATTACAGAAAGGTAACAGCCAAATTAATACCTTACTTAGATTATTTGTTTGTTTGTTTGTTTGTATTTCTATCTCGCCCCATACCCGAAGGTCTCAGAGTGGGTTACAATATTATATTAATCTTAGACAGGTCTCTGCCTTCAAGCTTATAGTCTAAAGAGACAAGATACAAAAGGAAAATGGTGTGGAAGGGAACAGGGAACAGCAAAAAGCAAGCACTTGAGGTCTTCAGTTCCAGTTCTTCTGTTCATTTCTTATTGCTGGAATTTTCCTATTCTCTTTACTCTCCTCGGGTGCATTCCCAAAGGCACTAAAATCCAGACTGGGTTTGAATTCGGCATCCAGGGTTTCCATTACATCAGCAAGTAATCTGACTTCGGCAAGCCCTGTTCCCATTCAACTTTTCCCCCCCCAGATTTTCTGAGCACTATCCTGCAGAAATCCGGGGGGGGGGGGGCCAACCCTGGTGAAAACAGGACTTTTCTGACAAACTCATAGTGAAGCCCGCTTTTTTTTCTCTCTCCCCTCCATTGCTGGCTTGGGTTTTTAAAGAGGCAAATCCCAAGAGCAGCTAATGATACATTTGTTTCAAGGCAAGCTGTCTTTTCCCCTCTCCTCCACTGCTTCAAAGGCAACAGAGAAAGCTGCTAACAATCGGATACATTGCTTTCCTATCAGCTGATTTTTACAGGCAGGCTGCTTTTTTTTTTTTTTTTTTAACAGGAGTCCTTCGCTTGTCTGCTTGAGCTCAGGGAGAGGATGTGAAAAGGAGAGAAATCAGAGGGCTTAGAAATCAGGGTTTAATTTTTTATTTTTATTTTTAAAGTGCCACCTTCTAACTCTCTGGGGCTTCAGCTAAAGTGAAGGCTGCTTTGAACGGAGGCAGTGCACAGGGTGGGGTGGGGATTTAGAAGTCCTGGGAATGGCTGTATTCAGATTTTCTCTTTGTGAGTGGGAATGTCTATATTCGGATTAATCTGCAGGGACTCTTATTTCAGATTAAAAAATAGTCTTTTTTAGTCCAAAGTTTTTAAAAAGAGGACCAAATAAGCTAAGTGGGAATGCACCCTGAGTGTGTCCTTTTTTCACTGATCACAATTACCCATTCCCTGCAGCCATTTAAATATGAAAGCCAGATGCAAATGATCCAGTTGATTGGCTCTTCAGATAATGAATATATCTATGTTGACTTCAGTGAGACTGAATATGAACCCAAGTGGGAGTTTCCTAGAGAAAATCTGGAATTCGGTGAGCAGTCCAGAAATTTGCCATGAAATTATATATACGCTTTCTCAAATTTCAAGATGAGGATAATTTCCCCCCTCCTTTTTAGGACAAGTACTTGGCTCTGGAGCATTCGGGAAAGTGGTGAACGCCACAGCGTATGGAATCAGTGAAGTTGGAGTTTCTGTCCAAGTTGCTGTCAAAATGTTAAAAGGTAAGAAGTGTTCAAATAACAATTTCATGTGGACCTGAAGTGGTTTCAGTTTTCAGAGATCACACAAAACTGGCTGTTCAGTGCCTCAGTCCAGAGTTTCTTGCCATAGTCTAGACTTTCTGTACAGTGGGTTTTATCCAGTCATGATTCATTTCTTTCCCAGAATAATTTGCATTGGTGTTTGTATGTGAATGGTGGCCTGCGTTATCTCCGACAGAAGGGGATGTCCCCAGAGAGGGGAAGGAGGTTTTTCTGCCCTTTGCCCATTCCTGTTGCCACCTTCTTACCTTCTTCCTTCTTAGTGAGCCAGTTTGATCTAGTGGTCAGGGAGTTGGACTCTTATCTGGGAATTCTGGGTTTGATTCCGCTCTCCTCCACAAAGCCAGCTGGGTGACCTTGGGCGAATCACAGCTCTCTTCTGAGCTCTCACAGCCCCACCTACCTCACAAGGTGTTCTGTTATGAGGAGAAGAACAGAAGTCTTGTCAGCCGCTTTGAGTCCCCTTAAAGGTGTGAGAAAAGCGGGGTAGTAAAGCCAACCCTTCTTCTTCAAACACAACAAGGGAGAGGGGAAAGATAGACCAGTATTCACACTTAGGCCCTTTCTGCCCTAAGGAGGCCCCACCCCTACTGGTCCAGCTCTGTCTGCACTGGATGGGACCAGGTCTGGATTAAGAAGGTGGTTAATCCACCTTCTTAATCCAGACCTGTCAGAGAACCAAGGGCTTTGTTCCAGAATTTGGAGGTATGCAGATGGCATGGCAAGTTCTGAAACTACCACGGTATACCGATGTCCATTTGTCTGCTCACTCATCTGCCAGTGCCCTCTTAGTCTCTGGCAGTGGGGCTGGCACCCATTCATGTGCCTGCAGTAGGGTCTGGTACTCACTTGCCCGTCAGCACCCACTTGCCCACTGCCACAGCCACCCAACCCACTTGCAGTTTTGCAGTGCTGCTAACTGGGAGTTCACTAGTTGCTCCTAGTCAAGCTGCAGACAAGCTTTTACTTGTCTACAGCTAGTAGAGACTGGGGCAGCTGGAGTGAGCTCTGGGACACTCCAGGATGAGTGCGGTGCAGTGTGTGGTTGGGCCACCACAGAAGCAACTGGAGCCACTCCTGGAACGTAAGTGGGAATCTTAACCTTAGTTAAGGTTAAGTTGGGAAAAATCTCAGGACACCAAACGATTGACTATGCAATCCAATCCACATGACTCAATCCAGTCCAGATTCTGCTTTCAGAACCTCCATATCCCCTCTCTGTTGAATGTTAAGTGGTTAGAGGTCAGAGACACAACCATTTCAACTCCTGCACTGTGGAACTCACTCCCCAAGAAGTCTCATCTGGCACCTAATCTGCCTTCTTTGAGGTGCCCCCAAATTAAAGAAGCAAGCAGTTCTTCTCCTAAGCATTTAATTCAATCCGACTATACATAGGGGCCGACGAGGAACCAGCAGGGTTTTAGAAACCTAGGCTGCGTCCCCAAGCAACTTATTTGCCTCTTTAGTTTTCCTCTACTGTCCCTCTATTCCAGCGGACTTTAAAAGTGCCGTTCAATTCCAGAATAAGTGTCCCCATGAGGTTCTGTAAAACACGCATTTTAAATGCACCTACTGTTCCCAAGGAAGCGTGTTTTGTTTGTCCACATCTTTTTCTCCCCGCCCACTCTCTGCTTGCTAGGGTGCCGGGGAGACAACCCTGACAAGTCCAAAAGAAAATTAGCCATATTTACAAGTTCTCTGTTTGTCTCCCCTGCCTGCAAAACCCACCAGAGCAATTTATCACTTTGGGATCCAGAGCTTGCTTCCAAAGGTAGTGATTTTAATCACTGTAAAAATCCACCCGGTACAGCAGCAGTTACACTGTAGCAATCCACCCACTTTACAGCTGATAACAATGTTGCAATTCTCCGCAATTCTGGGTCTTTAAAAGTTCTGACCTTTAGAAAGGGAAAGGAAGGGAAGGTTTTGCTGTTCTGGGAGATGTGTGAATGTTTAAGACTGTGTGTGCAGGCGTCTCCATGCGGAATGTTGCTCGGAATACCAGCGGCTTCCAAATAGTGCTCTGGTAGTCTTCTTTAAAGGGCAGTCTTTTTACCGTGCATTTTCCTCCTTTTGTGCTGCTGGAAGCCGGGCATGAGGGCGCTCAGAGGCAAAAGAACCTTTTTAACAGACTTTTTATTGCTTGGGGACAGGGCCTTAAAAGCTTTAATAACATTTTCAATAAATTTTAAAAACCTTTATACTCTGCTGTCTTCTCTCCATTGCTGTGTTGCACGCCATCTTGATTGTATTGAAAGGTGATTGGTAAATAATTAAGCTGTGAACAATAATTGACAAGCTGCCCAAGGTGAGGAAGCAGAACCTAAGAGCCAGGTGAAGACCCTCAGATTCTGCGTGACATTGAACAAAGGCCGAGTCAGCAAGTTGCAGTCTTGCTTCTGGCCATCTGCACATGGTGGGAATGGCAAGATGCAAGCACAGCAGAATAGCTGACTAAAAGCTCTCTCTTCTCCTGGCAAAATGCCATGGAGGCTAAGAGGAAAAACACTCTAGTTATAGGACACCCAAAACTTTTGTGCTATGTCCCTCATATATAGGAGATTTCATTTAAAAGAAGTCCACAGATTCCCACCTTTGTCCTTTGTGAAGCAATCACAGTTTTTGATTTTAAAAGACTGCAGCATCTAAGCAACAGGAATTTGCTAAACAAGTTCTGCAGGACACTGTAAGCAATGCCAATAAACAGGGCATTCACACAGGCCTCAGCTGCCCCAGATCTGTAGCAGGCATCCATCTGGGCAGCAAGGGGAATGAGCAGGTCTGTGAGTCACTGCAACCACGTCAATCATAAGTTAAACTAGCATCCACATGGCATCATCCCTATGTCTCTATGAGGCTGCTTTTTAAACATGCCAATGTACTGTATTTTCTGGCGTATAAGACTACTTTTTAACCCAGGAAAATCTTCTCAAAAGTCAGGGGTCGTCTTATACGCCGGGTGTTGTCTTCTTATACGGCGAGTATATCCCAAACTCTATATTTTAACTGGAAAGTTGGGGGTCGTCTTATACACCCAGTCGTCTTATACGCCGGAAAATACGGTAGTTTCAGGCAGTCCTGCACTCCAGATTGTGCTCTCCAATTTGCAAGGCCAGGGGAGGATCACTGAGTGCTTTCAGCTGAGGATATACCAGGGAAAAGTGTAGTGTGGATACAGGAGAATCCCCATCTTTTCTTTCATGCAGGACTAGTTTGCGTGCTTCCTGTCCCACATAGACATTAGAGTGACTGTTTCAAATCCGCATTGCCAAATCCGATTGTTACCATTAAGCCAACAATCAAAGAAACACTTCAGTGGGAGTCATTGCTACTCAGCTTTACTGTGAATTGAACATTCAAAGATTTGAACGTCACAGGTGGATTGGGACAAGTTAGTGCTTGTGGTCCAGCAGCCAAATGCCAGTCTGAAAAATGAGCAGTGGTGCTGCTGAGTTTATGATTTAGTATTCTGCAATACTAGATTATAACCTCAGTTCCACCACTCATTTTGTGAATGTAAAACTTAGTAATTAAGTGTGCTTCCAATGCTATTACAGAAAAATACAGCTCTTCTGAAAAAGATGCTCTAATGTCTGAACTCAAAATGATGACTCACATTGGGAGCCATGAAAACATTGTGAATCTGCTAGGAGCTTGCACTGGACTGGGTAAGACATAATTTGCAGAAATGCACTGAGTATTTGCATGCGTGAGACGAAGAAAGTAAAATAAACAAAGATGGATCATGCAGACAACAGAAGTTTTGCAAAAGGGAGAGTACAAATGTCATAACATATGATAAAACAATTACTAAAACATGTTTAAAAATATAACCCATCCAACCTCCCTCCCTCCCTCCCACACTTCCAGAGGAACTGGGAATCAAAGACTCATGTGAAGAGGTGGTTTTAACCAAGTGCTGAAAACCACATAAAGTTTACATCTGGGGTATCTCCTCTGGGATGCTATTCCAAAATTGGGGGGCCACCACAGAGAAGGCTGTCTTGTGCACTACAGCTCCCTTGTACCTCTGAGGGTAGTGGAGCTACAAGAAGACTCTTATTTTGTGATCATAAGGCAATTTCAGTTTACTGGCCCACATCCAGCCCGTTACTGCCTTCAGGCAGCAATCAAGCCCCTGACATGCTGCACCTGACTCAGAAAGAATACGGAGATACAAGTAGGATGTCATTGTGTACTGAAGGCATCTTACTCTAAATCTCCCGGTGACCTAAGCCAGTGGCCTCAGACAGATGTTAGACCTGAGGAACTACATGAGGACTCCCAAGGGACCTAACCAAAGTTCCCTGTTGCTATTTTTGAGTGTATGTTGGAGATAGGGGGAGAACCAGTGCCTCCAACTCCCAATTCCTTAAGTCACCCCACTAGGATACCATGGTTGATCATATTAAAAGCTGCTGAGAGTTCAAGGAGGATCAATGAGGTTGCCTGGTCCCTCTCCCAATGGAGATCAGAGCAACCAAGGCAGTCTCAGTACCCTGTCTCTGCCTGAAGTCAGATCAAAAAGGGTCAAGATAATGTATTTCCTCCAAGCTCGCCTGCAACTGGACAGTCCGCACTCTCTCCAATACCTTGCCACCAAGGTATGGATCCAAATACATGTGAATGTACAAAAAGTGAAGTACAGAAATCCCATGGTTTTGCAAGGGTTCCTACCTGACAGTTTCTCATGGATACAAAAGCTTTCAGGTGCTTCTAGCCTCCCTGAGCCTAAATATTTGCATAGAAATTATTGTTACTGATGCTAACTTTTAGATATGTAGGGACACAAAGGTGTCTTATATGATTTGCAGTCAGAGTGGTGGATGGCGCATTGCGTAAGACCAATACTGTACAGGAAAAAAAATCTATGCAAGATGTACAAACTAGAAGGAGGGAAGGAGGGTGTGACTGTTTGAAAAAAGAATATTTACTAGTTAAATAATGTGTATTTCTTTTGTTTTCCCAAATCACCTTTTCAGGACCAATTTATTTGATTTTTGAATACTGTTGCTATGGAGACCTCTTGAATTACTTACGAAGCAAAAGAGGCAGATTTCATAAAACATGGACTGACGTCTTTAGACAGCACAACTTCAGTTTTTACCACAATTTCTCTGGCCATAAAGTCTCAAGGTAACCAAGAAGCCCTCTGTGGGTCAGGCAAGGTAATGCAATGGAGGCTATCCATGCCAGTCAAAGGTAATGGTCACACCTTCACTTTAAACCTTCTTCAGTCCATCTTCAAATTTCACTGCTAACACCTTTTCATTTCTATTTTATTTGTGCATCCAAGTGGAGGGTGGAAAGTCCACAAACAAAACAGATCGAAACAAAAAGGTTTGAGCAGTCAGACCTAAAGATGAACTGAAGGAGGATTAAAATGAAGGTGTGAGCACAGCCAAAGAATAAGGGGGAGTTGTCTATGTTTGTGCGCAGGTGGAAAAATGTGCAAAAGTTATTAGCAGTTTTTCCATTGTGTTACCTGGTTAATTTCAAAAATCTCTTCTTCCAAATCCTCTCTTTATGTAACTAGAGCTCAGCAACAGGAACTGGCATGACACTTTTGCTGATGCAGAGTCAATATATTCCGTTTAATTTAAGACATTGAGGCTTAAGGGCACACATGTACTTTGAGCAATGAGACAGATGTCAAGCAGATTGTGACAGGCAGTAGGCAAGGAAAACAAATCATGTACTAAAAGTATCTTTCAATGTTAAGTTATTACGAATGAAGGGAGTGTTCAGTTTTGGAAGTTGCATGCAACAGGGAAATTTGATTGGTCTTCTAGGGTCACCTGAACACTTGAGCCAGGATTCTCTCTTCTGAGGAGCAGGGAGAATCATTAGATTCCATCTCTTCTTTAACATACAAGACTACACCACCTCCAATTCACCCTTTCTTGTCCTTCCCGTAGAGTTTGTAGCTTGGGATAATTGATTCTCATTGAGTTTCACTGGTCCAATGGATTTCAATTATGCTAATAGTATCTATATTTTTATCCATCACCAAAGCACTCCAGCTCCCCTATTTTGGCTTGGATGCTTAGGCATTAGCATAGAGGCAATCACTCCCATAAGTCTGACTGCTTAGACTGCTCCTTACATCTTTCAGGTCATATATTATTGACTAGTTCTCCACTCTACTCAGGACCATCTGCTTAATTCAAATCCTCCTCCCTCAAATCTGTGTTTTCCTGAAGCAGATGCTGCCCAGCTTCTGTCGGTTTTCCCCAGGGTTCAATTTAAAAGCTACTATATGTAGGCTTTTTAATACTAAGAAGAATTATAGTGAGAATAGTCCTCAAGAGTGACAAATTCTGATAAATGTCTAATTAGGAAAATAATTTGTATTAAATTTGGTTTCCTTTTATATAACATTAGACAGGATGCATCCCCAAATGACTTATTTGCCTCTCTAGTTTCCCTCTACCGTCACTCTATTCAAGCGGACTTTAAAAGTGCCGTGCAATTCCAGATTAAGCGTCCGCATGAGGCTCAGCAAAACGCGCATTTAAAACGCACCTTCTGTCCCCACGGAAGCGTGTTTTGCTTGCCCGCATCTTTTTCTCTCCGCCCCCTCTCTTGTTGATGGGGTGCCGGCAGGAACAGGGAGGGAATGTGCTCTGTGCAGCCACAACCAGGAAGAAACCCTCGACAAGTTCAAAGGAAAAATAGCCATTGGTTCTCTGTTCGTCTCCCAGATCTCCGCCCCCTGAAATGGCTTCCCATGTTGGCAAAGGCAGCGGCTGCAGCCATCGGCCACGCGATCATTCACTCATTCACTCATTCACTCTCAACACTTTCACAGATCACTGTCAAAATCCACCCGGTAAAGCAGCGGTGACTGTAGCAATCCACCACTTCATACCTGATAACAGTTGCAACAATGTTGCAATTCTGTGCTATTCTGGCTCTTTGAAAGTTCTGAGCTTTAGAAAGGGAAAGGAAGGGAAGCTACTGCACTTCTGGGAGATGTGTGAATGTTTTATGGCTGTGTGTGCAGGCAGCAATCCCCGCCCCTTTTGCCATGGAGTGTCCCCATGGTAAATGCTGCCAGGAAAACCTGTGACTTCCAAAAAGAGTGCTGGAACTCTTCTTTAAAGTGCACTTTTTTTGTTGTGGATTTTCCTCCTTTTGTACCACTGGAAGCTCATTGAAAACCCGGGCATGGGGGCACTCAGGGGCAAAAGAAGATTTTTACAGGGCTTTAAATTGCTTGGGGACAGGGCAATAGTGATGATTTGCTTATTCTTCCTGAAGTTTGTTTCATTTTGTTTTTTTGTTTTTTACCGTAGCAATTCTTTCTATGGGCTGTGGCCTGATCCAGCAGAGCTTCTCTTATGTTCTTATGTTTCTTTTGAATTTCTTTTTTTCAGAAATGAAAACCTAATAAAAAATGGATCTTATTTACCAGTGAATGGTGTGGAAGACTTTGAAAATATTCATGCAAAACAAGACTTAGATTTGGAATCCAAACCATATCAGATTGCCCTGATCTCTGATGAAGGTAAGAAAATCTATTTACAGGGAAGTCCTAGGCTGCATTTTGATTGGCCATTTGGTCCAGCCTGAATTTGGCTTGAACCCCACCCACCCCCATCCCGACATTTTGGAAGGGATCAGCAGCTTCTGCAGACTAAAGGTCTGAAAATGTGGGGAATCCCTATTTGGATTTAACAGGACTTGCTGCAGAATCCTCAAATAATCCAAATATCTTCTCAATGGGAATGCAGGGGGGAAGGGCAGGCAAGAGATCAGACAGCACGATTATGAGCCCTTCCTGGTCCCAGTATCACTGCTCCCGCCACCCCTCAAGCTCGGTGGGGCCACACCAGAAGGGGCCACTCCACCCCCTGAGGAAAAGCCCCCAGGCCAGGCCAGGCCAGGCCAGCCGAGCCAGGCCAGGCCAGGCCAGGCCAGCCAAGCCTGCTGGAAGAGGCCAGGCCCCTGCCATCCACAGGCGGGGTTTGCCCAGAGGGTGAGGAGGGGCTGGGCAGCCTAGCCACAGAGCTCCTGTGGGTGGCTGATCTGCACGCCATGAACAGCAGCCGCAGCAGCCACAGTCTGCTCCTGGAGATCATGGAACACCGCCAAGCAAGTCCCTCGCTATTTTGATCTTCCAGTGTAGCACAAAATAGGAGGGCCATGCTGTACAGCAGCAGCATTCCTCCTCCCTTCTCCCTGCTGAGGGGAGAGGATTTCTTCCTGTGAGCCCACATTTAAAAATACAGTTGGGATGGCAGAAAAGAGCCCTTGGTGCTCCTTTTAAGTATCCAGGTTAAAAAATGGACTTTTTGGCCCAATCAGCTTGTGGCCTTAGTGTACATTCACACACAGCCGTGTCACCAATGTGCCTTCGAGACAGTAGCGTGTGGTTTTGGGTCCTCATTCCACCTCTAGTTCACCTTCTATAGTCTAGAGTATTCTTAGAGGGAAGGAGCAGACTGTCTTGTGAACATCTCATCTCAAAACAGTCTGAAAGCCACATCTGAGGTGCTTTAGCTTACTTCAAATGGTGCAGAAGATGTTTGACCATGTTGTGTTTGGACTAGATTTTTAAGAAACTTGTTTGAAGGTGGTCATTTGGTTAGCACTTCAAGCCATAGAGAATAAATTCATTCTGTTGGGTTTTTTCTTTCTTTTCACTTATAGAAGATATTAAATATGTGAACAAGAGTCTAGGAGATGAAGAGGATCTCAATGTGTTGACTTTTGAAGACCTTCTTTCCTTCTCTTACCAAGTTGCCAAAGGAATGGAGTTTCTGGAATCAAAATCTGTAAGCTTCATGTCTGAAAAACAGTTTAAGTGAGGAAAGAGAAGAAGCCCTTTAGTAGCACCATTTCCCCTCCAGCTCTGTCCTCTAGAAACTGTACTGTATTTAATTAGAAATGTAATTCAACCAGAGAGAAGGGAAAGTGTGCCATTTTTCCATACCATATTCATGATAACTCTTTGATTTCTTGATATTACTCGTTTTTGTCCTTGTATGGCTTCTTGGTTGGAGTCACACCAGCAGAAGAAAGTCAGTTTGAAAGAAACGGTGATAAGAGGCCATTTTTCAAGTTCAGACACAGTTCTCACTTAGGCCACCTCCAGATGTTCCCCAGAAGTTGTGCTAACAAGCAATATTCTGAAGCCTCTCCAGAATAATTACTTATTACCTAAACAGTGCAGGGCTGGCCCTGTCTTTGCATCATATAATGGCGTACACATCTGGATATTTTGACTGCATATGTGTGACTGCATTTCTCAGGCCCTGCACCTGCACAGTGGCCATGACCGTTCAAAATGGCAGCTCCCAGTGGCAGCATCCAAACATATAGGATATACCAGCATTTGGGGGAAACCTGAGTTCCAAGATGGGTTTTCCTGAAATAGGATATAGCGGGTTTTCATCCTGATATTGTGGGGCAGTGTTAGGGTTACCACAGATACGTTGGCAATCCCAGCATAGCTACACCATAATCGTGCTATTTATTCCCCATCTGAAGCAGCCTCAGTTCGTCTCTCTCTGTTCACAATATTGGGGGCTGCTGCACTCACTATACTTTTGTGGGTGGGATTTATGAAGGATTTGCCTTTATCTCTTGCCCAATGCCTGAGCCTGTGAGTGCCCTAGAGGGTCGGTGCCATTGTCCCCCACTTCCTCCTTATACCATTTCACCAGCAGCTGTCGTCTGACCTTGAGAAAGAAAAGGAAAGCTTCAATCTTTTGTCTTAAAAAAAAAAAGCTATATGCAAAATTACAGTGCTTTGTCTCTTCTGCCTCTGCCTGCAACAGGGGCAGAAAAGAAATCTGCTCCACTGTTTGTGATTAACTAGATATTGCCCCACTTGGGGAGGGGGGCAGAGAGAAAAAGCCAACCAGCCACACGGTCCCTCTGGCCCAGAGGTTCCTGGAAGACATCTGTTTATCCTTCCATTCCCAAATGCACCAAAGCAGATCGTTCCCAGGCTACATACTTCCCATCCTGTGACCTCCACAGCCCCAATAGGCTTCCAGGGCCTGCCATAGTCTGCACTAGCATGTGAATGGCGGATCTCTATTCTGGGGAGAAAGATGCTGCTTCTCTGACAGTGTGTTACATGGTGTTCTTCAGCAACTGGGAAATGCGGTGTGAAGGGCACTGACATGACCCGTCTCTTGACAGTGTGTTCACAGGGATCTTGCTGCCAGGAATATCCTCATTACACATGGGAAGGTGGCAAAAATAGCCGACTTTGGACTCGCCAGGGATATCATGAATGATTCAAACTATGTTGTCAGAGGAAATGTAAGTTGGTGCTCACCATAGTCTCTTTAGCTTACTTAAGGAGAATTTGTTCAAGGGGCTCCTGTTTTGGCTTATAGTAAAGAAAGGATATTATTAAGTAAGGAAGGTTGTATTGTGCTGGTAATCTAAGAGCAGAACCTTATTTTCTCAACGGTATTCACACTTACAGCCACTATTCCAGGACAGGGTAGGCCACCCTGCCCAGAATTATTTTTTTATTTTATTTATTTACATTTTTATCCCGCCCTATACCCAAAGGTCTCCAGGCAGGTAACAACATCTAAAATCAGACTAGGGATGTGGACAGATTATTCCTAATTCCAAGATTAATGGGCCAGATAATCCAGTATTCATAGAAGCTTTGGTCGAAGCTTCTACAGATACCAGATGCCCCGGGGCCACCCTCTCTGCGGCCTCCCTCCCCCCTGCGGCCTCCCCCCTGCAGCCTCCCCCACACACCCTTACCTTCTGGGATGCTCTCCAGTGGCGCTGCAGACCTCTTTTCAGGCTCTGCAGAATGCAAAGCAGGCTTTCTGGAGCTTGGAAAAAGGCGTTCCAGTCTGTCCCCAAACTGGAAGGCTTTTTTCCAGGCTCCAGAAATCCTGTTCTACATTCCAGAAAGCCCAGAAAGATGCCCGGGGCGCCTCCAGAGCGCTCCCGCCCTCCTCCCCCGCACCCCCTTACCTTTGGGATGTACTCCAGTGGCGCCGCAGACCTCTTTAGAATATTCATGCACGAATAATAAAATCCCCCTATTTGTGGCGGTGGGTTTCGGCTGAAGCCAAATTTTCCCACATTGGATTTGTGCCAAACTGAATGTGGGAAACAGGCTTCGTGCACATCCCTAAACCAGATATCATTAAAACAACAGCAGCATGTATTAATTAACAACCTGTTTCAAGTGGGGACAGGTTGCTTCAAGCAAGGGATTAGGTGTCTGCATTGAGATGGCCTGTCATTGCTTGTCCTGGCTCCAAAGCCCACACAAGTTTTGGAACCAGCACAAGGGGGTTCTGAATGTTCTAGTGATTGGGAACAAGAGTTCCTGGCCTACGGGCCCCAATTTGGCGGTGTACCTTGTTGTGCCATCAAATTGGGTCTCCTGTGGTGTACAAGAACACAGAAACATGTCATCCACATGCCTTGCGATTGGGTATACCACCTCTAGCACACCAGTAGGCCTTGAGGTCTACTTGTAAACCAGACTAGTGCCATTTTGGGTTCCATAGCCTGTGCTGACAGAGCATGCTAAATGGAAGTGAGGCCTCACATAATTTGCAGTAATATGTGGAAGGAAGGTCTCTCGGCTGTTTGGAAACAGTCCTTTAAACAGCTTTCTCCGGAGTAATTTCACTATAATCTGAGGACCCCTCCACACATTATACACAATTGAATTAAACATATAATACATATGTTGTACCAGCTTTTGCCATTCTAAGAAGCTTTGAAATACAAAGCTTCAAGTACTACAGTTGCAATTCAAGATATCTTAGAATTCCCTAAGTTGATGAAGGCTGGATTATGTGTTTGAAGCTCCCCTGCTTTTATGTTTTATTGGTGAAGCAATAGTAGCAGTCTTGGCAACATTACATTTAGAGTCTAATTCTGTTTTTCTCCTTTTAAAACATCCTACGGACACTTTGGCCACGTTCCCATTATAAGCTTATTTCAGTTTCAAAACGGTTTCAATCCTCGCAGTTCCCACGTCAGGTTGGCTTAACACGCTTTCTGCATGTTAAATTGCCCAAAGCATTGTAAATATTAATCCTCATTTCAACAAGTCTCACTCTGGTTCGTGCACTTGAAACATTTTACATTTTTTACTGTGGGAACGGTACCGTGTTAAGGGATGAGAATGCGTGTTTAGGGTTTCCCTCCCCCAATAGCTTGCTTCCAAAGATAGTGATTTTACTGTAAAAATCCACCCCTTAAAGTAGCCGCTACACTGTAGCAATCCAACCACTTCACACCTGATAACAATGTTGCAATTCTCTGCAATTTTGAAAGTTCTGACCTTTAAAAAAGGGAAAGGAAAGGAAAGGAAAGCAGCTGCAGGTTCTGTTTTTAAGGCTGTGACTGTGGAGTGAGCGGGCAAAGGGGGCTTGAGTTGCTGCTGCTGCTGTGTGCCCTGGGCAATGGGGAGAGGAGGGGAAAGAATTGCTGGCTGTCCACTGCCATTTTTCCTCCATCCAGGCAAGCGGCAGCCACTCAGCCACTCAGCTAGGCTCCGTAAAGGGGTCCCTTATGGGTGGTGCGTTCACACCAGGAGGAAGAGGGCAGGGCAGCCCCGAAAAGCAGCTTTTAAAAAGTAGCCACTTGAGTCCCCCCTTGAATCACATAAGCCACCTATGATCCTCAGAATCTGGATCAAGTTGAAAGTAATGGGATCAGGCAAATTCGCATTTGCATCTGGTTCTATTATTTCAGTTTAAGGAAACCAAATTAAGCTTCTAATGGGAACTCCCCCAACATCACATTCTTTCCTGCTGAAAAATTATCATTTAAAATGATTAGCATGGGCCGATAAACCAGTTTCATGAGATTTTTTCTTTGTGTGTTTTTTCTTCTTCTCACATTTGAAAATGATGGAACAGAAATATTTTCCCTTTCTTCTTATAGGCTTGCCTACCAGTCAAATGGATGTCACCTGAGAGTTTATTTGAAGGAATATACACTATTAAGAGTGATGTCTGGTCATATGGAATCTTATTGTGGGAAATATTCTCTCTTGGTATGCTTAGGATTTTGCAATTAAGAATATGCATTTAAATTCATGTCTCCACTTACACTTCTACCTTCTGTGGCCTAGGATGTTCATAAGGGGGGAGGGGCAAATACAGCAGCAGTGAAGTTCATAAAATCCCTTAAAATATATTTGGAATAAAAATAGACAGTAATGCATAAAATCTAAAAAAAGGAGAGGGAATGTATATAACAAAAGAGAAAAATCCTAAACAAATTAATAACTGGACAAGAACAAAATCTGAAAACCAATAAGTGCAGTCTATAAAGTATGGTTTTAGAAGACATTTAAAATTGTCTCCAAAAGCCTGGTTGAAAAGATATGTTTTCCTCAGGTGCCAAAAGATGTTTAGTGCTGAAACTCAGCGTATTTCTTGAGGGTGACTAGACCCTTCTCCTAGCTAAATCTGATCTGGCCATAGAAACATTTTGCAAACCTTAATTCATAGTCAGGATACTATGAAAGGAAATTTCCTTTAGCTATCTGAGTCCAAGACCCTGAACGTAAAAAAAAATCCGCAGATGTTTTGCAGTTGAAAAGTGATGCTTTTGACTGGCATCTTTAGCCATAACCTGTCATATAAGAGCATGATCCATATTCCACTATATGAAAAAAGAAGTACAATAATCCTGAACACTCCTTAGATCTTGCTGTCCATGTGCCTTTCTGCCCTGGGCCTTATTCCAGATTATATCCTGGAGTAAGGGCCTCCCATCTTCATGCTAGACTACAGCAGACCCCAGGGATATAATCCAGAATAAGGCCCAAGGCAAACAAGACCATACATTCAAGACCATGATAAAGATGATGAAGTTTTCAACTCATTTTTAAATAAACAAACTAAAAGACTTTCTATATATCTGGAGAATCCTTTATGCACAAATCCTTACATCATTAACACACGATCCTATTATTCTGACCACCAGACAAACATACATTCCTGAAGCTCTGACCTTAAAAAACAGGTACAATTCAGGTCAAAATTATTATAAATGATTGGGAGTGGTGCAGGAGATACAGCTGGGTCTGCCTGAGACTGCTCCTTGCTTTCCCATCTTACTCTCTTCTTCAGGTAACCTGCTGCTGCCCATATTAACAATTTGCTAGGCTGCAAACTCGATGCTGGGAGTGACATAAGAGATGCAACTGCTCCTTGCCTTCCATTCCTCCTCTCCGCTTTAGGTAACCTGCTGCTGCTAGATTAACAACTACCAGAGTAAGTATTGGGTGCTGGGAGTCACTCAGGCCATGGTTACACCTATAGTTGAAGACATTCTCGGGCTGTTTCTAGTTGCACAGCTCACACTCCCCCCCCCCCCCCAGTTAACTTATCCAGAGTCCGCTTTTGCACGGGGCTTATTCTATCTTGGGAGCCAGTCCATTTTTGCTTCTCTTGTATGAGTGGGGAAGCAAACTAGAGGGGGCTGAAGCGCACCAGGAAGGGTGGATCCAGACTTTCCTCCCACCCAGTGCCTGGCTGTGGGTGGCACACATGTGATTTCTCTGCACACCTCTCCCTTTGTTGGATCCCTTTGCACTTCTGCTGAACTCCCAGGGGTTCATATTTGTGAGGGAGAAGAGGCTAGGTGGAAAGGTGTGATCATGGCCATAGTTTCTATTTATTTTGCCAAGCAATTTGCTGGTCACCATTCCTAGGATGGTCCCCTCTTCCATCCTGCTCCCCCTCCCCCGATTCTCCTTTTTTCCCCAAAGGCAAGGTAGCAGACTCTGTCATTTTAAAAATATATAAATCAATTTTGTGCTATTTTTTCATTTACTCTCTAGTGGTTTTTCAGAAAAACTGGAATTATTATTATTTTAAATGGCCAGAAAACCACTGTTGGGAGGGGGAGCAAAGGAAGAGTGGAGCAAGAATATAAATGATACAATTCTATGGACAATGTATCTTCCATTTTCCTTCAGCAATGTGCAAGGGAAACAATGTTTTGTTTCAGTTAAAGGGGACCTCTACTGAAAACCAAAGTGCTTCAGCTTTAGGACCAATGGCAAAATGCAGCCTCTCATTTTTTTATGGGAATGACTGGGGAGGGGGAGGTGCATGCTGGTTGGGATATTTATTTATTTATTTATTTACATTTCTATCCCGTCCCATATGCCTTGGCTGCATCTATTTGGGGGGCACATTCCCCTTACCCCAACAGTCCCCTGGGTTACCATCACACTACACAACTCCAAACACATCCTTTTGCCACTGTCGATTGACAGAACTGTATCCTGTCAGAATGCAAGTGATGATGATGCAACCTCTTTGGACCAGTCTGCCATTAGCTCTTAGGTTAGAAAAGGAACTAATTAAATTTCAGAAGGGCTTGAAAACCGTTCTTTTCAACATCTGATGGACTTTATTCCATGGAATAATCAATATACAACCTCTAATTAGTTAAGGGAGCAGAAACATAATTTTGGGGTGCAGTCCTTCTCATTAGTTGAAAGCTTGGAACAAGATATGTCTTAGGGATAGAAGAAGTGAGGTGGAGAGATTATTTTAATTTCTAGCCTGGTTTTAGTTTCAGTGGGATTTTATGCTCTGTAATTTTAAATTGTACCTTTGTACTGCCCTTTGGTGGAAAGGGTGTTATAAATAAATGTTTATTATTATTACTATTATAACCTGGAGTGGTGGAGAACTAAAGAATTCTGTAAAGGAGACTCAGGGGTGATAACAAGAAGGTGTGAGCATAGCCGCCCAAACTGAGGACAGATTGTCAGGAACGGTGTGAACAGGAATACGATGTCTTCAGTTCAGCTTCTTAATAGGACAGACTATTTCAGCAAGGTGTGATTGCGGCCTCAGGATGCAGATGGATCTGGCAGAGGCTCCCATGAATCTGCCCCTGGCCTTCCGTTCCTCCTCTCCTTTTCAAGTAACCAGCTGCTGCTATATTAACAACTAACAAGCTCAGGACTGGGAGTTGCCCAGGTGATAAAGGTGGGTCTGGCTGAGGCCTGCCTAAGGCCCTTTCTGCACTGGTCCTTTTTCTGGATTATATCTCAGAATAGGGAGCTGCCACCAGCATTCTGGCGCACACTACGGCAGTTTCTGGGTGGCATCTCCCATGATCTGCCTCAACATGCAGATGGATTTTCCTATTCTAATAAGGCCCAGTGCAGAGAAGAGTCTGAGTCTGCTCCTTGCTTTTCCCTTCAGGTAACCTCTGCAGCCCCTGTTAACATCTGCAAAGCTGCTCCTTGCCTTTTTGCTCTCTTCCTCAGGTAACCTGCTGCCGCTGCCCATATTAACATCCGCCAAGCTAGAGACTGGATGTTGGGATGATTCAGGCACTACAGCTGGGCTTAGCTGAGGCCTCCTGAGTCTTCTCCTTGCCTTCATCTCCTCTTTAGGTAATCTGCTGCCAACCATTTTAACAGGTGTTTCTATCGCCTGGATGAGGGAGTGAGAAACATCAAGACTCTCAGAGGGTATTTTTTCAACACAGCTTTTTAAAACTTTTTTTTCCTACAATTAATTTGTATTTTCTGTTTCAATTAATAATGTACTGTTAAACTATTATTATTACAGTGGTACCTTGACATACGAGTTTAATTCGTTCCATAACCTTGCTCTTATGTCAAATCGCTCGTATCTCAAAGCAATTTTCCCATTAATCCATTCCAGCTCCCAAAACACCACCTCAGTTGTTTTTGTTATGTACTGTACTGTATTTACATGCTCGTATCTCAAATCTTGCTCTCATCTCAAAGCAAAATATCACTCGCTCGGCGGCTTGTATCTCAAAACACTTGTATGTCAGGGCACTTGTATGTCGAGGTACCACTGTAATGTAATACTGTCATTATTTTGCACTGTTATACTATATTGTTCTTCTGGGCTTTGTTGTAAAATTGTTTTGGGCGTCAAACTGAAGTGTGTGTGTCTAGTTTTCCAGTGTATGTTTTCCTGTTCTAGGGGTCAATCCTTATCCTGGGATGCAAGTTGATGCAAACTTCTACAAGCTGATTCGGAGTGGATATAAAATGGACTGCCCGTTTTATGCTACAGAAGAAATGTAAGGGTGGCAGATGAAGAGACTAGGAATGTGCAAGCATATTCAAAATATTCATTATTCTCTTGAATTTGGCCAAATTTGGGCATTCAAATTCGAATAGAATGTCCAGACATTCATTTTTTTTTAATTTTTGAACTAATACAAATATTTTGAACCATTCGTACGAATAATTTGGACATTGTATGTGTACAGATACATATGCATTACATATGTATCCGTATGTGTCTTAGTCATATCCATATGTATCTGTACAGATACTTACAGGATGCATACAGGATAAAAACAGGATGTGTACAGATGCATACAAAATGTTGTCGACATTCATATCATCAAATATGTATCAAATATTTATACAAATAGCTACAAATGTATTTGAATCGGTTGAATTTTAGTACATTCATTTTTCTCTATTCGTACAAATTCGTACATTCAAATATTCGATTTGAATTGAATCAAATTGCATTCGTGCCTATCCCTGTTCCAGACTGATAAAAGGTACTTTGTTAAGTAATGGCATCTTGCTCTTCCAGGTACAAAAGATTACCAGAGTGGTAATAGAACAGAATTTACCATATCTGCAGCAGAGTTAATCTGAGGCAAAGGGCTCAGGGATAGTTGCAAAAAGTCATGAACAGCTATTAATATTAAACTTGCAACAAAAAGTGGGCCATTTCCTGTGTTCAGTAATGGAGGCGCCATCAGAATCAGGCCAGGTGGCTCCAACTCAGTTGCCAGAGGAGAGTGGAAATAAGGGTTTTCTGAGCATTTACTCTTGCTCAGCCATAAGGGGGCGTCCAGACTTGTTAATACTGCACAGTGGAATGCACAGTCGCTGTGGGAGCGTCACACACCACAATCGAGGGATCGTAGTGGCAACACATTATTCCATAGCTACTGCGTTTTCACGTTAATGCTGATTGAACAGCACTCACAGCGCAGTATTAAGAAACTTTGAATCTTCCCACCAGTCCGGACGGAACGGCGAGAAGAACCAACGAGAAGAGGGAGGCCAGCTCAACTCCCATTGGCTGCCTCATCCCACATGACACGTACACCACTGCAAGCCCTTGCAGCTTCCAAGGAGGAAGCTACAGGAGGCTGCTCTAGCCTGTATGGCGGGACATGGCTTCGCAGCAGGTAAAGCTGCAATTCTTCCTGCAACTGAAGATTTATTCCGCTAATCGGAAGAGGCCTTAGGTGCTCCAATGAGCATTTAAGGTGGGATGGTGAATGGATGACTGTGGGTCTGCATAGTCACTGATTTGCCCAGTGTACTCAATGTGCCATGGGGGCAGGGCGGGTCATGTGATCCCTGTACCCGCATGGCACATTCATGGCTGGCTGTGGTGTCAGAGCAAATGTGTGACTGGAAACCCCCCTTTGTTGCTGCTGAGCCTCAATTTGATACCCAACAGATCAAAACCTGGCTAAATAGACTCAAGAGGAGGTTTTCGAGACAGAGTTCTCTGCATCTGCCCCTCTGACGGACAAGTTCCAAGGGTCACCCCTATTTGTGTCTTCTTTCCCAAACAGAAACATAGGCACTTGTGCAGGATGGTTTTCAGCTGGGCTGCCAAATCATCTTGAACTGTAGCCTGACCCAGCTGGAAGTCATGTGACTTTAAGTCAGGATGCCTCTAAAGGCCATTGGCAGGGAGTCAAGAAGGTTTTGCCTTTGTCTTCCCCTGGAGAAGCCCAAAAGCAATTGGTGGCCCAATTGGTGAGATAGGATGCTAGACTACATAGTCTGTGGTAGGGGTGTGCATGAATATATGAAGGTATTCGAAATTCGATAGAATTTGTCCAAATTTTGACATTTGAATTCGAATCAAATGTCTATAAATTTGAATTTAAAAATTCAAATGAATTTCAAATTTTGAACCTATTCATTCCAATTATCTGGACATTCACATGTGTACGGGGTTGTACACAATGCGTACTTATACATTTGCATCTTTCCTGCATCCGTATGCATTTGTACAGATCCATACGGGACGAAAACGAGTTGCACACAGGATAACTAGGGGAGGCATATAGATGTGTACGGATGCGTATGGGATGCGTTAACGATGCATACGGACACATTCAAATGTTGTCAACATTTGTAAGTGCAAATTCAAATCAAAAATTCAAATAGATTTGAATTTGCTTAATTCAAATTGAATTGAATTCTGGGGTATTCAATTTGAACCAAATCGAATCCCAGTAGTTGCATTCATGCACACCTCTAGTCTGCGGCCTGATCCAGCAGGACTCCTCTTATGTTCTTTCTTGTGGATTGGGGTCAGGTTGGTGCCTGAGATCTTCTCTTATCCATGACTTCAGCACCACTTGCTCAGAAAGTGGAGAAGACAGCCAGTCTTCTCTGCCAAAGAAGCACCGAGCATGTCCCTAGACCTGTTTTGGAAATCACTTCACCTAGGAATCATATTGTCCTGTTCCTTACTGTAGTAAGCCAAGAGAATTTCAATATGCTCATCAGCTATGCTGGAAACCTGGAGCCTGTTCACACTTGGCCGTATTCTGGGATATATCTCAGGGTAGGCATCTGTTGTCCACATGTTATTGCAGATTCTGGCAGGCCTCACCTGGGGTCTGCTGTTGCCAGCACTAGCATGTGGACAGCAGGCTTTGTTTCAAGGATATATTCCAGAATAAGGCCAAGTGCGGACAAGACACTTTTCAAAACTGAAAACATCACCACAACTTTTCCAAAACAAAGAATTATTATTGGGTTATATTTTAGGTCTGTATGCTTGGGAAACATGATTTTGGCTACTGTTTTAAAAAATATTTTTAATAAGTATTCAAGCAAATACCAAACAACAACCATATACACAAACCATACATATTACACAGAGACAGAAAAAAGAGACAGACTGTATGAACAAATGTTGCCACTTAGACTAGGCATTAGTAAGGTGCCATAGCTAAGTTATTTCCTTGATCCTGTCCACCCACATTGTCTGCTGTCTTTGTCCCCCTGCTTCCAACCAGGCTGAACCTTGTCTTTTTAAATAATGCTTTGTTTCCTCACATCCCACGTTGGTGAGTTTCTGCTTGATGATCTTTGCCTATCAGGATTTGGTGGAACTAGCAACAAGCTGAGACCTCCATCTAGTGGTCATATGAGGCAGCAGTAGATTATCAGCTTCACCTGACTGCTTCTCCCCACTCTGTAAATCACACTTGTTCCTAATGATGAGTTTATAGAGTGTCTATAGACTTCTTGCCTCTGCCTCTACAACAAGTCACTTTGGGTACAAAAGAGGTCCTAGCATTTCTATCTTCTTGCTCACAGGTGGACAGATAGACCTAGATCTAGACAGTCAAATATGTTTAATGCCTACATGATGAAGAAGGTCAAACAAAGCACTTTAACTTACCATTTCTGTTTGGTCTTGCTTAAATTGAAACTGAACTTCCTCTGACCCCTGGATCTTTTGAAAAACCATTTATGTGACCTCCTTTATAACGCCGTTGCTTAGCCTCCCTATAGGAAACTCCTTGAGAGAGAAGTCCACATTCTTCTTGCTCTGTTTTTGTTGTCTTTTGCAGATATTTAGTTCTGTGCTCCTGCTGGGCTCTGGAATCGAGAAAAAGGCCTTCCTTTTCTCAGCTGTTATCCCTTCTGGGATGCCAGCTGGCTGAGGCAGAAGGAGTGGTAAGTAAGCAATGCAAACACGACTTCTCCCCCTCATAGCTCTGGGTTTGAATTCTATTAATAGCACACAAAGCACAGTTTTGTGATCCACTCTTTAGAAGGAACTGTCTATATCCCACCAAGGGGAATTCCAGAATTCCAGGCATCTAGCATTATATCTAAAAGTTTGGCAAAAGCACATCCTGCATTGCTCTTGTAGCTATACAAAAGAGAAGCTCGAGTTCCCTTCAGCAGGACACACTTAAGTATACAGACCTAAGCTTTAATCCACTTTCAGTCCACTTTCAGTCTCTCGCTCTGAAGGTGGACTGAAGTCAGATTAAACCTTAGGTATGACCACAGCCTAAAAGAACACACCAGCAAAGTGACCAGTCATTTTCGTTCCACATTATCTATCCCAAAGGTGAATTTTCTAAGTTATTTAACACTGAAAGAAAACAGCTTGTCACTTTGCCGATGTGTTTTCTAATTTTGAAAATGGACTGGAGCTGGATTAAAGTTTAGGTGTGAACTAAGATCCCTTTTCAAGATCTCACATCTCAAACTGGAGTGGACCTCACAAGGAACAAGGACATTGGGGGTGTCACTTTCTCTGTTGTAATTTTTAATGTTTTTTATATATATACGTCGGCAGGATAAAGGAGATTTGTTAACTGTTGCAAATGCTGGACAGCGCTGTGATTTTATAGAGGTTGCTTGCTACTCACAACAATTATCTTGTTTTACTTCTCATATTTTCATCCTAAAACATAGGAAAGCCAAAGTTGGAAGAATGATGTCTCCAGTCCCATTTCTGGTTGCAAATACAATCCAGCAGGCTTCCCTCCATTCACTGCTCCAGCCCTGGAAGCTGATGCAACAAGGGAGAAATAAGGCTGATGTACCATTTTGCATTAAAAAGCTCATATAAGCTGAATTATTATTATTATTATTTTGTTTGTTTGTTTTTTAAAAAAGCCCTCTTGAAAGGGAAGAGAATTGCTGCTATTGCCCTAAAATTGTCAGTGCATCGCCCCACAGTTTGTCTTTTGCTTTTGAAAAGCAACTTTGGGGTTGGGATCGAACTAAATGCCTTACAGAAGTGTTGTTTTTCATTGGTGGTATATTTTGTGTAGCTATAGTCTTGATTTGCTAGGGTTAGGAAACTAAACTGTTGTTTTCAAAATCACAGCTGCAGTCAGACATTCAGTTAGCCTTCTGGTTGTGCTTTCAGTAGATGCAGACGGAATTCCCTGTAATCACACATCAAGGCGAGCATGTATAATATAATCTTAAGATCCGCTGTCCTAATAATTTAGAAGCGCTTTGACTGAGTCATCCTGACCACTGGTGCCACATTATACCACAAACAGCAATGCTGGGAAGGGCTAGTGCAAAACCTACTGCTTCCCAGCTCAAACTGCATCACAGCTGTCATACCTCCCAACTTTAAGAGGTAAAGAACGGGGGCCTTTGATGTGAGTCAGGCTGTGCTCAAATGTTGCTTACCTATTCTTCTGTTTTTGACTATTCTGGAACACTTCAGGGATTATTTCACTTTGCCCAGATGTGGTCGAGATTCCATGTCACACAGCAAGGCAAGACCTTAAACCCTGGACATCAGGTCTGTGTTCCAGGATTGTACTGGGAACACCATGACCACAGCTGACAAATCAAAATACCATTCCAAAATAATTACGGCTTTCTGATCCTAGGCCACTGACTAGGGATATGGATGAATACATTTTTGACATTTGATTCATAACAGATTGAATGTTTGAAAATCCATATTTGTACGAATAGATCACATTCAAATGTGGTAAAATTCTATGTGATAAATATCTATACATACGTATTCTACAAATATTCAATACGTATCAGATTCATATCCGCAATATAGCCACTCTCTGAAGACATCAAATCCAACCTGAATCCACTTTTAATCTGCTGTCGATCCATGTCGAATGCAATCTGGATCCATTGCGGATGTGACTGGCATTCCATTTTTCCACACCCCCAATCTAACAAACGTCCGAATTATTCATACAAATGTCCGGAAACATTCATATTCGTACGAATGTTAGCATACGAATATTGTAACATTTGATTCATGTTCGAATGTCCGAATTTGTATGAATAACAAATGTTACAAATATTCGTGCACATCCCGACACCTGACCTCTTAGGACATGCTGGTGTTTCTTTTGGTAAGGAGCATCTGCCCTTGCAGGAGACATTTTCAACCCAGAAGCATCTCCTGCCTTCCCATAAGCTATACGAGTGAAATTGTGCACCACACGAATCCCTAAGCTGACCAATAGCTTGCCGTTACCAGCCAGCTATGGAACCATCTCCACCTCTTCTGGGTGCTGGGTGTCAGTTGGCTTACTAGGCAAGTGCACTGGTGCATCAGGTGACACCCCCCCCCAAAAAAAACACAACTGTGTGCATGGCACATCACTGTCCTGGTTATGGTGCTGGCACACGCAGAATCGTGCTGGCTGGCATGAAGAACATGGCACCCCGATACTCAACTGGATGCAGGTGAGCGTCCGGCCGTGTGTGAGGTTGGTCTGGCATGCGCTAGCCCCCTGTCCGGATCAACATGTCCCTAATCCACTATGTTTCTGTTGTTCAAAAACAAGATGAAAGGGGAAGTGGGCACAGACATTTCTGCTGTCACAACAAAGTGTCTCTGAAGGTAGAACTCCTTGTGTGCCTTTGGTGTTTCTTTTTTCTTTGTGGAAGTGAAGAACCAGGGTAGCTTCAGGCCCTGGGATATCCTTTTTAGGGAATATAAAATTATACTTTGAAATATTTTCATGTAGTTCCATCACTGTTGTGACTTTGTGTTCAGATATAACAAAAGGGGCACCTCAGAGGTGCCTCAGAGACAAGGTGTGTGACCCTTGTGTTCCAAGCTTTCTCTAACCACCATTTCTAGCCAGAATATTTAGGAAAGGGAGGTTGATGTCTGAACAATCCCACCTCAAAGCTGTCTCTTAACTGCCTCAGAGATTTTTTTTTCCCCTGTGTCCGATCATAGCCTTACTGTGCAATTCTGGGAATAAGCATCATTGAAGTGAACACAGTGGCTGTGGTCACACCTTCACATTAAACCACCTTCAGTCCATCTTCCGGTCTGACTGCTCACACCTTTTCATTTCTATCCATTTTATTTGTGGATTTTCCATTCAGGAAAGTCCACATGGTGGGTGGAAAGTCCACCAAAAAACCATACAGAAATGAAAAGGTGTGAGCAGTCAGATCTGAAGATGAACTGGAGCAGGTTTAAGGTAAAAGTGTGACCACAGCCAGTGAGACTTACATCTGAGGAGATATGGTGAGGATTCTGCTGTTCAAGATCACGTTACAGTTACCTTTAATTTTTTATTTCATAATGGAGTTTTCCTGTTATTGTTAAATGTGTAGCTTTTACATATATTGATTGCTGTTGCTTCTGTTAAGTAACAATAATGATTTTATCTATGTGTGTTTCCTGTACATCATGTGTGAGAAAGTAACATTCTGTTTGAAATAAAGACAAATGTCTCAAAAAGGATTATTTAATTTCAAATGTCTGTATTTTTCTTTGGCAGGTGATTTGTCTGCCACAATACACCCACACCACGAACTTGGAAATAGATGCACAATTTTTCCAGTTTGTGTGTTGCTTCTAGACAAGGCTCATTACTCATTAATAGCTGGCAGAATGGAAAACTGTCATGAATATGAATAAGATCAATGACTTTCAGAACGTGCTTATCTATATTCAATGGCCAGCATTTACAATATTTGTCTGAATAAAGACTTCACTTTTTTCCCTTCATATAAATTGCCTTCTGAAAATGGGACTCAATGCTGTAATCAGAACCTTAAGAACTGTGAAGGAACTCTCATTCCATGTTATAAGGGAAGTGATCTTTTTTAAAATACAGGTTATTTTCAGCCCAGTCTGTTATATTAAAAACCAAGCTATCGCTTTTCTAGATCATTTTATGAGGGTCTTTCTGCACTTGGTTCCATAGTTTGTGTGCAATATACTCCCAGATGGAGCATCTGCATTGGAAATGGCCCCTTCTGTGCACAGGAGTGTGTTGCACACAAACTATGCACAGAGCACAATTTCGTGTTCCAAATATCCGCACTTCGATGATGCACGAAAGGGTGTGTGGCACACTAGTGTCACTGCATATGTGGAGCGCATCACTGTCAGCCTGGTGACAGTGACAGCACGCGCACAGTGGAAAGATGGAAAGGGCGCTAGAAATCATCATTATCATTATTATTATTAATCCTAATTGGGCAGTGTCTAGACCATGCATCCGCATTCAGGTAAGTGTCCAGGTGCAGGGGGTATTGGTGTGTACTAGCATTCACAAGTCTACATACTAGTGGAAGTTAACCATTCCCATCCCCCATACAGGGCAGGAAGTGTGACCTTGTGGCTGGTCTCAGTTTAGATGAGTTTACTAGATGCCAAGTCAGATGTGTGGAATTAAAATCAATATCCCTACTTTCTTTTAGGAAGTGGCAGTAGCTCAATGGTAGAGCCACTGTCTGGAAGCCAGAGTGTTGCACATTCAGTTTCCAGCATCCTACCAGAAGAAAGTAAGGACATTTCCACACTCGTCCCAACTATTCCAGATCAGAGTGGGACGCTTCAGTCTGGAATAGGCAATCCATCTTAATCTGGGATGGATTGCTCCTGATGTGGAAACAGGCCATCTACATTGGGGCGCTCTGATCAGTGCCAGTTCTGGCACTGGCTCCAAAGCTTGTGCCATCCTCAGAACCTGGGCTGGGCAGCACTGTATTATCTAAAGTTCAGGAACAAAATTTCCTAGCCTTCAGAGCTCCTGCAAGGGGGGCGTTTCGGTGCCACTGAAGTGGGTCCCCCATATAGTGGCCACCGAACTGGGTCTCCCATCTGCACATCTGCATGTACAACTCCATATACCATGCCCCAGTACACTGGCACCAGGATACCAAACCAGGATAGCACTTGGGGCATCTTACTCCTGTCTACACTATGTTCTATGTGTACACAGCACACTAGGAGGTAGGTGTACCACACCAACATGAAAAACAGAGGACTGTAGACCCCTTCTTGTTCCTCACTGCTGGGAAGTGGAGAAAGTCTCGCAGTCAAAGCCCTTCTGTAGGTGCATCCCCATTATAAGCTTAATCCAGTTTCCCTAAACCGAAATAATAGAACCGGATGCAAACACAAATTTGCCTGTTCCCATTACTTTCAACTTAATTGCGTTCGATCCGGATTCTGAGGATCGTAGGTGGCCTACGTGACTCAAGGGGGGACTCAAGTGGCTACTTTCTAACAGCCTCTTTTCGGTGCTGCCCTGCCCTCTTCCTCCTGGCGTGAATGCGCCACACATAACGGATCCCTTCACGGAGCCTAGCTGGGTCACTGGGTGGCTGCTGCTTGCCTGGATGGAGGAAAAACAGCAGCGGGCAGCCAGCGATTCTCCCCATTGCCCAGGGCACACAGCAGCGGCAGCAACTCAAGCCCCCTTGCTTTAAACATTTACACATCTCCCGGAACCTGCCCCTGCTTTCCTTTTCGCTTTAAAGGTCATAACTCCAAAGAGCTAGAATTGCACAAAATTGCAACATTATCAGGTGTGAAGTGGCTGGATTGCTACAGTGTAGCGCATCTGTGAAGGTTGGATTTTTATACTGAAATCACTGTCTTTGGAAGCAAGCTATTGGGGGAGGGAAACCCTAAACATGGATTCTCATTCCTTAAAATGGTAGGGTCCCCACAGTAAAAAATGTAACACGTATCAAGCGCACGATCTGGAATGAGACCTGTTGAAATGAGGGTTAACATTTACAACGCTTTGGGGCGATTTAACACGCGGAAAGCGTGTTAAGCCAAACTGACGTGGGGTCTGCGAGGATTGAACCCATATTGAATCTGAAATAAGCTTGCCGAGGGGATTTGCCCTGTATCTGCTATGTAAACTGTGTGGATGTGTCCAGTGGTCCCCAAGAGTCAATTCTTAACAAATAGTACCTCATAGAGACTCTCTGATCCCGCAGGGAAACTGAGTGCATTTTTCTTATTTATTTTTTCCCGTTTGAACCACTAGGTGGGAGTGTAAGATAATTTTTGCCCAATGGTCTGTATTTGTTGGCAAAAGGTGGGTAATAAATATTTCTGTGAGCCTTTCCCTGCAGAGAGGAGGAAAGAGAAAGCGAGGATTTCTGAACCAAATCATCCTTTTATAAGTCAATGGATTCTGGTATTCCCAAAATATTGATGCTATGCAATGATTAGCCTGATTCCCAGTGGGTTACTCTGAAGTCAAGAAACCCTACTGGGATCACTAGTAAGAATTTCTCACACAGTCCAGCATCTGTCAAATGCAGCTTCAATAGACACATTGGACACGACTACTATCCTGACCACACATACATGGAAGTCAGTAGTGTCATTACTGGGCTGGACACACACAGGATTATGTAGGAACTTTATTATCTGTCAGTTTGATTTTCTGTTTGCAAAACACTTGAGGCTTGAATACAAACTTGGATGCTCTGTTGTTTTCTGTACAAAAAACAAAACTTCGGGTATTGAACTGTGAAGTTTATTTCAGCCTTTGCGCCCCATGGCAGATAACGCATAACTGGCTCATAACTGCACATGTCTTCTCCGTGAGCAATTCTGGTCTGAACGTGCGGAATGGCAGACAGATCTAAGTACACTAATGGCGACTGCAGATTGCAGATAATTAAATAAAACATAAAAGTCTTCCTTAAAATTGCTGGGCTTTAAATCAGTCAAAGGAGAAAGGGGTTTTCAAATATTAATAGTTCCCTCCCTTTATGAATCTGCTGTAGGTTTTCCGGCAATAAATATTGTTGTTCTCCCTGTTCCTCGTCTCTCCTGACAAACACCATCCCTGCAAAGAAGATGAAGCTATGAAAGAGACCAAAGCTTATGGTGACCTCACGGGCTTTGTGGCTAAACTGGGGAACAGTGAGAGCCTTAAAAGAGAGAGAGAGAAAGGCTGAGGGGGGCATTGTTGACCTATCAGTTAATCTATTTCTGCAACAGATCAGGAAAGGGGTCTTGGGCCATGTTCACACCTAAGCTTTAATCTAGCTTCAGTGCACTTTCAGAATGGGAGAAGCCATTGGCAAAGGGACAATTGTCACTTTTCAGCATTATCTAGCTCAGACAATCCACCGTTGGATTAGATAAAGTGGAAAGAAAATGACCAGGTTTACTGATGTCTTCTCTCACTCTGGAAGTGGACTGAAAGTGGATTAAGTCTTAGTTGTGAATACAGCCTTCTGGGGCTTTAGGGGACAGCTCAATTAAGGTATTAACATAGTGCACAGCAGCAGTGAAAAGAAGCAGATTTGATGCTGGGGTAACTAGGAAGGGAATAGAAAATAAACTGGAAGCATCATTGTGCCTCCTTATAAATCTATGGTGAGGCCACATTTGGAATAGTGTATACAGTTCTGGACACCTCACCTCAGAGAGGAAGTTGTGGGAAAGAGCAGTGAAAATAATCAAAGGGTTGGAACACCTCCCATATGGAATCAGGCTGTTTCGAATTCTGTTTCCTCAACCAGAAAATTATCATTTTCTTTATTACACAGCACTAGAACCAGGGGGCAACTGATGAAGCTGATGGGCAGGAGAGTTAAGATTGACAAGGGGAAGTATTTCTTTCACTCAGCTGGTTATTGGCCTGTGGCATTTACTACCAGAAGTGGTGACAGTAACCGGTCTGGATAGCTTTAAGAAAGCGTTAGACAAATCCAAAGAGGATGGTTTACTAGAGTTCATGCCTAGATACTGCTTCCAGGTTGGAGAGGTAGGCAGGATGCCTCTAAAGGTGCTGTACTAGATCAGCTGTGACCTGATCCAGCAAGGCTTCTCTAATGTTCTTACTGACTTTGGCTGCATCCTCAAATAGTAGGAAAAAGTGGCCCAAAAGCAGCTTAGAAGTAGTAACATCTACAGCCTGGAATTCTTATCCTACCTCCAATCCACATTCTAAAATGCATGTTCTGGGTGGGATAAGAACTCTAGCATCCACAGGCTACCATTTTAAAAATGTATTTTAATGTTATTAGCCAGATATAGTAAAGTCTGAGAAGACAATGAAAAATGAGGCAATCTGTTATTCAAACATGGGCACCTAAGTTTGGAGGGGGGGGGAGGCCTGTCTAAGGGAAGAGAGGTGGACATAACAAGGAAATGCACTGGCTCTTCTGGGATGCTTCTGGGCAGAAGAAGTGAATCAGCTGTCCACAGTACTACCACCATTTTGCGGGAGAGCATATGGCAGCAGCCCCAATCTTCTGAAACTGTGGAGAAGTACAAATGTTTCCACAGCTTCACTAGTTGCTGCTGGTGAGCTCCTGGGCTCAGCATCTGCACTCTTCTGGGTGCTAATGCTCATGGGGGCAGGGTGGCGGGGCTGCAGCTTCAGAGTGCCCTTTCAGAGTGGAAGAACACATCAGCAAAGTCATTTGTCATTTCCCTTCCTCATTATCTAAGCCAAAGGTGGGTTTTCTGAGTTAGATAAAACCAAAACCAGTGCTTTATCTTGCTCTGAAAGCGGTCTGAAACTGGATTAAAATTTAGGTGTGAATGTAACCATGTGAATGTCCTGGATGCTGCTGTTCCATTGCCATGCTAATCAAGCTGGGCCAGGAGTGACCATCGGCATTTCAAGTGCTGGTGGTCAGATCTGGGACTCTCCCAGCGCTTGAAGTGCAGAGACATCCCACTTCACCGGATCTTAACTTCAGAGGGATGGAATTGTTATACCATCCACAAAGATAAGTGTGAAAAGACCCAAACAGTCAAATCCAAAGGAGAGTCTGGTGCATGCTGGATGTTGATTTTTTAAGTAAAGCTCATGTGAAACCTAGTTGTCCCTTTCCAGAAAGTTCCTAAAGTCTTTTTTTTTAATTCCTCCCCCACCTTTTTAACTTTTCAGAGGGAAAAAAAATATCTTTATGGAGAATTGTAGCAAAGGCTTTGCACTAAAGCCTTGCCACATTGTGTATTTACTTTTGGTACTCTGAATGCTATTCATGTCAAAGATACACAACTTGTTCTTTAAATAGAAGATTTTAAGAGCCCTTTGGACATTCTAGCACAAGGCCTTCCAATAAGGAAGCTGAAAGGAAAACTACATGTGCCTAAGGAACTGCACGCATGCTTCTTTGGATCTCATTTTTTTTTGCCACAGACTGCAATATACTCCACCTATATTTGCCATTGGCCTAATTGCCCATCGTTTTATGCGGGTTTATGTTTTCCACAAGAGCCAAAAGAGCAATTAAAAAAAAAAGGTAGAGAGCAAAGACATATTCAAGGGACTAATTGGGACTAATCTAACCTGCTGGAAATGTTGCCACTATCACTATTCCAGAGTTCTAGCTTTTGACCTAGATGCAAATCCTAAGCTAGCCTGCATCCAAAGAAAGCCTCTTCTAGAGCTGCCTAGTGTCAGTGACAGCATGTTTCTGCCCCAACCAAATTCACAGTCACTTTCAGTGCCCTAATCTGGTTCACATTTCACTCATTGCAAATGAAGTGTGACAGCGGATGGGGCTTGGCTTAGATTTCTGCTCCTTATTCCAGAACTTGTTCCAGAATAAGGGGCAGTGCGGAAAGGGCCTAAAAAGCCCTGACACTGCACCCTTTCTTTGTTAGGGAAGCAGTGCAAACAGGTCACCTCCCATCTCTGAGATAGGATCCCACCCTCTGGCCCCAAAGATAACCTGTTCCATGGTTGTCAAAGGCAGCCTAAGCAAAGGTTTGCACGTTGTTTAGGTTCCACATATTTGAAATGTTGAGAACATGTCACCGGTAACATTTCCTGTGGTTGCTTCTTGCCTCAGGTGACGCCAATGGGGAACAAGGGTCAGAAGCTTTGTCTTTTGTTCTCATCTTCACCTGTATCAAGCGAGGCCAACTAATCTGTACAGCTGAACGCGATGGCCACCTAGGCTGTCAAGCTATAAGGGGCACCAAATTAAACAAGCAGTGATTGTTCCTTTCTAAATTGTTCAATTCTAAATAAATAAAAAATGCAAACCATAGGACATTTTCTAAATCAATGTGTGCACTCTTTACGCTCATGAATGGTATTATGCATAGGCTGGAGATACTGCCATAAAAATGGCAAATAAAATAAAATAAAAATGGGAATTCATGATGGAGCCAATGGAAGCAGAGTCATTCAGGAGCCTGCATACATGGTCGTTCATGAACACTGACTCATGGAAGCCAGGTGTATCTGTGGCTACTACAATGGATGCCTCCGTACATCCTTCAGGCTGGAGAGACAGGCAAGATGCCTCTAAAGGCTAAACTGCAGAAACTTGAGAGCAGGTGGGGATTTTGCTTAGGAGCAACTGGTTGGCTACTGTGTGAGACAGGATGCTGGACTAGATGGGTTGTGGCCGGATCCATCAGGGACCCTCTTAGCTTCTAATATTCTTATGCATCAGTATATGGCCAAGGTCAGTGGAAAGGTCAGTGGAAGTTGTAGCCTATTCTGAGTGTACCTGATCTATAAGCCACTATCATATCCTATGCATAAATAAATCCTGTCACTAATTCCAATAGCTAAACCCAAACCCCTGCATTTATTCTGCACAGTGCATAATTAGAAAAGTGTGGCATACCCTTCACCTTAGCTGTTTATGGTTGTTGCTCAACCACAATAAACTAATCCTACTCATTTTCCCACTAGAAGTTGTTGCCCTTAAGTGGGCGTAGCTAGGGTGCAGGAGTGGCTCTTCATACCATGCAGTCTGAGACCAAAACCATGCACAGAGTTTAATAGTAAAAACCTCCTAAAGTGCACAAAAACCTGTTGCTGGAAAACCCAGCACTGGTGCATTTATTTATCTTTTGGATCTCTATCTTTATCTGATATTTATCATTGCTCCATCCACCGCATGTGTGAAGGCCAAAACTGATGAGCATGTATGTGCAGTGGTAGAAACAGATACTCACAAGTATTCAGTGCTGGCCAGATACCCAAATGTGCACATCACACAAACACACAAAGGCAGCACCAGCCATGGCTAGGAAATGATAATAGCAGGTAGCAATACCCCACATGATCATTTTCTAGTGGGTTATACAGCTGCTATCTGGAGGTCCAAGGGGGGTTAAAATGCAAAACTTTTTTTTTAACCATGCCTCCTCTTATATATGTCAAGCCTTAATTGGGTCATGTACCCCCCCCAAATTACAAAAGTACAAGATCAAGTCCTTATATCCATTCCCTGTTCATTGGCCAATGCCCATTTTAGCTAAAGAAGTTCCCACCACCACCAAGCATGAATATATTTTAAATATAGCATATAGAGTTGCTGTGGTTTGGTTTTGGTTTTTCCAGCACCCAACTCTGCCAGATACATGGTGTGCATGACCAGTGCAGTGATTCACCAGCATAGATTTGCCCTGTGATGCCAGAGGCATGTATTTCAACAAACCAACACACCACGGATATCAACCCCTGGAGAAAAGTATTGGCTTATTCTGTAGCATAATCTACATCAAAGCCTCCAGGGCAACCAGCTTGAAAAGGCTCAAGATGCTTTTTAACTTCTTATCAGGCTTGTGCTTAGGGGGAGTCATAAATTCCATAGGTTGCTCTCCCACACGGCTCCTTCTTTTCTTCTCCTGCATGGCCACCAAAGGCATTCAGAGAGGGTTTTTTTTTTAAGATGGAGGAGGAGGAGGAGGAGGAGAAGGCCATGCAAACAAAACCCCCAAGGGGAGGAAGGAAGGGGTAAGACAGTTTCAGTAAGATGCATGAGAGACTCTAATGTCTGCAGGTGACAAAAATTAGACCCTTCCAAAACCTTTCCAGGAAGTAGGAGACGTTCTTTACTTTTGCTTCTCTTTTCTTCATGGTAGCCTATAAATCTATGGTGAGGCCACATTTGACATATTGTGTACAATTCTGGCCATCACACCCCAGAAAGGATGTTGTGGAACAGGAACAAATACAGAAAAGGGCAACCAAAACGATTAAGAGGCTGGAACACTTTCTTTACACAATCAGATTGCAACGTCTAGGCCTCTTCAGCCTTGAAAAACAGCATTTAAGAGGGCACCTTATTGAAGTATAAAAATAATTAATGGTATAGAAAAGGTAGATGGAGAAAAATGATCTTCTCTGTCACACAACACTAGAACCAGGGGGCACTGTATGAAGCTGATGGCCAGGAGAGTAAGGACTGACCAGAGAAGGTAGGTTTTCTACCCAGAGGGTCATCAGTCTACAGAATTTGCTTTAAGAAAGGATTAGACAAATTCATGGATGGCAGGTGTATCAATGGCTACTAGAATGGATGCCCAGGTACTTCTTCCAGGGTGGAGAGACTGAAAGGATGCCTCTTAAGGCCATTTTCAGGAATTCCAGAGCAGGGCTATGGTTACACCCTTACTTTAGTTCTTCTTCAGCTGGAATTCCAGCCCATTTGGTTACATCTTTAATTGTCAAGCCAGGATGTTCCTCCTTAAATTCAGGTTTTCCTTCATTTGGGCCAACACAGCAATTCCCTTTGCTTTGTTCTTGGAACTGCCTCATCTCCCCACCTCTTCCTGCGATTCCCTTTGACAGCATCAGGAAGGTGTGACCAAGCCATTCCAGGCCAAAAGCAACTTTGATTTAGCCACGGATTAAAATGCTAAGGTGTAACCATGGCCCACGTGAAGGTTTTGCCTTTGTCTTCTGCTTCAGATGCCCAGAAGCAACTGGTGGCCACTGTGTGAGTCAGGATGTTGGACTAGATAGGCTGTGGTCTGACCTAGCAGGGCTCCTCTTATCTTCTTCTTCATTTGGGAGACCATTCACTCATAGATGGAAGATCTGGGAGCTAGGAAAATAAGCAGAAGAGGCCTTAAGTTATATTATCTACCCTCTGTCGATCCTTGGCTTCAGGGGCACTTGGAATTAGGAGGGCATGCAGCATGGGCACTACTCCTTTGGCTTCCTTCTTTGTTCTAGATATTTTATGCTGCTGTTAGACACCATTGGGTTAGGTCTGAATACTGGTAACTCTATGGTCACATCCCTGCAGTTTCTTGGGAAAGACACAAATAGTTTGCTTCTATGTTCTTCCAGCGAGTTGCAGGGCATTAAAAGTCCCACCTTCTGCTTTCCAGGCAGTTGTTTTATTGCTAAACTATGTCCATTCCTTTTTCTCTCCAGGATGTTTCCCCTTGCTAAACAGGGGCAGGAGTCTTCCAGTGGAGGCCCCTTCTTATTCAAGGGACCAAAAAGCCTTCAAGCATGCACTCACGCTAGGGCCGGAAGCTTGCAGTTTGCACGCTCTCTCCTGTCCTCAGCAGCAAAAATGTGAAAGGAGAGGACACTCCTTTCCATGCTGACACTGCACTCATCCTGTGCACCAAATGCACCACAAAGGAGTAGGCTTGTATGGTCCTCACCCCTTCATGGTAAATCCATGGTAAAAAGCACTAAAAACTATCACTGGAAAATCCAGTGGGTTTTAGCAATGAATGGACTTATCTTTCTGGATGGGGCAGCAGTTGGAGCTTCATCCAGCACAGATGCATGGTGGCTGAAATAGTTGGCCACACAAGCATAGAGGTAGTCATGTACACGTCCCAGGAACTCAACAGCAGCCAAATTATCTGGATTGCACATGACCAAATGCGCAAAGACTGTACTGGGGCCAGTGCTGTCATGACAGAAACCCAGAGCAATAGCCCACTTGCTAGCAGTATATCTGGCTGCCATTGGAGGCAGCCTCTTTTTAGCAGCAATAATACCAACGTGCATTAACAACTGTATATAAAATATGTATTTTTCATCTCCCCTCCACCTGACTATAACGTTGAATGATTAATGTTTAAAAGTTTATGCTCAACTTAGTTGAAAACATGCTTTGCTGTACTTAGGAGTCCTGGAAACAGAAGGCATAGTTCATATATAAACCTGCATCCAGACATCGCTCATTTATTCCGCCATATTTAGATATTCCGCAATAAACCATGCTTTATTCTGGAATATCCAGATATAGCGGAATAAATAAATGATTTCTGGATTCAGCCAAAGCTTTTTCTGCAGTTGAAATGCTTAAGTGTGTAATACCAGAAGGTACTCAGATTAGAAAAAGAAGAGGTTATAAGGTTATTGTTTTAAATTTAAAACCTTCTTTCACATTTCTATCATTCTTTCACACTGATGAGAACCAGCATAAAAGAGAGTGTTTATTAGAAGGACACAAGCCTTCAGTGGGCTGTACATCCATACAGATCTAATAATACATATGTGGGTGGCTTGTTTCACCTCCATCTTTGTCTTAGTAATCTGGATTTTGCAATGGCTTGTGTGTGCATGTTTCTGTGTGCACCTCTGGGTGAGGCTTCCTGAGGGCAAAAATATTTGCTATAATAAAACAAGAGTCACTCTGAGTTTGCCTTAAGAAATGTTTTTTGTGCGATTTGTTTTCTGCAAGAAACTAGAAAGTGTAGCTTCTCCCATAAAACTGTGTATAAATGGTGCTTAATAATAGCTAAATAACAGAGATTAGGCTAATTGCAATATAATGGGACAGAATTAAGAAATTATGTTGTTTAACTCCAGATTGTGCACGGGGGAAGGAGACAACTTAAACATAAAAACATAAAAAACAAGTCTGCAAAGCAAGCCTTAAATATTTCTGGTCACTTTCCCCATCTGTTGTAGTGACACATATCTGAAACACTTGCACAAAATTATTTCCATGGATCCCCATTTCAGCCAGCCATGGTTTTGGAATTTCTCTCAGACCCTAGTGACACAAGTAGTTTAGGGTGACATCAGAAGATCCTCACGTCGTGTTACTCACATTATTTTTATTTAACTTGTTTTCCAAGCTGGACTACCCCCATTAGACCATTTTAACTGGAGTCCTCATTTTTACAGGACTGACAAGGACTCAGCCCATCCTGGCATTCCAGGCCATCTTTTGCTTCCTTGAGTGTGAGCAGAAGGACGGGCTAAGGGAGGCTGAACTGTGCTGTGGTGGGTGGGCACAGTGTTTCCTTCAACCAATCGGCACACACAGAGTTTATGAGGCACCTCCCCTCTTCTCAGTTTATGTGTAAGTGTAAAAATCTAGCATTTTTACACAAATTTATTATTATTTTTTTTAAAAAAATTAATCTCATGGAGAAGAAAAGCACATTAAAAAGGAAGGGTGTGTGAAGGTGGTGGAGCAGGCTTAAAAAAGACCTGCGAACACACCCTCACCTCCCTTGAGTGACAGAATGGCATCCAATAAGACAGGAGGTAGATTTGACACAGCAAAAGGGGTGGAGAGCCAAGAGTTCTATGTGCGAGGCTCAAGTCGATCACGCAGAAAGGTGTGAGCAATGCAGTCCAAGGTGAGGATGGCCTGAGGGTGACCTATGTGTGACCAGCACTAGTACAACCTCAGATCAAATTAATGAATAGACTGTCCTGTCTTAGACTTATGTGACCACAGTCTGATAGTCCTAACAAATGACTTCTACTGAAAGCCCATTTATTTCCTTAGATCCTTATATGACTTGCAATGCTATAAAATGGTGTCCTTTTGCATTTGTTCTTTGGATTGGTCCTGTGTTGCTCTTATTTTGTTGGTTGAATCCAAAACAGTATTGGAAAACATACAGTAAGTAAGTTTATTAATGATTAGTCATTAATTATGATTATGACCATTTCATAAAAGTGTTACTAAAAAATGAAGTATATAGAAGAGCAATAATAGAAATGCAAATATTAATGTGATTAAGTAATAAGGTATCTAGTTAAAATTAATTTGCAAAGCATGAACTCTGGCAGCTTTCACAATAAACAGAGCCACATCTATTGTAATGCATTTGTCAGTGCCTCTTAAAATCCAGTGTATTGACACTTTACAAGAGGGGTTACGGATCGTGATCTCTGATAGAGTCATATAGAGAACATCCCAGCAGAAAACGTGTGGTGCCTTCCAGAGCCTGCAACTCACAGATAAAGAGTGCTATTCATGATGAATATTCTGGTATCAACCCATTCTCATCTTGGTTTTGAGGTGGTCAAATCTAGTTCTTATAAAGGCTATTCTCAAATGCAATGGAATGGCAAAAGGATTATAGGTTTCTAGCTTCACTTCTTGTTTAAAATTAGCCAGATAGAGGGTTGCTCCAGCTTAGGAAATGACTCTCGGGTCATTTTGGGATTCTATGTCCACAGCCCTTTATTTAAGAATTAACCTATACTTAATTCCTAGGCATATATTGGAAAAGAGAGGAAATATATTGGAAAAGAGAGAAAATCTTCAAAACCAGAGGCTGGGTGATTAGATGGAGGCACCCATTCTGTTCCCTTGGCAAGAACATGGAAATGGTTTGCCACGTGCCATACCTTCTTCTGGGATGCTATAGATTAAAGCTGTGATTCCCTGTTTTCCACTGACTTATGGCTGCCTCCCTGCAGAAGGCTATGTGAGACATTATCGATTGTGAGTTTGATCCTCAACACTGCTTGACATCTTCATCAGGAGAAGCCCTGGTGGGAATTCACTGTTTTTCTTTGTAAGAGTTCTCCTTGCTGGATCCTATTGGTACAGATGTTTCGCTATCAGGCTAGATAGCATCAAGCAGCTGTTCAGAAGCAAAGCCTCGAATGCAAGTTGAGAGTCCACTGAAATAAAGCAGAAGTATTGCAAGGCATGGCCAAGAATGCTAAATGAGGATCTCCCTTAGATTGCACCAGAGGCCTGTTCACACTTAGGCCAGCAGTCAACAATTAGTAAACTTCTGGTAAAGAGCATTGGTACGTGGAGGAGACTGTTACAATCTCCAAGTGTGCCCTGCCAACCTAGAAGTTCACTAAGGCCATGTCCCCTTGCAAGTTTGGTGCAGTTCCGAGCACAGGATCGGTAAGGTTTGTCCCCATGTGTTTTGGATTTGGTCTGCAAAAAGCATTACCAATCCCCCAAAACTGTGCCAGAAGGGTGCCAAATTTGATACCTGAAAAAACAAGTCTCGGCACAATTTGAGGGACCAGCACGCATTGCTCAGTGAGCCAGGAACGCACATGGGGACAATTGCAGGCTAACGGGGAGGAGATTTGCACTCACGTCATTGGGAGGTGGGGTGTATATGCTGTCCCTGCCCTGTCCATTGAAGATCGCAGCCACTGACTTTTTAAAATGAAGATCGCAAAGGCAGGCTTGGTTTTTTAAATCTTTCTGGCATTTCCATGGAGGTAATTCCAACCCCGTTTCAAGAATGCTAAGACAGGCTGCATAATTGCTTTTCTCCTGGCATAGATGCACCACCCATAAAGGACCCCTTCATGGAGCTGAGCTGGGTGGCTGGGTGGCTGCCGCTTCCATGGATGGAGGAAAAATGGCAGCGGGCAGCCAGCAATTCTTTCCCCTCCTCTCCCCTTTGCTCAGGGCACACAGCAGCGGCGGCAACTAAAGCCCCTTTGCTTTAAACATTCACACAGAATCTCAGCTGCTTTCCTCCCTCCCTTTCCCTTTCTAAAGGTCAGAACTTTTAGAATTGTGCAAAATTGCAACATTGTTATCAGGTTGAAGAGGTTCGATCGCTACAGTGTAGCGATCGCTGTTAAGGGTGGATTCTTACACTGACATCACTGTCTTTGGATGCAAGCTATTGGGAGAGGGAAACCTTAAACATGGATTCTCATCCCTTAAAACGGTAGGGTCCCCACAGTAAAAAATGTAACACGTATCAAGCACACGATCCGGAGTGAGACCTGTTGAAATGAGGGTTAACATTTACAACGCTTTGGGGCGATTTAACATGCAGAAAGCGTGTTAAGCCAAACTGACGTGGGGTCTGCGAGGACTGAAACCGTATTGAATTTGATATAAGCTTGCAATGGGGATGCGGCCTACATCTGCTAAACCTCGTTGCAGCTTTCAGCATTTTTTTTAAAAAAAATTAAGTTATTTTTATGAATGAAGCTTTATTTTTACTTTTTACCATGCCTCCCACCCAGTCCTGGCTATCAGTGCTGCTAAGGGAGGGGGGATACAGCACAGGGGTGGGCTGACTTCAATCCGGCTTCCAATGAGGAGAGAGGGAGCGGAGAGGAGGTGGCACTGCTCCCCCGTACCAATCCCCGTATTCCAATTCTCATGGGGACGGTTCTCATGATGGACTCTAATGGTGCTATATTCCTCCAATTCAGATGCAGCCTAAGTTCCCATCAATCTTAACTAGGGCTGTGGCCACACCTTCACTTTATTTATTTATTTATTTATTTATTTATTTATTTATTTATATCCCTCCCTATACCCAAGGGTCTCTGGGCAGCTAACAACCTTTAAAATGAACATATCAAAACAGCAAAAAACCAGTACCGCATTAAAACAAAAAAGATAACAATACAAAAATGATTAAAACAGTAGTGCTTGCAGTGGGAAAATGCAAGTAGTATTCAGCCAAAGGCCTGGTTAAAGAGGTGTGTCTTTACCGCCTTTCTAAACGCCAATAGAGAAGGGGCCTGACGCACCTCCTGAGGGAGGCCATTCCATAGCCTGGTGGCCACTACCGAGAAGGCCCTCTCCTGGGTGCCCACCCGTTTAACGGCTGAGGGTGGTGGGACAACCAGGAGGGCCTCCCCTCCAGATCTTAGGACACGGGCAGGTTGATATGGGAGAAGGCGCTCCTTTAGATATTTGGGGCCCAAGTCATTTAGGGCCTTGTAGGTGAGAGTTAACACCTTGAATTGGGCTCAGTAGTGAATTGGCAGCCAGTGCAGTTCTTTCAAAACCGGCATGATATGCATCCAGCTAGCCGTTCTGGTCAGCACTCTGGCGGCTGCATTTTGCACTAACTGCAACTTCCAAACCGTCTTCAAGGGAAATCCCATGTAGAGAACATTACAAATAGTCCAACCTGAAGGCTACCAGAGCATAGATAACTGTGGCCAGGTCATCTCTGTCCAAAAAAGGTTTCAGTTGACGCACTAACCATAGTTGGGAGTAGGCACTCCTGGCCACGGCCTCCACCTGCGATTCAAGTGTTAGCACGGAGTCCAGGAGTACCCCCAACGTACGCACCTGTCCCTTCCAGGGTATAGCAAGCCCATCAAGGACAGGGTATTGCAACACTCACGCCTTTTCATTTCTATCTGTTTTATTTGTGGACTTTCCACCCTCCATTTGGACTTTCCAGGGTGGAAGGTCCAGAAATAAAATGCATAGAGATGAAATGGTGTGTGCATCATCATCAGAAGAGTAGAAATGGGTAGAAATTAAAACTTGTGAGCATTGTGATCAGGAGACGGACTGAAGGTTTCAAGTGACCACAGCCTAGCTCAAACAGTTATGAGGACAATTGGAGGAATATAGTTTTAAAAAAAACCACTCTGTGTGTGTGTGTGTGTATCAGGTTTGCAAAGGTCATTCCAATCCAAAGAGCAGAATTCATTTCCACCAGGGCTCAAACAAAAGAACAAATTCCACCTGTATGCACCCTCTCCTTAGAGGCTCAGGAATGGATTTGTGCGTCTTTACATCAGCAAGGCCTGAGAAAATGTTTTTCCAGCATAATTTCTCTTTTTCAATCCAGATTTTGGGAAGGAAAGGATTGTAGTTACTGAAAATGCTTTAAGAAGTAATTTATTCAACTTCTATTCCAGCAAGGTTCAGGAAAGCTGAACCGACCCCAGTTTATATTAACTGGCATTAACTGGTGAGACCCAGGTTGTCCCAACAACCCTCGCCCAGGGGGAGGCTCCGGAAGGCAGGAGCCATAAACATTCCAGTTGTTGTTCACAAGTGTCCGCATGGTTCCCTGCACTGAATAGATACACAGTGGGGAGGGGGGAGTTTGCAGAGGTGGAAAGATCCTTAACTTTGTTAAGCATACACGTGGGGAGTTCAGCTGTTTTGAGTCTTCCACACTGCTGCATTTAAAGGCGTAAAGGTTCAGGCTTAAAAGTATAAAATAAAATGTAGGAAGAGTGCTGTGTTACCTGAAGGATGATGACATCAGATGACATCAGTTTGTCAATTGGAGAAGTTTCAATGTAGCAACAACAATACTACAGCGTTTGTAGACTCAAACCATGAAGAAGAAGAAGAATTTGGCTTTTCTACCCCGCCTTCTCATCCATTTCAGGGGACTCAAAGAGGCTGACAAAGTTTTCTATTCTTCTCACCGCACCAGAGACCCTGTGAGGTGGGTGGGGCTGTGAGAGCTCTGAAGAGAGCTGTGACTAGCCCAAGATCTGCCAGCTGGCTTCATGGAGGAGGTTGGAATCAAACCTGGTATTCCCAAATAAGAGTCTGGCTCCTTAACCACTAGACCAAACTGACTTAGAAGTAAGAGACAGCCTACTAAATGGGTAAGGCTGGGGTGAGAGACCAGAGCAAATTCATGTGTGGGTAGGTCAAAAAAGTACAAAAGGAAACAACAATCAAAGTATGTGTGAGAGAGAAAGGTGGAAGGTGAGGCTTCATTGAAGAAGACAAATTTATGAATGACAGATGTTTCAATAGCTACTAGAATGGATGCCTAAGTACATCTTTAAGGCTGGGAGGGAGGACAAGCAGGATGCCTCTAAGACCATTTGCTGGGATACGAGAGCAGGAGAAGGTTTGCCCTTGTCTCTGCTTGAGATGCCCATGGGCGATTGGTGGGCCACTGTGTGCAACAGGATCCAGGACTAGATGGGCTGTGGCCTGATCCAGCAGGGCTCCTCTTATGTGTTCTTAAGAATCAATATATCAGTTCACAAAACTCATTTCAAGCACTGAGAACAAGGTTTCCTCCAAATTGGCTGCCCTTTGAATGTCTGAAGACAAGGATCACAGGCAAGGCTAACATGGTGCCATTATGACACCATCAGTGCACAAAGATGGGGTGATGTCCACACACTCTGCCACTCTCATGGTACATTGAGGGTGCAGTAAGAGCATGCCACCCTAAGAACTGCTCCAATAAGTAAGCAGGAGAAAGCGCTTTGGAGTTTTTAGCAGTAACCTTTTGCTTGCCACCACCACCTCTGAAGGAAACATACATTCCCTGTCACCAAATCTAGGAAATGGTCCATGAGAATAACAGACAGAGTTTGTAGTGAGAGAATACAGTTTTGAAACACTTGAACCATTTATTTACATAGCTCCATTAATATACATAGTGCTTTACTGTTTAAGCTAAAAACAAACAGCATAGTAGAACTTGCCAGTGGCTTGCCATTTAATAAAAAGATAAAAAATAAGCTACATTAGAAGTGGACTAAATCTAAGTCTGTAAAATCATAATTAAGATAAAGTGCCCAAAGCTTGAAAGGAAGGAACTTTTTAACGCCTTTGCATTAAGAGTAGCGTTGCAAACACAGTGCTGCTTTAAATGTGCAGGGAGAAGAACTGCTATGCTTGCAATATTTCTTCCCCCGCCATTCAACCATTGCTATATGTTGGCTCTGAAACAAAGATGGTCAATGTGTTGAAAAATTAAGGAGCAGTATGATTGTCAGATAAAATGCAATAACTAACTCAGACAAGATAATAAAAGAAAGAACATTTCTTAAGGGGGCATGTAGTCAGGATACAGTGCCTTTTCCTATGGCAATGTGTAAGAGGGAAGAGTGAATTCAGCTCCATTGGGCCCATTCACTCTGGAAAGAAGGCGTTTAAGAGGGGACCTGATTGAAGTATATAAAATCATGCAAGTTACAGAAAAGGTGGATAGAGAAAATTATTTTCTCTATCACACAACACTAGAACCAGGGGGCACTGTATGAAGCTGATGGGTAGGAGAGTCAGATCAGTCAAGGGGAAGTATTTTTTCACCCAGAGGGTCATCCATCTATGGAATTTGCTGTCAGAAGAGGTGGTAACAGTAACGAGCCTAGATAGCTTTAAGGAAGGGTTAGACAAATTCATGGATGCCAGGTGTTTCAACTCTGAACATGTCAAATGCAAATCTGCTCTAAACACATCAAAAATGCTCTGAATCCACTTTAAATATATTCTAAATCTACTCTGAATCTGCTCTGGACCCCCTGCAGATGTGACTGGGCAGCCGTTTCCCCCAGTTCACTAATGTAATGAAACTTCGTATGAATGTATAGAAGAATTTGATTGTCAATTTTCGAATATACAAACATTTGATTTGAATTCAAATGTCCAAATTTGAACAAATTCGTATGAATTTTGTATGTGATGAATATTTGTGCACATTCCTAGGAGCCATGCATATGAAAAAACAGTACATAAAAACTGGGCATAAGTACTACTGAGCAGGAGGCAGGAAGCAAACTGGTCACTAGGGGTATTTACTAATGCAATTTTGGAGATTCTATTCTATTCAAATCAAATATCCAAAAATTCAATTCAATCTGAATCTTTAAAATTCAAATTTAACCAAATTCAATTTGAATTAAGCAAGTTTGAATCTATTCGTTCAAATTTACAATTAGAATTTGCACCTACGAATGTCAACAACATTCATATGTGCCCATATGCATCTTTCTTGCATCCGTACGCTTCCGTACGCATCTGTACATGTCCAGATGCATCCCGTAATTATCCTGTATGCAAACCGTTTTCATCCCATATGGATCCGTGCAAATGCATACGGATGCAAGAAAGACGCGTATCTGCAAGTACGCATCATGCACAAACCCATACACATGCAAATGTCCGGATAATTCAAACGAATAGATCTGAAATTCATTCAAATTTTTAAATTCAAATTTATGGACATTCGATTTGAATTCAAATGTCGAAATTTCAGACAAATTCAATTGAATTTCAAATTCCTTCGAATATTTGTGTACATTCCTACTGGTAACCCATGCAGTTGCTTAAGCAAACTTCAGGCATACATGTCTACTTGCATATCTTGGTGCTTATTTATTATTGCATTCTGTGTGAACTTTGGCTCTCACTCCATGTAGTATGAGTTGCTTATATTATTTTTGTTGGTTATTGTTCATAACATTTATTTCTTGTCCTTTTCCCAAAGGCCCCAGGGTGGGTCACAGCATATGATTAAAAAAAAATTAAAATATAATCCATCCATCCACCCTCCTACATTCAGAGGAAACTATGCATCAGAGACCTCAGTGAAGAGATACGTTTCAACCAGGAACCAAAACCCATATAAACCTGTTGTGCCCCCAACAGGGCACTATTCCAAAGCTGAGGAGGCACAGAGGAGACCTCCTGTGCCTCATGTTTGAGGCTTGCAGAACTACACTGTCCTGAACTTAAACTAAATGGGAGAAGGCACTCTTTCAGATATTCCTGCTTTCTTTGTCAGAGTCTACTCAACCTTAAAAATTAAATAAGATATTGTTGCCATAAGTGTGTACATGGAGTAGACAGCTCCTCGTCCTTCACTGCCACAGCCTTCATACATTTTAGGATTTGAGCTTGGCAGCAGGAATCTGCCTCAGGTCATTGGTACATGCAAAAATAATTTGTAGCAGTGTAGGCAGGGGAAGAGAAGAACGGGCTTGGCTAATAAACAGAAGAAGCCTAAGAGTTAATCTTTCTTTCTTTCTTTCTTTCTTTCTTTCTTTCTTTCTTTCTTTCTTTCTTTCTTTCTTTCTTTCTTTCTTTCTGCCTGCCTGCCTGCCTGCCTGCCTGCCTGCCTGCCTGCCTGCCTGCCTGCCTGCAAGAGAGCTACATTCTCCATTGGTTAACAAACAGCACACATTTTCTTAGGGCCAGTGGAATTCCACTGAATCAGAAATGATTAACACTGACATAAGTCCTTGGCTACGGTCACACTAGAACCAAAAAATCCAGTTCAGACTTCCTGGCATACTGAGATCTCAAAATGACAAATCACTTCTTTAAGGAAATAATAGTCGCTGAGACCGTCTTGCTGTTCTCCCTGGCCTCGATCCTGGTTAAAGGAGAATATTTTCAGTTGTGGGTGGATAGAGGGACGGTTCCACTTCTCTCCTGCCCAATGGCATATGCCAGTGATGGCGAATGTTTTGAGCTCAGTGTGTCAAAATTCGCAAGAAAACCTAGCTTAACTCGGGTGCTGTGTCACATCTAGAAATATCCATAATTTTGTGATATTTGTAGCTCTAATAAAAAAGTTATATTTTTGATATATGTATTTTATTAAAAGCAAGAACGAATAATTCTTTACATTAGTGACTTTTGTTGCTGGATTTCGTTTGCTAAATCTTCAATTGGTATTTCGCACACTTCAAGAACAAGCAAGCACTACACGCCCAGGTGCCAGAGTGACCAGGTGTGTCACCCAAAAGGGCTTGGCGTGTCACCTGTGACACGCGTGTCATAGCTTGGCCATCACTGGCATATGCTGTGGGTGTAGTAGAGGAGGTCCTTGCCCCAGTACTTTTTTCCTTCTTTTTTGTTATGCCCCCTTCATGTTATTTTGTCAAGGGAAAAAGCTTTCAGATTGAACAATTTAGCTTGGAGCATCCCAGTAAATGTGCTCTTAAGGTAAAGGCCCTCTAAGCTGAGTTCAGCTCCTGCTGATTACATGGATATATGCAGCAGTTTCCCTGGCAAACACACAAAAGTGGTTCTCTGTGTCTTTTCCCATGGAGAAAGATGCTATCTGTTTCCCAGGTAATGGCTCTACAGCTAAGCTATGTTTTCTCTGCTGTTAACCCAACACACAGGAAATCTGGAGACCAAACTGGGATGCAATGTGTTTACCTCCTGGTTGTGCCACCACCCTCAGTGGCAAAAGGGGTGGGCACTCAGGAGACAGCCTTCTCAGGGATGGCCCCTAGGCTACAGAATAGGCTCCGCCTTGAGGCGCGTCTATCACCTTCACTGTACACATTTAGGAAGGGAGTGAAGACGCACCTCTTTGCCCTGGCCTTCGGTTAAATGAGGATACACTTTCCCTTCCCACTTGCAGATGCTGTTGTTTTAATATATACTGTTATTGTTTTAATATGTCTGATTTTAAATGTTGTTACCTGCCCTGAGACCTTTGGATATAGGGCAGGATAGAAATACAAACAAACAAATAAATAAACAAATAAAGCTACGTAACTTGAGGGCACTCCTGGACTCCATGCTGCTGCTTGAAGCTCAGGTGGACGCCGTGGCCAGGAGTGCCTGCTGCCAGCTATGGCTGGTGCATCAACTGAAGCCTTTTCTGGACAGAGATGACTTGGCCACAGTTACCCATGCTCTGGTAAATCTCTAGGTTGGACTATTGTAATGTATTCTACATGGGGCTGCCCTTGAAGACTGTTTGGAATTGCAGCTCATGCAAAATGCAGCTGCCAGGGTGCTGACCGGGACAGCTAGACGGATGCACACCATTCTGGTTTTTGAAGGGCTCGTTGGCTGCCAATTTACTACCAAGCCCAATTTAAGATGTTAACTCTGACTTGGGCCCCCAAATATCTAAAGGAATGCCTTCTCCCATACTGACCAGCCCGTGCCTTAAGATCTGCAGGGGAGGCCCTCGTGAGGCAGGTGGGCACTGGGGAAAGGGCCTTCTCAGCAATGGCCCCCAGGCTATGGAATAGTCTCCCCCTTGAGGTGCGTCAGGCTCCTTCTCTGTTTATGTTCAGGAAGGCAGTGAAAATGCAGCTCTTTGCTCAGGCCTTTGGCTAAATGTTGGTCATGTTTCCCCCACTGCAAACACTACTGGTTTAATTGACACTGTTTTGCTTTGAACATACTGGATTTTAAATGCTGTTGTGGTTCTTATTGTTTTAATATATGTTTTGCTCAATATGTTGGATTTTAAAGGTTCTTAATAGAAATATTAAATAAATAAATAATGTACTAAAAAAAGATGGTTGGAATGATTGATAATTCAGTGAAAGTTACCAACAAAAATTGCTCACTACAACACATCCACAGCTATGCACGGTTACCCAACTCTCATACCTAAAACCATTTAAAACTCTTTTAACAAACCTTTCCCCCTTTTTATTAGGGCCAGCAGTTAGATAATTAGCAGGAAAACTGAAGACTTCTGAGTTATTTGTCAGAGGTATCATCATATCCTCTATTTAAGGACTCGATCAGAACAATAATAAAATACCAGGAGGGAACTCTGTTCAGAAAAGGTGAATCTCAATGGCCCTTTCTGCACTGGGTCTTATTCTGGATTATATTTCAGGACAGGGACCAGCCATCTGCATGTTGGTGCAGACTATGGCAGACCTCACCCAGGGCAACCTTAGCCTGCATGCAGATGGAAGGTCCCTGTTCTGAGATATAATCCAGAATAAGGCCTAGTTCAGAAAGAGCCATATATTCCAAAGGTCCCTCCCCTCTGGATTCAATACTAGCCCTTTAAGGAATGTGCTTTTTTCTGGCCTTGTTTCTTGTTTATTGCTTCATGAGATCGGCCTCTGTTCCTAAATCTGCTCTGTTCATGCTTATCGGAAGAGTTGATGACATGATAGGACTTCTGGGAGCCTTGAGTAAGCCTTTCGTCTTTAGAGATCAGAAGTAAGCAAAGTGTTGCGGGGAGGGGGGGGAGGCTTGAAAACACAGTCCCAAGGCTTCCTAGTTCTTGTAGGCTTTCACCTAGGAAAACTAACTGGTGCTTTCTGGGTGGAGAAGGAGGATCTTCTAGACTGATGATGGCCATTAATTTCCCTGACTGAGTTGGTAAACTGTAAACAATCTAATCCTGTCATTGTGCACAGCCTCCAATATAAAATAATCTCCTAAACTGGTTTTACTGAGAGCTAATACAGTACAGACGCTAGGGCCTAGGGGGCTTTCTCCACTCAACCTCTCCATTGTCTGAACCAAGAAGCCAACTATGAAGACTCCAGATTGAGACTGATAGTAAATACAGAAAACACAGAGTTCAAATCCTACATCTGTAATGGATGTTCATTGAGGGATCCTAGTTATATCAGTCACTCCTTCATTCACAAAATGAAAGGAGGCACACTTGGGTCGTCCCATCCAAATCCATACTGCCTGCTGGAATCCAAATGAAAGCATCTCCGTTAGATGGCCATCTAGCCTCCACATGAAATCATCCAGAGAAGATCATCCTGCCACCTGCCCAAGTCACTGAGTCCAGTAGATTTTTTACTGAAGTTCAGCTAAAATCTGCTTCCTATAACCCACGTACATTATTGCATGGCTTTGCATTATTGTTTGATAGAGAAAAGGACAAGATTATATCCTGGATAATACCATACCAGGTATTTTAAAAATAATATTTTCTCACCATGTTTCTTCAGGTGAAGATATTTCAGACTGAATGGGGTAAACCCATAGATCTAACAACAACAAAATCAGTGGTGCTATTAGGCAAGGATTTTAGACTTGCACTTAATGGTCTTACATAGATTCCTTTTTTAAGATTACTAGTGGCTTGCTTGGCCATCCATGAGACTCAACTAGAAAATCCCATCATCCTTTGCCATTGACCAAGTTGTTTGAAACTCATGGGGACTGTAGTTCAGTAACACCTGATCTACATTTACTTTCTGAGGCATATATTTCAAAATAAAATAGGATTAAACCAGCTACCAATAGAAAAAGCAAGAGGGCTGTCACTAGTAACACATTTTGGAAATCAAGAAAAGAATATTTTTAGTCCAATATTTTAATTATCTGTGTATGATTACTGCCAAGAAAAAGTGCACCTGTGAGACATGCCACAGTCTACACTAACATGTGGTTGGCAGGTCCTATTCCAGGGTATAATCCAGAATGAGGCTCAGTGCAGAAAGGGCCTATTTGATTCTGACCTGGATAACACCACCACCAGTTCTAGGCTACTGAAATGAAGAAAACTACCTATGATGAGCTCTGTTAATGCTGCTATTAAAATCATTTCCCCACAGCTAGAATGGGTGAAACATTGCATTTTTGCACTATTGGCCTTTGGCTGAGAAAACAGTGCTGTTGTGTTTTTAGCGTATTCATTTTGTATTTGCTTTTTATGATTGTAAATTATCCCCAAGGGTGAGCTAAAAATGCAAATAAATGAATGAATACTGCAACCACATCTAGCTGACAAAAGGAAGCCGGGGTCACTTCCAGACGGCAGCCAGATCACTAGGAGGCAATCAGGCAGGAAGTCCTCCCTATGCAATCACCACTGCCCTGCCCCCCCCCCCACGTAGACAGTACCACAGTCAGGTGTCTGGAAGGCCAGATGTGTTAATCATCACTTCTGCACATGTCTGGACACCTGGGCTGAATTTGCACTCTGGCCTCTGGTACGGAGTTAGGACAGCTCTGGTACAGAGGCCTAAGTGCAAATTCAGCCCTGATTTGGCCTCCACGCCTGAGCACTGGACAGAGTAATCATGATGGTTCCACCCAGAAGGTAAGTAAGCATGCCATTGCTGGGAAACCTGCAACTAGTGCTGGGTTCTCCAGTAGTAGTTTTTAGCATGTTCTCGGGGGAGGGGGAAATGGAGCTCTGGGGGGTTGCCTCTGGTGCCCCCAATCCAGATCCCTCCCACAACTTAACTGGTGTCTCTAAACCCTTATTTGTAAGCCCCATTTTTGATCCTTAAAACAGGAACAGGGTTCCAGAGAAGTATATTCCTTCCTTGCCCTCCCATTCCAAGAGTGGTAAGAAGTTGCATGTGAGCCAGTCTGGTCTTCTGGTTAGAGTGCTGGACTCCTAGTTGGTAGTCTCCCGGTTCGATTCCACATTCCTACACAAAGTCAGCTGGGTGACCTTGGGATAGTCACAACTCTCTTTCTGAGCTCTCATGGCCCTGCCTACCTCACAGGGTATCTGTTGTGAGGAGAAGAACAGAAAGTTTGTCAGCTGCTTTGAGTACCCTTAAGGGTGAGAAAAGTGGAGTATAAAAGTTAACTCTCCTTCTCCTTTTTCTTCAGTGTTCCCCATACTGTACACCACACACACTGTATAACTGGAGGGTTTTGAGTGCAGGAAATCTGCCATTCCCCATCCCAGCTGGAACTCTCACATTCATATCTAGAAGTGACCCAAGTCTAGTTTTCTAGTTGGTGGACCTCAGTATTTTATAAGAGACAGCAAAACAGATTGGTAGCCCATAAAGTCTGCCCAGCATGGCTGTGGCCTTTGCATCCCTGTGCTTCTTAGCAATTAATGCCTTTGAAACCTGAGCCAAAGACAGCTGGCAGCACAACAAAAGCAGAAAACAAACACTGAATTCCAAGCCAACGGACTCACTGAGTTCAGTGGAAATATGAAGTCCAGTTTATCCGGAAATAAATGTTCCAGTTTTATTCCCAAATAAAAATTTGTAGCTTTCTTGGCAATAATACAGAACCGATTTGCCCTTGTATTCTTCTGGAATTTTTTTTCTGCCCAGGATTTCCTGGTGGTCTCTTATCCAAGGCACTTTTCATGATGTAGTTCTTAGATATTATAGATAAAATTTCATTCTGCTCTTCTCTGCAAACCAAACCATCAAAAAGACTGAGGGGAAACTACAGGTTCTTAGTCACACAGTTCACAAGTGTGACCGTTTTTCTGTGGAAAGCCAAGGAGATCATTCAGCTTCGCTTGCTTTAGCTGCTTCAGGTTCTGTCGTAAATGTGCCCATAAAAATCCAAGTATTGCGTTATTTGACAGAATTCATGTCCGCTAAGCCCCTGTTATAGGCCATAATATCGACTGACCTCGTCTTCCCCCTCATCTTGTTTGATCTTGGGCATTGCTTTTGTCACTCTAACCGGAGCAATTTCAATATATTCCAGGATGGTCTAAGCGGCATCAGGAGCAAAATATTTTGCTCCACGTCTGCACTTAAGAAGAATAGGAGATTCTTCTTTTTGGAAGGACGGATAAATGTGAAATTGATCGCTCACGTCCAGGACAGAGGAAGGAAAGCAGGAAGCAGCACAGAACAACCAACTGCTTTGATCTGAACCTGATTTTAGACCATTGATTAACATCCCACGATCCTTCCGATGAGATACGTGGCTTGTTTGTGCTTTTCGTTCAGGAAAATATTTGCAAGCTCTGGTGATCCTGCCCGGTTATAACACCTTACTGGACAGCCATTCACAAAGAAATCCGAGTTATAATGGCTGAAAACAAACTTTTTACTCCAGAACTCTGTCTTATCTTTATTTCCAAAGATAGCAATACACTTTTTTTAAAAAAAAATCTACTAAAATTTCTCTTCACTGCAAGGCTAACTATAGCACAAAACTGGAAAATTGGTAATAATCTATGAAAAAAGGCATGGAAACTGTTGGTAGATCATTTATCAGATTGCTATATGCCCCCAAAGCATATTTTAATGTTATGTGCAGACCCTGAACTATATATACACTGAACTATTTCTCATTATTTGCCCAATGATCAAGGGCTGTTAATGTGTGAATTGCTTTTTTATTTTGTATTGATTTGTGATATCTATAGATATAGATATAGATATAATTTCTGCCTCATCTTATACCCAAAGGTCTCAGGTCAAATCTCAATATAATTGGTATAAAAACAGACAAAATAAGTTGAAATGAAGACAGTGTCTACATGTCGAGACCATGCTGTTTCCTCAATCAAAAGCAAGGGAAAAGAAGTTACCTAAATGGATATAAAAGGGGTGCCTGATACATCTCAGAGAGGAGACAATCCCATAGCCTAGGGGCTATTACCAAGAAGGCCCTCCCACATATCCTCATCCCCTTAAATGCTGAAGGAGGTGGCAGCACCAAGAGTGCCTCACCAGAAGTTCTTAGGGCAGGGGCAGCTCTATATGCCTGAGGGCAGGGACCTGTCTAATATTTTTATAATATTTTTATATTGTAACCTGCCCTGAGATCTCTGGGTATAGGGCAGGATAGAAATATTTATTTATAAATAAATAAATAGATAGATAAAAGCAGATTTGCCTTGAGATAATTGGGTTTCAATTCATTTTGGGCCCTATACCTCGAACTCTGATCTGTAGCAAACAGGCAGCCAGTGTAGTGTTGTTGTTTTTTAAGATCAGCGTGATATGTCTTCTGGCCAGCAGTGTGAGTTAACAGTCTGGCTGCTACCTATCTTTCATTGTATGCTAGATAATTAATTTATTGCACGATATTATATTCGATGAACTATTGCAATCAACATCACATTAAAAAGAAACTATTTGCAAGCCCCGATTATTTCCTCTGGGGCAATCCTACTGAAAAATCAACTCGAGTAACCCCATATGGGGTGGGGTATGATGGGAGCTGGCTCCGGTTTGTTCCACTTCTGTTGGACAGAGTATTTATTTCACGGATCCCCTTTGAGAGCCGAATGCGCATGATGCAGCAATAATACTGCAATAATACTGCCGAAGTCATATTTGAACTGATTTATGGAGCTGAAATCTGCGTGTACGTGCGTGGCGAAGAGATTTCAGACTACGAATAATTTATTATAAATAATCATGATAATAATAAATCATTTGTCACCCAAAAGCTTTCTAGAACTGCCTTTCTTCCCACGGAAAGTTTTCAAAGCCGTTGACTGAGCGACAAAAATATTTTCAGAGACTTTATTTTTTCAGAGTTACGGAAAAAGTTATAAGCAGTAAGAAATAATGTGATTTTTTTTTTTACAACCGACACTAATAACAGCAAACGGTTCTGTTGCGCTCGTTTTTGACCCTGTAGACGAAGGTGCGCGGTAGAGAGAACCTCACGCCGCTTTTTAGGCGCTACATGACTCAGCAGTGGTAGCTCTGGCGAGGCACATGGCACATAGGTGTGCAAAAGAGAGAAATGCGCAGTTCCGTCGCCTTATTCTTGTCTCTCCTGTTCGTTTGTTGGCTTCTTTCTCCCCATTGTGAGACCTTGAAAGTCTGAATTCGCCGTCTTGCGCCTTGTCAGGCATTTGCTCCTTGCGTATTCGTCCAAGGAAATTGCCGCAACATTTATCTTAGAAGGGTGCGAAACCTGCCCATCTGGGAATTGATAGCGTCTTTGGAAGAGCGCATGGGAAGCTCCGGGCACTTGCACCGCTGTTCGAACTTGCGTGGCGGAGCAGCTGGAGCGTGTGAACGGTAATCCCGGAATATCGAACCCCCCAACTGATAGGGCTTTCCTGTGGATAAGGCTTCCTTTATATAATAAGCCTTCTTTGTAACCTCCCTGTTGCAGCGAGTTTGGTCTAGTGATCAGAGAGAGGGACTCTTATCTGCGAATCCCAGGTTTGATTCCACTGTCCTCCATGAAGCCAGCTGGGTGACCTTGGACTAGTCACAGCTCTCTTCTGAGCTCTCATAGCCTCACCTACCTGTTGTGGGAAGAACAGGTTTGTCAGCTGCTTTGGGTCCCCTTAACCGGGTGAGAAAAGCGGGGTAGAAAAGCCAGTTCTTCTCAGGACATCGGCTCTGTCTCTCTTTGGATTTATATGTTGCTTTCAGCTACAAAAGCTGGAAAAGGGAGGGGGAGAGATGCTCCTAGCACGCTTAGGCTGTGGTCATGCCTGAGGTTTGATCCAGCTTCAGTCCGCCTTCAGAGCGAGAGAACACATAGGCAAAGCGACCAGTCATTTTCTACCTCAAAGGTGAATTTTCTGAGTTATTGAACGCTGAAAGAAAACAGCTTGTCGCTTTGCCGATGTGTTCTCTCGCTCTGAAAGTGGACTGAAGCTGGATTAAACCTTACGTGTGGCCGCAGCTTTAGTCTCAAGCCATATCTATGGGATTGCAGAAGTGGGGCGGGGAGAGAACATCGTACCCTTTGGCGTGATTTTTCTCTTGCAGTTCCCAAGAGCTTTTGTGGCTTACGGGATCTCATCTGCTGCCTAGACCGGGCAGAAGGGGCGAGGAAAGCGGCGTACTGATTGCGGATGAGGGTAACGGAAGCTTAGGGGCCAGACTGGTGGGCGTAGGGATGGCGGGGGGGGGGGGAGGCGTTGCTTCTTTCTGCCAGGCGGCAATAGTGGAAAAGGGGAAAGTTTCCAACCCGGGCAGTTTTATCTTGTCTTAAGAGATGCAAATCCCTCTCGCCTCCTGCATTGTTCTCGGAGCAAGGTGAAAAGTTAAAGGATGAAAGGAAAGAAGTGAATCTGATGGGGGGGGCGATCCCCGTCGCATCTTCAAAGGGCACCTTGTGTCTGCGTCGCGACAAACCGGGGACAAAGAAAATGCTCATATCAAAGCCACCTTCCCCTGCCTCCATCGCAGAGGCGCTTTCGGATCGGCTTCAAAAACTGGCTCCCAAAGTGGCTGGCCTCGTGGAGGGAGTCGCCTCACTCGGGTTTCCTCCGATCCCCCCACCCCACCCCACCCCAGGTGTCTATTTATGTCTCTTAACTCTCTGGCTCTCTTCCTTTAATTCGTTTAAGGGAAAAGCCTTAACGCACGGATGGAATTGGATCCCTTGGCTTCGGAAGATCGATAGTTGCCGCAGTTTCATTGGAAATCGATCGCGTGTGCGCTGTCCGCCTCAAAAGTCTTCATTTATTTTTTGGGGGGCGGGGGTCGCCTATATATAAGCGGCCTCGATGTCAGACGGAGCTGCGAAATCCTCACCGGTGCCTTTCGTGCGCGTAAACGCGAGCGCATTATCGCCTTTCATTGGCGCCGATGCTTCACGCCTTTTCCGTCTTCCAGACCCTTAATCTGTCTGGCTCGGAATTAATTTTTCCTTAATGGCCCTGAAAGCAAATACTTACCTGAATGAATGAATAAATAAATAAACAAAACCCCACCTTCGCGCGGTCTTATGGGCAGTTTCCAACGACAGGGGATTCCATGCCACTAAGAATCCGATGCCACCGGCTTCCCAAGAGCGCATCAGGGTTTATAAAACGAAGCCCTCTTCACAAAACAAAACAAAGAGTATCGTCTGTGGCGAGCTTGATGGACAGTCCGGGGCTTTCCAAATGTGTTCCTAGTCGGAGCTCGATCAGGAGTGAAGCCCTTCTTGTCAGACGCCCAAATCCCGATGAAATTAAGATAATTCTTTTACTTTCTGGATTTCTGTCTCTCTTTTTTGGGGGGGGGATGGGGGGAGGCGGAGTGCACGGGGTGGGCGATTTTTGGCGCCTCCCTCGCTCCTTATCCGGTAGGAAGGGAGGCAATGGGTTATTAATAAGTAAACGTCTTTTAAAAACAGGAGGGGATTCAGCCCAGCCCGGTTTCGAACTTGTGCCAACCAGAACCGGACTGGAAGTCACTCCAGTCTTCCCAGACGGCCCCATTTCGTGCTTTTCGGGCGCCCCGCTTCTGCTCTCAGCTGCCCTCTCCGTTTCTTTCCACCCCCTTAGACCCCCACCCACCCCCCGATGCTGCCACATCAAAGCAAGGTGCCTCCCCGCTTCTGTTTTAAGGGTGGCCCTTCCAGCCTTGGGCGCGCCCTCCCCTCCCCTCCCCTCCCCTCCTTCTTTCTCTTGCAAGCCCGTCGGATTGCAGTGCTTTGAACCTGCGACTGGGAGGTTAAAGTGCACCAGGTTGCAATGGAAGGAGGAAGCTCTTAAACAATAAAGGGAAAAAAAGCCTGAATAAGATGTGGCTGTGATCAGGTCGCTGCCCTCGCCCTTATCTTTTTAAATGCAAATCTTCTTCGGGGGGGGGGGTAGGAACAGCTCCATTAGCCTGGTGCCTCCCTCTCCCTCCCACGTCACCTGCCTGGGTCGGGGGCCCGGCCACCTAAGGCAGCCTTGTCAACACAGCGCTCGTCTCCCCGGCGCACCGGCGCGCCCGACCGGCCTAAACCTCTCCCCGGATCGGACGAGCCGCCTCCCCCTTCGATCGCCGGCGCGTCCAGAGAAAGCAGCTTCTGGGGGACGGTGCGAGGGGGCCAGCCGACCCCCGAGCCTGCTACACCCCCACCCCGGGAGACCCTCCTCGCCGCCCCCCTCCCCGGCAGCAGTGATGTGGAGGAGCGCCGCTCGCCTCCGGCCACCATGTACGTGAGCTACCTGCTGGACAAAGAGGGGCCCTCCATGTACCCCGGCCCGGTGCGCCACGCGGGGGGACTCAACTTGGCGGCAGCCGCCGCAGCCGCCGCCGCCGCCGCCGCCGCGCAGAACTTCGTGGGCGCCTCGCAATACCCGGACTACGGCGCCTACCATGTGCCCGCCGGGATCGGGCTGGAGAACGCGCCCTCGACGGGCTCGCCGTGGCCGGGAGCCTACGGGGCGCCCCTCCGCGACGACTGGAACGGCTACGGGCAGACGGGCGTCCCCGGGGCGGCGCCGGCGGCAGGGGCGCCCGCCAACGCCATGCACGGACCCACGGCGGCCGGCTTGACTTACAACCCCGCCGGGGACTATCACTCGCACCCTCCGCACCCGCACCCGCACGCCCACCATCACCCGCACCCCGCCGCGCAGGGGGCCCCGCCGCAGCCGCCCCCCTGCGGGGTCCCCCCTGGCGGGGGCCTGATACAACCGCTCAGCTCGCCGCAGGCCTCCGAGCAGCTCTCGCCGGGGGGCGCGCGGAGGAACCTTTGCGACTGGATGAGGAAACCTGCGCCGGGGGGACCCGGTAAGCGCGCACGGACGGGGAGGGCTTGGACCGGAGAGCCCGGGGATTGAGAGACGGGGGGGGGGCGCCGGGTTGCTGCTTCCAGTCCTAGGGGGAAGGGGGCTTCATGGAGAGGCGCGCTCTGCACTAGCTCAGAGGCGCGCTTGCATGATGAATCAGAAGCCCGCTGTCGTCTTACTGACGATTTCGGAGCGCCTCGAGCCCGTACCCCGATTTCAGGGAACGTAGCGCCAGGTGTCGTCTATCGGTATGGATGCGCTTCCTTCGGCCATCCCTGTGTCGTGCCTCGTTGTCCTATCCCGTCTGCTTACTACTTCGGAATCCAAGGAGGTGTTCACGGGGTTACCGGGTGGCCTCCCGTCCACGCACAAGCTCGGCAAGGGCCTCCTCGCCTTTCAGTGAAGTCGGTGGCCTCTCACGCCGTCGCTTTGCGCTCCGGAGTAAGGCGTACAGTTCCCTTTCGGCCTCGAGCGAAAAGGTTCACGGGTTTGGGTCTTGCTTGCATTGCGTAAACCCACAGGGGACGCAGCCCGGGGAGGTGAGAGTTCACGCAACGCACCATCCAGGAGTCTCGTGTGTGTGTTTGTGTAAACGTGTAAATTCTGCATGCCAAATGCACCTTAAATATGGGCTGGGTGGACGAAAACGCGTCTGTTTGTTTAAAATCCAAGATCTTTGCTTTAACTAGGTTATAAATTCCGTTTGGCTCGGATCGGGGGGCAGCAGGTAAACACGGCTTGGCTTCAGTTACAATCCACAATCCACAAATCTAGAGGATTTGTCGAGGCGCCCCCTTGAAATCTGCGGCAGGGAAGAACCGCTTTGACTCCAAATTCTCTCCTGGAGCTCTGTTAGCGCAGTGGGCATTTCGCCCTTCCGATCAGTAAAATGCAAGCGGATCCCACTCTTAGCGAGACCTTTTTTTAAAAAAAGGAAGAAAGAATTCCAATTCTTCTGCACGATCCTGTGCAGAAATCACTTGGGAGAAAATGACTTAAAAATCAAGAATGACTATTTTCTTCCGAATGAACCGCATTCAAGACGAACCTTTGAATGTTCTCTTTGCGGTTCCCTCAATCAGCCTACAGCGTAGATCTGGATTAGCGGGCTGTAAACAGCCCTGGTGGCCAACTTCTGTTTTCAGTCTGGTGGATTCTGTCGGAATTGACCTCTCCGGCTGCTCAGAGGTTTTCATGTATTTATTTATTTAATTGCAATTGTCATCTGAAGCGGGTATCTTTATCTCCTAAGGCAGTAAAACCGGAGCATATGAGCACTAAAACTGCCATTCCAAACAAAGCGCATGCATATTTCCCGCGCAATCTGCCGCCTTCTAATTAATGGGATTTCCTTTTTCTTAGCAGTTTCTTAACCTTCCGAGGTCATGGAGTATAAATCTAAGCAGTTTAACTACGCTCAATGTTGCTTCTAACAGAAGCCATCCTCCGAGGGCTTTGGAACTGTCAGGCGCAATGTCCCCTCCCCATGTTTTACTTCACCTGCGTTCACACCTAATTTTAAATCCAGGTTCAGTTCAACTTCTGCAGGAGAGAACAAATCAGCAAAGTGACTGGTCGTTTTCTTTCCATGTTATGGAAACCCAAAGTGTTTTTTTTTTAGTTCAGTAATGCCAAAAGAAAAGAGCTCGTCCCTCTACTGTGTTATCACTTTCAGAAAGCGGCCTGAAGCTGGATTAAAACTTTAGGTGTGAGATTTTGTGCATTAGCTATTGTAGGAGATTTCTTGCCTCGGGCTCCCAGCATTTCACCTATTAAACTGCTACCATCCCAGCAAAACCTTGCTAGACAGACAAGGATCGCTGAGACCAAACATTCAGCAATTTTAGGAAACTTTGTTTGTAGACCCAGTGCATGAGTGTCCAACCACAGTTTTCCAGGCCATAGATACTGACTATCTCTTATCAACAGATTTTGCTGTGAAGACACTAGGAAGGCTGGATGAAAGCAAAATGGCTTACTTTGCGCCTCCAGTTCTAGAAGATAATGAGGACAAATGCTGGAGAAGTTCGTCCCCCAATTAAGTACGCTGAACCCCAAATGTCGTAATCCTGAACAAACAGCGCGATCCTATGCATGTTTGTTCAGATATAAGTGTGACCTACCAAGGCTTACACTTTGGTAAATGTGTATAGCATTGCAACCTTCAGATGGACCGAGTCCTATTGAAGTCAGTGTACATACGCTTAGGATTTTATCTTAACTCTGCCTAGGAATTTCTTTTAGCCATTGTGAGAGAGTGAGGGACATTGTGGGTAGCTACATGAATGAAGAACAGAGCAACCCAAGGCCAGTAGTGAGTCTGTTTCTGATCCATACCAGACTTACCTCTGGAACGGTAATGTGTCAGCTTGTTAAGGCAATTCAGGAAATCCTTCTGAGAGCAAGGATAGAGTATTGGGCGCAGGATAGCACCTCGCTTGGCATTTTTCCTGCTGCAGTTTTTGAAGCTGGGGCACTTGCTTTGAGTAATTCTTTGGAAATAATGAGCAGTCAATCCATGGCCCCAGTGTGAGCATGATGGAAGATTTCCAGGGACTTCCTGGTTTGTTTATTGCAGAGGGCTCTTAGGATGTGAATAGGTCTGGGAAAACGAGGGTGGGCATTTCAATGAGTGAAACCACATTTTTGCATAACGGGGGTGGGAAAATTGATCTAAAATTCTGAATATTCTCTAAATTTTCCCACTATATTCAGAGCGCTGAGCCTGCAGTGAAAGTGCTAGGAAATTAATTCCAGCTCCAAGTAGGAAACTTAAGCATATTTTTGATCTCCTTCTGGCGGGTAGATCCAGATTGGATTTAAATAGTCACCTATGTGGGGAATGGAATGATACTGAAAATGAATCCAGACCCTGAAAACCCATAAATAATGCCCCTAAGGCTGAGTTTCTATCTAGCTTATGGTTAAGGGTTGAGTTTGCATTTTCTTAACCTGTATTTTGAAATCAACCGGTATGCAAATCCTCATTCAGAGGTCTGTGCATGCAGGATCCAGTTCTATTTTGCAGCAACCAATGTGTTTAAACACAGATGGTTGGGTCAGGAAGTTTTTATTGTCATGATTTTTAAAAAGGACTTACTAGGCGTGCATTCACTGGAACGGAGAATGACACATTCATGGTGTTTGTAATCATGAAGTGTCTAACTGATTTGGGGTGAGCCAGCTTTTTGTCAGGAATGCAGACGCAAAAGGAAATATACTTTTGGAGGGTTTGATCAACTGCAGAGGGATGGAGCTTTTGCACGTGTTCTGGGTCTCTGCATAAGATAGTGGTGGGCATTTTTATTTCTACACCAAGAGCCCATTCTGTTCCAGTTCGGCTTTTGGCCCCAACGTTACTAGATTGGATCTGGTAACTCTTAACATGGAAAAATAAATGTCCTTTAGATTCCAACAAGCATGTTTTCTTCCGCAGAACCCATGCTTAGAATTACGTTGTTTCTCACATAAAGTTTCAGCTTCGGTTTTCGACATAAATGGAAGTCACTATACAGGAAAATGAAAAACAATCCAGTCACAATGTACTTGAACCAAAGGCATCCTCAGATCGGTGCTGTTGGATTTTTGAGAGATATTGGAACAGAAGTGACTTTAGGATCCAGATCCTAAAGGTTTGGGTATTCTGCAATGAGGGGGGTGAACTAAAACTTCTAGGTTGTTCCAGAAAAAATTAATACCCTCAATATGGAGAAGCCACTATGCCAAGAAGAAAGGCTTTTACCAAGCCTTCTTCCTGACTTTCCTGTTTTCTACCTGCAGGGATTTAGTTCATCATATATAGGCTGTGATCAGACACCGCAAAAAAAAAGAAAGAAAGAAAAGAAAAGGCATCTCTGATGCATCTTAGAAAAGGCTTTGAGGTGGGATTGTTCACACACTGAAAAGGTGGATTAGAGAAGGGCTGGGGACATGAGGTCCACACACTGTCTCTCTGAGGAGCCTCTGAGGTGCCCCCTTTCTTATGTCTGAACACAGCCTCTGTCTGTGGTCAAAGCCCAGTGTTGGTTTACCATTTTTGGCCAAAGAAGATGGCTTCTAGTTTAGTTAAAGGCCAAGAAGAACATACGAGTAGGCAGGTGCTCTGATTTGAAGGGGGACATTAGATATCTTCAGCTGCATTGGTAGATTGAGGGGGGGGGGTTTCCTGTTTTTACCTGCAATAGGGCCCTTGTCTGACCCATTCACCTTCCCCAGTGATCTCTGGTGGAAATGATAGCTTTTCCAGTGGCTGTCTGAGGTCTGGTTACAGCCACTTAAAAGATTTTTTTTATAACCAATTACAGTCCTATAAATCATCACCCAGTGTGCGGCTGGTTCTGCCTTGGTTTCTACCTCACTGGGCACATACTTTTCATTCTCCTCCTTGCAAACCTTCTGCCAGCCATTCCTCTGGCTTCTACTTGGGCCTTTCTGTGCTGGGCTTTATTCTGGATTATATCGCAGAATATGGACCTTCCACTCACAGGCCCTGGGTGGGATCTGCCATAGTCTGCACCAGCATGAGGATGGCAGGTCTCTAGCCTGAGATATAAACCAATATAAGGGCCAATGCAGAAGGGGCCTTAGAAAGGAAGTCTAAGCCCCTTCTGCACTGGGCCCTGTTCTGGGTTCTATTCTGGAATAGGAACCTGCCATCCACATGCTGATGTAGACAATAACAGGACCTAGGTGAGACTTAACAAAATATGCATTAGTGTGTGGATAGCAGGTCCCTATTCTGGAATGCAATCTGGAATAAGGCCCAGTGCAGCAGCAGCAGAAGATGACTTTTCTACCCCGCTTTTCTCACCCATTTAAGGAAAGTCAAAGTGGCTGACAGAGCTTTCAGTTCTTCCCACAACATACAACCTGTGAGGTAGGTGGATCTGTGAGAGCTCAGAAGAGAGCTGTGACTAGCCCAAGGTCACCAGCTGGCTTCATGAAGGAGGGTGGAATCAAATCTGGTATTCCCAGATAGGAGTCTGGCTCCCAAACCACTAGACTAGGGGTAGGCAAACCACGGCTCAAGAGCCACATGTAGCTCTTTGGCCCCTTGAGTGTGGCTCTTCCAGCTTAGGAGAACCCTAATTAAGTTAATAACAATGTACCTACCTATACAGTTTAAGTTTTAAAAATTTGGCTCTCAAAAGAAATTTCAATTGTTGTACTTTTGATATTTGGCTCTTTTAACTAATGAGTTTGCCGACCAGTGCACTAGACCAAACTGGAAAAGACCCCAGAATACTTGCACAGCAGATTTGGGTGCAATCTTCTCCTCGCTGGGTGAATGCAAGCAACATGTCCAAGGCTCATCAAAAAGGGAAAGAAAGGGTTTGCTTTTTAAAACTGCCAGATGCATCTCTGTGTTTCCAAAAGCCCCACAGAACCCAATGGAACTTACTGCTTGACTTTGCACTGGAGGAGAAGGCTACATTTTCGCTTTATTCTTCTTGTTAGGTAACATGGCTCTTTCTTCCTGATCAACAAACTCAGGCCATTTCGACCATCTCCAGCAATATCCCATTGCTGTTCCAACAAGGCCATCTATCACTCAGTTGTGCTCCTGCTCTTTGCTTCTCCCTGCTTTGACAAACCTAATGCTTTTTCTTTGCCCTTCTTCAGCTCCCATGCAACACCAAAAGTTTGTGAGTTTCTGCTGATGACCACTGTCTCAAGAGATCAGTGAGCTTTTATCAGATCCAAGAGTTCATGCTATTCTTAGCAGTCTTGGTCTGCAAGAAGAACATATGTCACAATTCTTTAGAGGCTTCAAAGATTTTGCAGTGTCCTTGGACTCAATACACAGTCTCTTCTAGCAAAAGATGAAAGGACTGTTTGGATCTCTTGAGGATCAACCAAATTCTTGTGGTCTAGGCACACTGAAACTACAGGCCAGCTGATTAGAGGTATATTCTGAGTCTTTCTGCACTTACAGTGGGAATAGACATCTACGGAGTCTTCTTGTCTCACCTGCTTCTGAGGAGACACTTGAGATGAAACGTGCAAGTTTCTGCTCTCCAGGCTACAGATATTGCTCTCATATAGGTTGCCCCATTATCTAGACTCCCATCCTTCCCACTGGAAATCAGGACATTCTAAAAACCTCCTCTTGGACTGGGTTATTCCTCAGAAAGGCATAGCATCTGCATCATTTCTGAGCCTGAAATCATGAGTGTGAACTCCTTTGGACAGAAGAGGATAGCATCTCAGGCTAGGTGAAGATCAGTGGTGCAGTTTGCTAGAATCAGAACCTAGTCCAATTCCATCACACCTCTATAAATTTAATCTAATCTGCCTCTGACATGTATCAGAAATTAGATTTCTGAAATTCTCAGAAGCAGGATGGAATGGTGAAGGAGATGGTTGCTAGTCCTGCTGCTAGCATTATTGTCCCTTCCATATGGAAGACAAGAAGTGGAGGGTTGCACAAAACCTTAGGAGGCCTAATCTCCATTATAAGTTTAGGAAGGCTGTGGTAGACCGTATGCTGAAAGTCACTGGTTCTAGTTTTGGCTTTTCCAAGTAGGAATGAGCCCAGCAGGAGTGGAGCTGGGACACAGTGTGTCCAAGGCAAAGAAAGCAAGACAAGCCTCTCATATCACAGGTTTTTCAGAACCACATGCAGATTGCAAAAATAAATCAGCCCTGAGTCAGCCTGGCCAAACAGGCCCCAGCAGCTTGCGGGTTTCTTGTAATGGTTTCTGGAGAATAGATGCATCCCTGAAGCCCAGACTGAAATTCTAGTGAGCCAATGTCAGTATGAGTAGCCCTGAGGGGGGAAAAGTAGGAGATGTCTTACGATTTTCCTTGTGCTGACTGAGGAAAAATGTTCTGTGGAGTTTAGTTAAAATTCTTCAGATCTCTTTAGCAGCAACAGCACTAGCAATTATACCCTACAAAAAGACAGCCAACCTCAAAAGGGTCAAGACTTTCTTTCTTTCTTTCTTTCTTTCTTTCTCCTTCCTTTTTCTTTCTTCCTTCCCTCCCTTTTCTTTTCTCCCTCCCTTCTCTCTCTTTCCTTCCTTCCTATCCTCCCTTTTCTTTCCTCCCTCCCTCCCTCCCTTCTCTCTCTCTTTCCCTCCTTCCTTCCTTCTCATCTATCATGAGGGAAGGGGTCTTCAACATACCACCTTCCTCACTATTGTTTTTTCTAGGCCCTTTCACTGCACCGGAAAAAAGAGAGGAGAAAATACGAGGTGAGGAGAAAGAGGGGGAAAAGATTTCACAGTCAATATTGAAATTTACCATTGCTCTATCATTATTCCTCTTTCTTGGGTGGGGGAAGGTTCAGGCCTCTCTTCAGTTGAACCAGGCTGGAAGAGGAAGAGAGACAACCAAATTCCCGGCACCAAATCAAAGGGCTGTGTATTTCATTTCATTTCATTTCAGATTTCATTTCTAAGGAAGCCAGTCTGACTTTTCCAGACATTTTTTAAACTCTTAGAGTATAGCATTCCTGGAAACATTTTCGGGTGTAAATTGAAATATAAACCATAGCAAAACGTTTCTAAAGGAACAGATCAGCTCAGGGTTCACCTGGGTTTCTTGGGCCTGCAGCTAAAGCACTTATCTCTTCTAGTCTGGAAGATACGTCCCTGCTCCTCTTCTAACCTTTTCCTTCCTTCTTGAAATCCGGGACGTAACAACCATTGAGCAAACCTGCCCTTTTGACAGGAAGCAAGGCGAGAGGGTGGGGTGTCTTTTGGGGGGGGGGTTGGAGCCTTTGACTGTCTGCCGAGTTTGTCTTTTGGTCTATTCTCCGCAAGTTCTGCAGGCACCAGGAGCCCATCTTGTGAGTTCTCTAGCTGCCAGCTGGGTTCCTTCCACCCTAGTCAAATCCGTGGGGAGAATTCCTTCTCCTCCTAGCCGCTTCACTAAGAAACTGTTCTCCCTGGGTGAATTCCCATTGCCACTTTAAAGCTGTTCCAAAACAGTTTAGATCTTCTTCGTCCCCATTCCCAATCAGTTTCAGGGGTATTTTGAAGATTATTTGGCTTAAAAACGGAATAAATAAACACCTGATTTTTCTGGTGTTTTTTCCGGGTTTGGCTTTTAAAATGCTTCTTCCTTATTGCTGTGGGAACGCTAGAGCAGTATTTGGGCAAATACGTCATGAAACGGGTGGTCTTTCACCCTGCAGGACAGCCCCTTGTCAGTTAATATACCAGGTGTCCCGTGATGTAAACATTTTGTATATTGCGCTTTATTCCTTGAATGGGAATTCACCCCTTGGGTACTTGAGATCTAGCGCCTTTTCGGTTTCCCTTTCGCTGCCTTAGGCTGTGTTCAGACATAACAAAAGGGGTGCTGGAGAGAGACCTTGTATGCCCTTCCTGTACCCAAGCCTTGTTGAACACACCTTTGCTAGCACAGAATCTTGAAGGGAGGGGGGAGGAAGACTAGTGTGTGAACAATCCCACCTCAAAGCCGCCTTCCCCTATGCAAAAAAGCAGAAGACCCTTGAGTGTTGGCTAGGCAGGTGTTAGGAAAAGCCTATTAGGGACCCCGACCTGAAACGAAGCAGAGTCAAAACAAATACAAACTTGGCAATCCCACCACTCATTCGTCTTAAATGATTCGCTCCCCGCCAAGACTCTCCTTCAGTATACTATACAGAATCAGCTCCCCGAGTTAAACCGAGCTCACTTCGGATTCCACATTCCCAGGATTTATGAAGCTCAGTTGTCTACAGAGAGGAAGCTGGCTGGATCCCAACTCTTGCCTCCTTTCTGTTTTTTTTAAAGGATCGGCAACAGAAGAAGAGTTGGCTTTTCTACCCCACTTTTCTCACCCATTTAAAGGGACTCAAAGCGGCTGACAAAGCTTTTCTATTCTTCTCCCCACAACAGACACCCTGTGAGGTGGGTGGGGCTGTGAGAGCTCAGAAGAGAGATGTGACTAGCCCAAGGTCACCCAGCTGGCTTCGTGGGGGAGGGCGGAATCGAACCCGATATTCCCAGATAAGAGTCCGGCTCCCTAACCACTCAGACAAGCGTTCCCACCTCAGCTTTAATCCAGCTTCACTCTGCCTTCATTGTGAGATAATGCGTCAGCAAGGTGATTTAGTCATTTCCTGTCCTCACACATTATCTAACCCGAAGACGGATTTTCTGAGTTAGATACATGCCAAAAGGGAAATTGCTTAAGAGACAAAAAAGAGGAAAACCGTTCAAACACCCCAACTCCAACAGAAACCCAGATTTGGCTGAATTTTATGAAATTCAGAACTTCTGAGAATTTAAACCCCTTGGGACAACCTCCAATCTTTTGTCACGTTGGTACAAAGGAGGGTCACTCAGCAGGGATATCTTTGGAAGTGCTCAAAGATACGCGTGGTCATTGTTTTAACTACTGCGTATCAGGAGTGGGGGGAAAAATGACAGAAACCGCACACTGGGTGTTTGCTGTGGCTCACAGTATCCCATCACCACTTATTCAGCTTCTGATAAACTCCTAGGAAACCAATGTATATGATATCAAAGTCCTGTGGGGTTTTAAAATGGAAATCCACAAGACCTTTACATGTGGCAGGACATGGCAGGACTTGAGGAAAAGTGCAGCAGAATCTTAGCGTCGAATCTGAGAAGATCTGGAAGAAAATAATAATAATAATAATAATAATAATAATAATAATAATAATAATAATAATAATAATAATAATAATAATAATAATAATAAATTTTATTTGATCAGTCATACGACCATTTCAAAGTTCAGTAATATAGTGGCAGTAATAGTGGTAGTAATTAGAACTGGGGCCTTAAGAGCAATACCACGTGGACTACCTGATAATGAGTATAATATTAAGAATAATATGAACAGTGTCCAATCCAGTCAAGAAACTTGATCTGTTATGTTGGAGGAGAAATCTGGAAGAGACACTTTGGCTAGTTCCAGGAAACTGCCATCTTGGGAACATGCTATAACGCTAAGAAATATTTACAATTTTGTGTTTTCCGGTAGGAAAAACCCAGTCTGTGAACCATGATATATGGCCTGCTGTTGATATTAAACAATAAATGACGATGGCGACGATAAGGCTGAAGGAAGGAGAGGAACCCTGCGAGTTTCTTTTCTTCTTCGACCAGCCTGTGGAAAAGGAAGCGCCTATATGGACTCCTTAAGTTTGGGGACACCTTTTCTGAGTATTCAGATTTTCGGAGGGAGGGGAGGGGAACGGGTTGGCTCGAATTAGGCTGAGGGAGGTGAGATCTGGGGCAAGTGGGTATCATTCGGAGAGCCCTCTGCTCATCCCTGCCCCCCCCCGATGATTCGAATTAAAGGATACACCGCCCCCGCGCGCGCTTCGCCCTTCTCACAACCCTCTCCCCCCTCCCCCGCCGCGAGCTCCTTCCTTTCAGTGGGCCGGGGAAGGGGAGGGGAGGGTTGACTGCATTCAGATGGTACCCTCTCCCTCGGCCCCTCCTGCGGGGCTTCCCTTCATATGCACCGAGAGAGAGAAAGAGCGTGTTTGTGGTGGTGGTGGTGGGGGGGGGATGAAAGCGCCTGCCGCCATTTGCTCAGGAGGGGCAAGGCAAACAGCGTGCGCCTGCCATTCGGGGGCCTCGCCTTTGATAACATCGCCTTGTAGCGCATTGTCGGCGCTGGTGTCGCCCATTCAGCGGCTCCAGGGAGCCCCCTGGGATCGGCCTTGTCTTCGTGGCGGGGAAGCCTTTGTAGGCGGCGGCGAGAGGCCTTTGTGCTCGGCCGGGTCGGCTTGTTTTCGCCTCGCCCCGATCGGCCCGCCGGCCATTAAACGCCCACGGGCGGAATGTCGACTCCTTCCTTTTTTTCCCCTGGGAAGAGGCGAGCGAAAAAGGGAACCAGTTGAACGAGAATCAAAGGGGAGGAGGAACAGGGTGGCTGCTTCCCGCAAACAGGGTCCCTGGAGGCTTGGCAGGGGTGTCGCAAAAGATGGTCACGTTAGCCACGGGCCGAGCGAGGCCTTTCCTGGGCAGAGAGAGAAAAATATATATATATTTTTACTACACCTGATTTGGATGGGAAATGAAAGACGGGGAACAATGTTTCCAAGCCATCGCATTTAGGAAGGAGGAGCAATCTTGGAAAATGAGGCAGGGCTGGAGCAGGACACTGTAGAGGGATTCTCCCCTCCCCCCAAGCTTTTAAAAATGTGTATATTAAGAAATGGATAATATGAAAAATGCTGTTTTCCCTCCCACTTAAGAGTCGGCACTTAAGAGTCTTCACATTGCCCAACCAGACTTACAATCTATTGTCATTATTCTATTGTCATTATTACTTATTGAGGATAATTCACATTTGTTATTTCAATAATAATAATAATAATAATAATAATAATAATAATAATAATAATAATAATAATAATAATAATAATAATAATAATAAAAATAAAGCCACTTTACTGGGGTCTGCTCGCATAATTCGCCGATACATCACGCAGTCCTAGGTGCTTGGGAAATGCCCGACTAGTGATATAATACGAAATCCAGCATATTGATCTTGTTTGCTGTGTATAACTGTTGTTTTAAATAATAATAATAATAATGGTAATAGTAATGGTAATAACAATAGCAATTCTCTCATACAGTTTGTAAATATAGAAACCTTTACACATGACATCTCCATTCCTCCCTTTCTCATATATTCTCCTTCATTCTTTTTCTCTATGCTTCTCTGATATATTAATTCCCCCTCTCTCTCCCTGTCTCTCCCATACGTTCCCAAACTTCCTTTATCTTTATGTAAAGCTTTACATGAAATAGGGCTTTGGTAAATATGTATAGATGGTTATATTTATAGAAGAATTGCCCTGCTGATGTTTCTGCTGATAAACACTTTCAAGGTGCGACTTTAAAGCAGAGTCATTACTTGTAAAGTTCCCAAGTCCCTCCAGCATACCTTCAATGTAAATCTCACTCAACATATTTTCACTATGAAGATAAAATTCCACATTCATTGGTTTTCTCTCTCACATAAATGCACAGAAGTTTTCCCATCTTTTGACTTCAGCATGGTTAAAAATTCCTGATTCACAAGTCAGATAGGGGAATGTGTTTCCATTTTAAAACCAGTTCTGCCTTTCCCCCCTGTAAATGACATTGTTCACAGCATTGTTTACTTTATCCTAAATTCATGTATTTATTTAAAAGTCTGTTTGACTTTATGAGGAGGAAATTTATTTCTAAACGAGAAGTCTCGAGGTGGGGATGGGTCCGGACACAAGCTATAAATCATTTTGTCTATTTTATTTCATCTTAACTATTAATACACTCAGACTCTTAACTTCAGATAAACATGTTGATGTGGCAATTTATCAAACACGTAATCAAAGTTCACGGAGCTAGTGTCAAAAATAAAAGGTGATTTTGAACTGGCCAGAAAACTGGATAAGCAAGCCTACTAGGAGCCTCCCTTCCACACACTATTGTGGTCTAAGGGAGGCCACGTCACACCACACACCACTGTGCAGAAGGGATGCTCCTAGTATACTAGCCAGTGTGGAATCACCCAAAGTCTAGAACAAGAAACACAGAGCAAGACAAAGTCAATGCAAATTAAGGGTTATCCCTCCTCCTCTTCCCAAAGTCTAGGAAATACACTTCATGGCCCTTACAGTGCAATCCTAACCTATCTATTGCTGAGCTTATGGAGTTCCGAGTTCCGAAAGAAGCTGATTGTAAAAATACAGTCAGGAGATAGTTTCACATCAGTTGATAAAATTCCTTCCACACCCATCACTGTGGGCAATTGTCCCAGAAATAGGATATACTGTATGGGGCAAATCGAGGAGGGTGATGGTTCTGTCCTTTCCATCCTAAGACCATTTGGGGTCACAGAAGCTAACAATGCCACTGAAAAACTAAAATGTGGACACAAGTGTTTTAATCTCATTGTGACTGCAGTTTTCAACTGATAGCAGTATGCTTGTTTTGCTTTGAAGAGCCTTAGACATTATTTAGATGGGGAACTCATAGAAGATCCTTCAGTTATTTATTTATTTCTATCCTGCCCTATACCCGAAGGTCTCAGGGTGGGTAACAACCTTTAAGACAACAAAATTATAAACCAGTGCATGTTAAAACAATAAGATACATATTAAAATAATAGTGTCTGCAGTGGGGGGAAATATAATCACATCAGCCAAAGGCCAGGGCAGAGAGGTGTGTCTTCATAGCCTTCCTGAATATATACAGAGAAGGGGTGCGATGTATCTCAAGGGGGAGTCTATTCCACAACCTGGGGGCCATTACCGAAAAGGCCCTTTCCCAGCTGCCCACCCATCTCACTACTGAGGGGGTGGAACAACCAGGAGGGCCTCCCCACCAGATCTTAAGGCATGGGCAGGTCGGTAGTTATGGGAGAAGGCATTCCTTTCTATTGGACTGGGGCTGCAGACACACTTAAAAAAAAAGGTAGGATGCCTCTAAAAGCTATTTGCAGGCAGCTGAGAGCAGGTTTTGCCTTCACCCTCTACGTGAGAATTCCTAGAAGCAATTGAGAGACTACTGTGTGAGACAGGAAGCTAAGAGTTCCTATGTGATCAACCAGGGACCTTTTTATGTTCTGAAGTAGCTCAAAACAGCTTAGAGGTGGTAGCACCCAGATGGTAGTATTCCCATCCCACCTTCATCCACATTAAAGCCCAGGGAATTCATTTTGGAAGTGCTTTTTCTGGCCTTTAATGTGGGTTAATGCACTAGTGTGTGAATGCTTCCCCCTCTAATTTGCTTTTGAATCACTTTAGTTATTGTGTATGGCTGCAGCCTTTGTATAAGAACAGATTCATGTGGCTCTTCCTATGCTCTGCATTCAATTTATGAAAGTCAGCAGTAGGCCACTGGGATCCAATGCAGCTCTTCAAGGACAGCTGTGTTTTGCTTCTAACGCCCAGATGTTTGTTTAAATACATTTATACCATCCATTGTACTATAAAGACTGCAATGGATGTTTCTTAAAACATTAAATGCTTGGATTAAAGAAACTATAATGCAACATTGAAACAACTGCAACATAGTTTAGGTTGGATTGGGTCAAGGTTGACATTTGGTGGCTACAAACACACATACAGTTTTTAATGATAATATGGGCATGGTTTCCCATCACCGTCTTATTTATTATTTTTATTTCTATTCTGCCCTATATCTAAAGGACTCAGGGTGAGTAACAACATATTAAACAGCATATTAAAGCAATAACAGTATATATTAAAACAATAGTATTTGCAAGTGGGAAGGGAAAAGTGTATGCCCATTTAACCAAAGGCCAGGGCAAAGAGGTGAATCTTCACTGCCTTCCCAAGCATGTACAGTGAAGGTGATAGACACACCTCAAGGGGGAGACTATTCTACAGTCTAGGGGCCATCACTGAGAAGGCCCTCTCCTGGGTGCCTACCCCCTTTGCTGCTGAGGGTGGTGGTACAACCCGTGGCTTAAGATCTCCCTTCCAGATCTTAAGGCATGGGCTGGTTAATATGGGAGGAGAGGTTCCTTCAGATATTCCTTCCTATCTGATATTCTTGAAGAACCTGAGATTTTGTGCATGCAGAATAAATATTCTACTGCTGAGTATTAACCACAAAGTATTAGGTTGAAATACCAGATAGATTTGTTCAGCATCATTCTGAACTGGCAGCCTTCAAAGGGAGTCTCTTAACATGTTAATGTTTTTACTACCAGAGGGCACAGGAACAAATCTGCATAAAATTTACAGGTGTTTTTTTCAGGTTTCCTGATGGTGTGGAAAGGACAAGATAAATCAGCTTTTCATGCAGATAAAAAGATATCTGATGGAATGCCAATAGCTGAAAATTCTCATTCTAATTTCAGAATAGAGAAGTTTCTCATGTTCAACTGTTCACTCCAGTAGCAATCCTAAACAACACAAACAGCTCAAACCTCCAGTCCAGCAACCTGCCCCACGTTGAGACTGGTTGCTCCTGGGCTGGGATAGTGCAAGCTGCACTGGGACAACTCATCCTGGTTCAGCTCCAGTCTAGTTCTGAAGGCTGAGCCCAACGTTTGAAGCTGGCACAGAGTCTTCGGAGGCCAGGAATGAAAGGTTCTTGGCTTCCAAAGTTCCTGGACAGACCCTTTCACAGGCATGCCCACTTCTGTGGCATTTCCTGTTGCTCTGCTGAAATGGGGCCCCCATCCCCCACATATACTGGGACAGTGGGCCATGTTCCTTTAAGGACTCAGCAGTCCACCAGTAGACCTTATAGACCAGACCTACCAGTAGATTGAGATAAAGCACCATTTTGGCACCATATCCCACTCTCTGGCTTCTCCTAGTGGAGATGAAGTGTGCTAGGAGGGGACAGAGGTTCTGCTATCCTGCACCAGCATGTGGAAGGTAGTTCCCTGGAGCCCTTCCTAGTGCAGACTATTGGCGAATGCAGAAAGGGCCTTTAAGCTCACAGGCTGTGGGTTCAGATTATTCAAGAGGACACCAAATGATATGAGAAAACATCTGGTAGAGGGGTAGGGGTAGAGATAAGGGAGGAAGTGGAGCAAAAAGGGTGCTGGGATGGGCAACTGAGAGTGAAAGTAATTCAGGACTAGAAGACTGTGAAACCCTATATTTGCTACTGCAATCCACAGCCTTTAACCACAGAGCCAATTGAGAGATCTCCTTTGGATCCTGCATTGCTTCTTCTTGTGATCAGCAAAACTTTTCTATCAATGGATACGAGGTGGGGAGAAGGAGCTTTAAAAATCTTTTAAAACAAAGGAAGATCCTTCCCCCACAACTCTAAAGTGAAGAAAGCATCTGCAGCACTTGTCAGTTATAGCCTTGTATTTTGCCATTGGCTAAAAACCACTGAAAAAGACTGCAGAGGTTGTTACATACCTTTCCTTATAGTTGAATGTTCTTTCTTTCTTTTTTTTTAAGTAGAAAGTCTTGTGCTACCTTCTGGCACATGGACCATTCAGTGGTGGCTCCCAGACTGGAATAGTCTCCCCCCTGAGGTGCGTTAGGCACCTTCACTCTCTGTGTTTAGATGAGCTGTGAAGACACACCTCTTTACCCTGGCCTTTGGCTAAGTAAAGGAACAGCCTTTTCCTCCCCACATTCAGGCACTGCCATGGTTTTAATAAGTTTGATGTGTTATTGGTTTTAATGTGTTCATTTTATATGTTGTAACCTGCCCTGAGACCTTTCGGTATAAGGTGGGATAAAAATACACACAAACGAACAATAAGATAGCACCCAACATCCCTGTGCTGATAGTGACTTTCACTACATCTGTACCCAGTAAAAAATGTGGCTCAAAAGTGGTTTAGAGTTGGTAGCCATCCACATACTAGCACCTTAAACCAAATTAATAACAAGAAAATGGCCTCTCAAAGTGCATTCTCTGGCCTTTAATATGGATTAGGAATGAGATGTAAATACTAGTGTCTAAGCCCACTGTCAGGCCACAAGGTTTTGTTTCATGCTTTGGGGAGCACAAAAAAATCTGCCTTACTCTAGATGCATGCCATTATACTTTATATAAAGCTATATTTAGTGTGGTGCACTTGTGTAGCTACAGCTAGAGCTTGGAACTGATTGGGCTCTTACACATGGAGAGTTTCCCCTATAGTGCTGCTGCATTTGGTGGCAGAGCAACTGAGTGGAAAGCAGGGGGTCACAAGTTTGATCCCTGGAATCTTTTGGATCTGTATACCAATTTGACAACTGACTTCTGAGAATGTTGTATTGATATGTCCATAGTCAGTCAACCTTTGGTTTGAGGATGGTCATTTTATGCACTTGGCCTTCTGGGACATCCATGGACACTCCAGCATGGAGCCACTTCTACCCTGGAGCAGCTGAGAGCCAGCCCTGATCGCTACAAGCTGTGAAGCAGTAAAAATTGCTCCAGAGTTTAATGGAAAGTGTTTAGGGTTGCTCTCCATACAGCTCCATGTGCAGCATTCACACAGCTATGCTGTGGGGGGGGGGGGTGAGGTGTCATGGTTGCAACTGTGCAGTTGCATACTGTATCTCCCGATCATCATAGCAATGGGACAGCATGAGGCAGATGCTCCCAGACAGTGTGTTCCAGAACAAGGCCTTTGGTCCTCTTGTGGGTCCAGAAGAGATCCAGATTAAGAGTCCCCTTAAACTGGATCTGGCTCTGTCCTTGACCCACGTTAATGTGTGGATGAGGAGGCCCATGATGTGGATTAAGAAGCTCCTTAATCCAGATCAGAAGTACGTGCAGAAAGGGTCCACCTACATTAAAAGCCAAAAAATGTGGATGCAGGTGAGGTGGAAACCCAAGCTACCACTTCTTGAACCACTTTTGAGCCATTTCCTGTCCTCCACATGCAGTTGTAGCTTTATTGGACTTCCTAGAGTTTCATACAGGAAAAAAACCACATCTCACTGGGTTGTATCCCATAGGTATGGGCCTGTTATTCTAAATCACAATGAAAGCAGTGAGAACTAAGTGGAAAAATAAAAAAATGTGCTCAGATTTTTTCCACTGATACCAATGGAACCTTGATGAGCTTCTTTGCCAATGCTTTGTGATCCAGAAAGCTGCAAATCAAAGCATATTCGCTTGGAGAAACTGGTTCCATGAAAAAGGAAATTTATTCCAAGCAAAAATTTATAAAAAGTGCCACCATAAGAGCAGAAATTAGAGCATCCAAGTGTCACATGGAGTCACAAATCAAGTCTCATCCTCCCCCCAAACCCCCCACATGCTTTACGAATGTGTATTTGACTTGGGGGCCATAAATCCAGCAGCTGCTTGCTTTTTTACAAGCATGCATTGTTTAAAAATCACTTCCTCTTGAAGCCTAACATCTGAGAGCCTATCACTCAAAGTGGCAGGAAGAAGATGGAGCCCCGTGCTTTGAAAACCACCTACTATATTTTGAAAATGCGGAAGGCTAGCAAAACCCCACCTAAAAGAATATGGCAAGCAGGAACAATTTGTCCTTTTTTGTTTGGTTCCCCAACATCCAGAGAGTGTTTTTCATTTAGACTAGTTTTTTAAAAAGATACATAAAACTATTCCCCATATTGAGATGAGATGATGATGATAGATAGGTAGGTAGGTAGGTAGGTAGGTAGGTAGGTAGGTGGGTGGGTGGATGGATGGATAGATGGATAGATAGATAGATAGATAGATAGATAGATAGATAGATAGATAGATAGATAGATAGATAGATAGATAGATAGATAATAGGTGGTATGAGCATAGTCAGTTTCTGATATTTTATGTATACTATATATCAAAGATTGTGATACTGATCTTTGGGTCTATGTGTCCATTTCTCTCTCTCTCTTTGTTTTTTCACAAGCATTCACTCATTACATCTGTCTTTTCTCAGTGAAAACCAGGACGAAAGACAAGTATCGTGTCGTCTACACAGATCATCAACGTCTAGAGCTGGAGAAAGAGTTTCACTATAGTCGCTATATCACCATTCGAAGGAAAGCGGAGCTGGCAGCCACCCTGGGATTGTCAGAGAGACAGGTGCGACTTTGGTTGGTTCTTTGTTCTGCTCAACTCCTCCTTCATTCTTCCAGCCCATTTTTGCCTCTTAGGAGGCTCTTCAAGTATGATAGTGTCCAGCTGTCCTCAGTTACCAGCCAACCTCATGAGACTGTATATAGAAGACAAAGGAGGAGGGGAAAGAGGAGAATACACAAAAGACCGTCTGCTGTCTTCTTCATCTCTCCCCTGTTTATCATTTAGCTGGACTAGCTGAAAGAGGAGATGGGGTGAGGCAGCATGATCCATGTCAGTCTGAATTCTGGAGGATCCTGGGAAGGAAGTTTCCCTGACAAAACAAGAATGTGGCATGGAGTGTTCTATCACACCCAAACCTTAGTTCACCCTCTAAATGAGTATAGTTTTTGGCTGGGGGTAGCTAGGGAACTGTATGCAATTAGCTAACTTGACTACAGAGATCTCTGGATGGGCCTCCATGTAATTCAAAAGGAATTGGATGGGGGCACATTCAAGGAAGGACATCAGGACACCCTCCTTGAGTGTACCCAAAATCATACTCAAAAGGGTGTATAGAAGGGTGCTTAATCAAACAAAATGGACAAAAAAACTGCATCCAGAAATTCCCCAGGTCAAAAACTGGGAACTTACAAGCCAAGAAGAACAGAAGATTTTGCTTTACCTATCACAGTTTTGGAAGTACAGTAGCTATTCAGGAAGGTTAGATTCTAGTCTGTAAAATAAATATATCTTATTTCCATACTTTACTTCTTTGGAACCTAGAACGATCTGCATATAAAACAGGTTTCCTGATGCTGATCTATAGTCCTTCTTCCTAGATGCACATCCAAGATAAAAAGAGGGCTATCCTTTCTTGTCCAAGAAATTAGATTTCAACCGTCCTTCCTTCCTTCCTTCCTTCCTTCCTTCCTTCCTTCCTTCCTTCCTTCCTTCCTTCCTTCCTTCCTTCCTTCCTTCCTTCCTTCCTTCCAAGCACACCTTAAGCACATATAGTGCAGCCAACTGAGTCTGGTCCACACTGGTCTGAATTAGCAGTAGCTTGTTCCTTTCTTTTGGACAGTCTGTTCCACCTCTGGCCATTTTGTGTTCCAAAGACAGGCCTGAACTGGGGCCTTTTCCACTCCAGGTGCCCCCTGGTACATTGCTAAATAAGATACCTCATGGTATACTGGATCACAGGGCATGCCCTTTGTGATCCAATGTGCTGATCCAATTGTCAACTACATTTAAAAGGTTTACCAGGGGACTGGGATATGGTGCTGTTTTTGCACCCTATCCTAGCCTGAGGCCTAATGGGCTGTTCCAAGAGGGAGTGAAGTCCACTGGCAAGTGTGGAAAGGTCCATAGGGCCAAATTATTCCTCTTTATTGTATGAAAGAAATTGTTGGAGGAAACGATTCGGCTTTCATTTTGGTAAGGAGAGGGGAATCTGGATTTTTAAAAAAGCATTTAAAAAGCATTGCGTGTTTGTGTAAAGACAGGGATCTCCTGACTGAAAGAAGTTATACAAACAAATCTTATCTAAGTGCTTTGTTAAAAAAAACCTGAACTTCATCACTGCTTACTTGCGCCCATTCACGGAGCTCAGGGCAGAAAGGCTGTGTCTCCCTCTACTCCCAGGGTCACCTGTGTGCAAAGGGTCTCAGGCATCGTGGTTCCATTATTGCTGGCTAGCTGCAGAGTGTGATGCCTGCCTGAGGTGCCTAGCAGTGAGAGGGTAAAAAACAATGCTCTTGCAGGAGTTCCCACTTCATCAAGCATCTGCACATGCTGATCCAAACCTTAGGGCAAAGGCACTTCCAGATGGCAAGAGACAACATGGGATATAAACAGGATCTCATGATTGTCTCTTGCCATCTCTTGCCAGACAGCAGCAGCAAACCCTGACTTACCTGACAAACGGCACAAGAGCTCATAAGAACATAGCATAAGAGGAGTCCTGCTGGATTGGGCTATAGCCCATCTAGTCTAGCATGCTGTTTCACACAGAGGCCCACCAACTGCTTTTGGTCTTCAAGCAAAAGACAAAGGGAAAACCTTCAGTTGCTCTCAACTCCCTGCAAATGGCCTTGAGGGGCATCCTGCCTATCTCTCCAACCTGGAGGTCATTGATACACCAGTCCTCCATGAATCTATCTAACCTTTTCTTAAAGCCATTTAGACTGGTTGTTGATTCAAATAGAATGTAAAAAAAAATTGTGCACCTCGCTAACTGCTACGTACATGGTCGTTTATTCTAGAATTCAGACTTACAAAGTGAGAAAGCACTGGAAACTGGCTTATAATTAGAGGACTTCTTTCACTTTCTTTCTGCAAGATACGGTTACAATCTAGGTCAAGACTCCTGGGCTGTGGTCACACTTTCACTTTAAACATTTCTTCAATCCATCTTGTGATCACAAGGCTCACACTTTTTCATTTGTATCCATTTTATTTCTGGACTTTCCACCTTGGAAAGTTCAAATGGAGGGTGGAAAGTCCAGAAATAAAACAGATCAAAATGAAAATGTGTGAGCGTTGCAATCAGAAGATGGACTGAAGAATGTTTAAAGTGAAGATGTGACCAGAGTGGTATCACATTTAGGATGGAAGATACTAATCTCCAGAGAGCTCAGGGACCACATCATATTCACTAAAGTTGTCATATCAGCTTGAATTTGATGGCAAACATGCTATTTCATTTTTTAAAAAACCTATTTCATTTTAATGAGACTATTGGTTAATCCTACCTGTAAGTGTAATGAGATGACCTGTTATCAGGGCTTGTGGAGAAGCTTCAGCTAAAAAGGCAGGGGCCACACAGCAGCAACAATCCACACAATGGAACCTGTAGGGCAAGATTATGATTAAAGGTTCCCCTTTGATCTCTCAGAACTGGATATAGATCCACCGTGGATCAAAAATATGTTTGGAACTTCTCATTGCCTCCTCCTCCTGCCCATTGCTGCTGCTATCATAGACCTTGTTGGGTGCTTTCTGTGGTTCCTTCAGGTGCAGCATAGAAGATCTGTACAAGCTAAATTCCCTTCATCATCAAATTGGAAAGCGAAAAAGATCTTATGTTCTGGATAGTAAATATTTTGGGAAATGCAGATTACACTAGGGATGTGTACGGACGTTCGAAAATCTGAAAATCCAATTCAGAAAATCCGACATTCAAATTCAAATAGGATAAGTGATAATCCGGATTTTCACATTCAAATTCGAATTTGGATTTTTGAATGATTCAAATGAATTTGTCATCCGAATATCAGGTCTGTTTGCACTTATAATACGGGATGCAAACGGGATGCAAACGAAATGCAAACACTCACACAAAAAATGGAATGTGAATGGATTTGAAAATTGGATACGAATGTTCTCAACATTCGCATTATTCGATTCGAGCCGGATTTTTGAAAATACGGAGACGGATAATCTGGATTCAAATCGGATTTTTGAAAATATGGATTTTTGAATTTGGATTCAAATAAAATATTCAAATATTTGATTTGAATCAAATTTGAATATTCAGTTCAAATTGAATTCGAATGCAAAAAATGCATTCGTGCACATCCCTAGATTACACACAGTGTTTTAAAGAATGCCCTTCTTGTCCTTCTGGTCATGCTGGTAAAGCCATGACCTGGGATATTCACACAGGTGGAGTTCTAAGTGACAACCAGACATGGTCAATAGTGGAGATGTGCAGGAATGCAATTTTTGGGATTTGATTTGATTAGAATCGAACATCCGAAGATTTGAATCAATTCAAATGTTTAAAATTTGAATGGATTCACATTCAATTCGAATTAAATACATATATTCAGATCTATTTGTACAAATTTCCTATTCACATTTGAAGGTACAAACGTCAAATGCGCCTGTATGTATCCGTACGTATCCTGTTTATATCCCGCATACATCCCATTTTCATCCCATACATATCCGTACAAGTGCATATGGATGCAAATACTATGCATACAGATACGTATGTAATGCATACGTATCCGTACACATACGAATGTCCAAATAATTCATACGAATGATTCAAAGGATTCAAAAATTCATTTGAATGTTAAATTCAAATTTAGAGACATTTGATTCAAATTCGAATGTCCGAATTTCATAGAATTCAATTGAATTTTGAATATTTGTGGACATCCCTAGTCCATAGCCAGTGGACACCACTAACAGAGGCCCTAGGAAAGCACAGAGGCCAGTTCAGATGAGAGAGAGATAGGGTGTTTTCCCACGGTCACTAAAAGTATCTATTAAGTACCCATTAATGGGTACGTAATGGCATTTTTGTACCCATTAATGGGTACGTAATGGCATTTTTGTACCCATTAATGGGTACGTAATGGCATTTTTGTACCCATTAATGGGTACTTAACGGGTACTTCTAGTGACAGTGGAAAAGCACCCATAGTGACATTACAGTGCCACTATGGTGGGGCTGTCTGATGTATCACAGGCAACCCCACCATAGCTCTGCTATTTCCCCCCTAAAAAGAGTAAAGAGCTGTTGATAGCACCAGACTTTGTACCTGACACAGCGTGTCAGAATAACATTATTAGGTACATAATAGATTTTCACTGCAGAGTTTCCCTGTCTCCTAAAAGTGGGTGAAAGACTCGTGGACTGGTGAATCACGTGGCTCTCTTAAAGACACACTAATGCAGAGTGCTCTGAACACTTGAAGGATTAAATATTGGCAGAGGAGATAGGAAAGAAGTTGAGGAAAGTCACTTTGATCTTCTCAGGAACTAGATATTCCTGAACTATACCCTTAATGAAGTTTAAATTCATGATTAATTGAATCAGCTGCACAAGATATCTCTGTTAGTTAGAATGAATGTTAAGCTGTTGGTTGAAAAGAGAATGAGGAAATGACAGGCGAACTTCTTATAGGGAAGCAGTAGCAGCACTATACCTCCACCAGTAAGGGAGCTGAAAGACCTCCAGCAGCATGGCTGGAAGAACCAAATGTCAACACTTCCCAGGTAAGCACCTGACCCTATGGGCTGGACTAGGATGTGCACGAAAATTCAAAAATTCAATTCTAATCCATCAAATGTTGACATTCAAACTCGAATTGGGTTTTCAAAAATCCGAATTTGAACATTCAAACTCAAATACTGATTTTTGAAAATCCAATACCGATTTTTGAATAACTCGAATGTGTAGATTCATATCTGTCATATATGAATCTGCGCGAAAATTGTACATATCTTGCGCTTAAAATGCGGGATTATAATGGATGCATACAGGATAATATGGGACGCATATGGATTTTTACAGATTGTGTATAGATACAAATGTTGTAGACATTTGTATCTTTAAATACAAATCCAACATTCGAACGTACGTATTCAAATGTTACAGATTCAAATCGGATTTTATTACATTCGGATCTTAAATATCCAAATTGAATTGGATTTTATAACATTTGAAACTACTTGGATTCGAACGTCAAAAATACATTCGTGCACATCCCTAGGCTGGACTTCCTTGTGAACAGGATAGGCTCACATAGTAGCTTAACGCACATGCTTTGGAAAAGACACCTTAAGAGTATTTTAAAGAGACTTCAAACAGGTCTGTTGGGCCCAGTATTTGGATGGGCTCCAACTCATCCATTTCCTTGTGCAGATGGGAAATAAGTGTACTTATCTATTGGTGAGCCCTGTATACCAACACTCATAGAAGGATTCATTTATCCTATTCCAGTTATCAGAGAAGATATTCAGGTTTGCCAATTGCCTTCTGTATGGATATTGCAACACACAGAATCCTTAGTTCTCAAAGTCCAAGAGAGCAGCATTTCTAGCTTTTGAGTATTGCCCTTTATTCTAGGCGTCCTTGGTTTTCCTGGAAATGTATGAGTTCTGAGTCACACGACCATGTGAGTGAGAGATTCCCCGCCCCCCACTGTCACTTCTATAAGAGCTAGCATTTTGATGAGAGCTCTATTGATTGCTGAAGTCCCCATTTGATCATGGAAACTCTTAAGAATACGGCAGCCTTTATGATCGCCCTGGGGTTTGCTTTTGATGTATTTTTGATATAATACAACGACCCGTGGTCTTGTTCTTCTGTTTTATTTTAAACTATTCCCTGATCATGGTGAAGGAAGGAAGGAAGGAAGGAAGGAAGGAAGGAAGGAAGGAAGGAAGGAAGGAAGGAAGGAAGGAAGGAAGGAAGGAGAAATTATGTCTGAATGCATTTGATGGGTAGATGTATAAAAACAATGAAATACAAAAAGGGGGGAAGGAAGGAACTTTCAAATTAGTGATGGACTGGATTAATTGGTACCATAACCGTACCAGCACTGCTGTCACTTCTGCCACCTCCTGCTGAAGTTGATCCGGATCAAGCTAATCTGGATTCACAAATATGGATTAAACATGGCAAGTGCAGAAAACACCTGGCTTTCTAAACTAGTGAATTGCACCAAACTCATTTCAGTGCATCATAAAATTGCAGGCTTACTATATTGATTCATTATCAAAAGACATGGATGATGCAGATAATGATGAAAGTCTAATTTTAGAGGGCATTTCCTGTAGTTTATTCATTTATTTCTATCTAAAATGTTTATATAGCATTTCTTCCTTTTAAGATCCAACAGTGATTCATAAGATGAAACATAAAAAAACAGATAAAACAAGTTACAACAATACCAATTATTTGAAATCAACTTTCCATTAATGGGTACTTAATGGGTACTTCTAGTGACAGTGGAAAAACACTCCTGTTCTCATCCCATCTCTAATCCATGTTTTCTAGCCTAGAATGTTCCAGAGAGGGCATATGAATAATCCCACCTGCAAGCTATCTCTAAGCTGCTTTAACGGTGTCTCAGAGGGCTTCTTAAAAATTGCTTATAGACACAACCTAAATATAAGCTTGGCCAATAGTGATTTGGCTCTGCCCTATTACTAGTGATAGGGAACCTTAAGAAGAGAGAGCAAGTGGTCAGAGGGAGTCAAGTACCTTATCTGTAGCAAGGTTTCAAATGGTGAAACGGGCACATAAGACACCAGGCACTCAAATCTACCACTAATCTGTGGCATGATGGTGCTTCCATTCTGAGATAGTCTAGCCACAGTAATCCATGCTCTGTTAACTTCCATATTGGAGGGACTATTGTAATTGTTCTACATGGGGCTGCCCTTGAAGATGGTTTGCAAACTGTAGCTGGTGCAGAGTGCAGCAGCTAGACAGTTAACTGGCACTGTTGGTTGGACACACATCATCCCAGTCCCAAAAGAATTGCACTGACTGTCTATTTGTTACCAAACCCCGTTCAAGGAACTGACATTCTTATAAGGCCATAAGAGAACTGGGGCTCAAATATCTAAAGGAACACCTGTCTATCCTGTAAGTTCATCTGGTGAACCCCTTTTGGCTGTGCTGTCCCCTTCAGCAATTAAGGGGGGGGTGACAATGTGCAAGAGGGTATTCTCAGTGACAGTCCAGACTGTGAACCAATCTCCCCTCTAAGATGTGTCAGACATTTGCATTTGGATGTCTGGTAAAGGCACACTTCTTTAACCTGGCCTTCTGCTGAGGGAACAACATCCCCTCCCTTCCCCATGCAGGTATGGTTGCTGCTATGCTGCTTTAGATAATCTATTTTATATATTTTTATAGAGATTTTATTGTGACCTGTCCTGAGATCTTTGGGCATATGGCAGAATATATTTATACATCTATAAGTTGGCACAAAAAAGGGTATGGAGATTGGATGGTGGGAAGGGGATAATGGTTCCTTGACAAGGAAAATAAGACAGGCTTTTCTTACCACAGGACCTTTAGATCTGGAATCTCCTGAGAGGCAGCAAGCAGCATGATTAGGGTTGTGTTTCCATTACTCAGTAAAGTCACTTTATTCAGGCCCTCAGAACAGCTGGTCTCCACTAAGTTTAATGGAAACTGCTATTACTTAAGGTGCCTATGTTGTGAGATATTGCCAGCGCTGTTCCTATTATTAACCAGAAAGCCAACCTTAGGCAGTAGGTATTATGAAGCAGCTGCATCACTGAAATGATGATGAAACTTGGTCATTCCCAAAAAGAGACCTAAACCAAGTCCTTTGATTTAGGATTTAAATTAAAGTGTTGTGCTTAAAAAGGATGTGGGGAGAGTCTGCCATTTGCTATTCTAGCTTGGCAACAAGACTTCAGCCATGGGATAAATCCTCCTCCTCCTCCTCCTCATTATTATTTTAAAGTAGCTTAGAAGTGGTAACACTAATGTATAAGATATTAGTGCTTTAAACCATGTCGAAGACCAAAAAATACAGTTCCAACTTGCATTCTCTGGCCTTTAATGTGGATGAAAGGTGGGATAAGAACACAAGTGTCCATAGGCTACTACTTCCAAGCTGCTTTCGAGCTGTTTAAAAATAAATAAATAAATAAATAAATAAATAAATAAATAAATAAATAAATAAATAAATAAATAAATAAATAAATAAAGTGGGCATAGCCAGAGGCTCCAATTTCACCTTGAAAATTAGGATGGAGAAAGCCAGCAAAGGAAATGAGGCCATGTTTTCCATTAAATTCAGGTTTGCTGCCTGCAGCTGTGGTTCCCTGAGAGCATCCACCCATATGTTGGTGTGCCGCCCCAGGAAGCTACATGAGCACAGTGCACTCTTGAGAAGTGTTCTGAAGGGACCTTGCTCAGACTAGAGGAAAATAACTTTGACAGCATAATTCGCCTGCTATTTTGTTAGCCTCACTTACTCACATACCCCCAAGCTAGGGATGTGCATGAATATGCAAAACATTCATTTGAATTTGGACATTTGAATTCAAACCCGTGCTGATTTTACTAGTTTTTAAATTATGTGCAGTGCACAATGCTGTGTGGTACTATGTTTCTGTATTTTGATATGGTCAAACAGACTAATCAATAAAAGTTATGTATGTATGAATTCAAACTGAATGTCTATACATTTGAATTTGAATTCAAATGAATTTTGAATTTTTGGATCTATTCGTTCGAATTATTTGAACATTCATATGTGTATGGGTACATACCTGATGCATACTTGCATGTAAGCATCTTTCCCACATCTGTACTCATTTGTATGGATCTGTTCGAGATGAAAACAGGTCACATACAGGATAAATATGGGATGTGTGCAGAATGCCTAATGATGCATACAGGCACATACAAATGTTGTTGATATTCGTAAGTGCAAATTCAAATTGAACTTTCAAACGAATAGATTCGAATTTGCTTAATTCAAATCAAATTTGGGTAAATCTGAATTTTAAAAATTCAAATCAAATTGAATTTTTGGATATTCGATTCGAATTGAATCCTGAAAATTGCATTCGGGCGCACCCCTACCCCATGCCCTTTCTTTAAGAGGCAGAAATCTGGCATGCAGACAACTGTTTGTTCAATTAAACAGTTCACGATTTAGCCAAACACACAATTTTCATCATGCATATCTCTGATAAATAAGTACTGTAGATCTGGTCCCTCAAATGCATTTATGACTAGAGTCCTTTGCAGTTATTGCATTTCTTAGCCTTAAAAAGCAAGCTGAATTCATGCTTAAGAAAATGTAGATGTACTTTAGAAATAGGATTGAGCTTGCCTCCTTTTAATCCTACAGTTAGTTACTAGTATTTGCTTATAATTTCTTACTGCTGTGACAGTGAGGAGCTGCCTTCATTGCAAATGGTTTAAAGCATCCCCCGTATATTCATGATATATTTTATTTCTTCTGCTGTTGCCTTGTACTTAGACATTATTCTTTCTCATCTCTATTCTTACTTTTTACGCTTTTATTTTTATTTTCATCTCTTTTTGTCTTCCACTTTTTTGTTTTATGTGGTTGTTTTATAATTTGTAAACCACCCTGAGACTGCAATATTAGACGGGATAATCCAATTTTAAAAAACCCTTCAATTGCTGCTTTAAAAAAGACAAAAACCCTTCATGCTCTGCGAATCTTAATCAAATTTCTGCAAAGCTATTTTGAAAAGGGAATGCTGTCTTGATAACACACCTGACAGTCAATCATCTCTGAGAAAGGTTTGCTTCTTATTCCAAGCAACAGAACCAGATTTTCCTGATCATGTGTTAATGATGATGATGATGATAAGCCTTAAAAAGTCACTGAAAATGAACATGCCAAACTTCTTTGGGACTTCCGAATACAAACTGATAAAATCTTGGAACACAATATGCTGGACATCATGACTGTGGAAAAGAAAAAAGTGTGGATTGTCGACATTGCTGTTCCAGGAGATAGGAGGATTGAGGAGAAGCAACTTGAGAAAATGATGCAGTACAAGGATCTGAAGATTGAACTTCAATGGCTCTGGCAGAAACCGGCAGAAGTGGCCCCAGTGGTGGTCGGCACATGGGTGCTGAACCTAAAGACCTTGGCCAACACTTGAAAACAATTAGCTTTGACAAAATTACTGTCAGTGGATATATCATGCAGTCATAGGTGCTTGGGAAGTACTCAACATTTAACACAAAAGCCAGCATATTGATCTTGTTTGCTGTGTATTACTGTATAATAATAATAATAATAATAATAATAATAATAATAATAATAATAATAATAATAATAATAATAATAATAATAATAATAATAATAATAATGCATAACATCATCTTAGGAAGATCCCAAAGTGTTATGAAATATCAAAGCTGACATGTTTAGTGTTGTGTTATATTATTGTGTTTCTGTATATATTATATCATCACCATCATCATCATCAGACAGACAAAATCAAAGGGAAATAGATTTCGTTTGGCCAAATTAGTTAATACATGAAAACTAATAATAGTTTGGGATCCTATTAATATTGTTGAGGAGATAGAAACTTTGTGGTATAGTTTTTATTTTCCTAAGAAGATAGGTTTGTCTTCTCCTTTCCCAACTTTTGAAAACATGTTATCTTCTGCTCTGAAAAGGAGAACTTAGATTCTCAGGAATTTATGAGGTATCCACCCTCTTTCTACAAATTCTCCACTCCCTCTCCTTTTCAGAGTGGGGGATTTTTGCCATGCAATCCAGTCTCATGAATGTTTACATAAACTAAGCCCTGCTATAGTCTATGGATAGTGTTCATAGTTAAGCATAAATAGGAATTCACTCATAGGTGTAGCCAATATTATACACACAGAAAATGAGACAACAAAGCCAGCATTGAAAAGTGTTTTCTCTCCTTCCCAAAACACCGGGAGTTATCCAGTGAAACTAAATCTTGGGCAGAATTGCATAAACAAAGAGGGGTATCTGTTAGGAGACCAAGGCCCACAGCATCATAGGGTTGCACACATCTGAGGCCAGTAATGTGACTCCAACAGGACATAACCCACTCTACAAGGCACTTGCTGCTCTTAGGTGCCCAAGCTGTTGCCATGTTGGTGACTTACCTGGCTTACAGTCTGCCTGTTTCTGGGGCTATTGCTTTTATGGCCTCAGATGGAAACTTCAAAGCTTGGAAACTATGGTTTCCTGGCTTTGATGTTTGTGAGAGTGGGAGGGGGGATGTGTGCAAACAACATTCCTCTTGCCTCTGGGGCAACGGCTCTGTACTCCCACCCTTCAAATACTTTTTAAACCTAACAGTCAGACAGAGAAGTTATTTTTTTTTACGTTTTTTTTAATTTTTTTAAAGAATATTACATAGTTATGCACTTATACATTCTTCCTTTTTTTTCCCCCCCACCCCTCCCCACCCCCTCCCTCCCCTAAATAGTAAATATTCAATAACATTTATGAGCTAAGGGTTACATTTGGAATACAATTCTTAACTGTAATTTTACTAATTCACTTCTGACACTCGCTTCCAGGTAATTTTTGACCTCCCTCCATTTGTTTTTACACCTTCTTATTTTTGCTAAATCATTTTCAAAATTTTCCCGACATTCTCGAACCTCTACTGCAATCGAGGCTATTATATATTCATACAGTTTCTGTATTTCCCATTTAGTTGCATCCTTCCATCCATTTACTACTACCAATTGAGCCGACCTAAGTATGGAACAGACTACTTCCCTAGTCTCTTTTGGCCTTATATTCTCCAGATCCAATTGAAATATTACTATCCTTTCATTTAAGTTAATATTAAGTGCATATATATTATTGATCATATTTTCTACCTCCTTCCAAAACACTGCACTCTCTGACACTGCCAAATCATATGTAAAAATATTCCTCTTTCTTGACATCCGTGCCAGCATTCTTCGGTTACATTTGGAAAGAAGTGTGACAATTGTATTGGTGTTCTGTACCATTTATGTATTATTTTCATTCTTGTTTCCCATATTCGTCCATATTTTATTTTTTCCATTCTCTGTATTTCCTTTTTAACTTCTTCTCTGTTTATTCTTATATCATCACTCCATATTCCTCTTATTTCTTCATATATTTCCTCTCCCACTGTCATTAACCCCTTATATATAATTCCTGCAATACCTTTTTCACTCTTCCTCACTTTTCTTATTATTTTATCAAATATTTCATCTTCCTTATTAACTATCTCTCTAATTCTTACTTGATCTATATAAGTCTTTATTCCCCTCGCTTGCAGCCAGCTTCCTCCCAATAATTGTTCTAATTCCCTTAAATTTTTGGGATTATGTCCCGTATCATATAAATCTTCAATTACCTTTATTCCTCTCCTATATAATCTATTTAATGCCCATTGTAAACCATCCTCAGCTCCCACATTTATTTTCCAGATTGTAGCTAATTTTCCTTCCTCCTGTGCAATTTTTCTTTTCCTTTTATTCCATATTTTCATTGTGCCCAAAAAAATTTTACTCCAATTCCTCTGTTCTCTTGGTAACCAATTTCTATATATTAATTCCTTCCCTTCTATGTTATTTATTTTTTTTTCTAATTTGGCCCATTTAGACTCTCCATATTAGAGAAGTTATTTTTTTTAAACCCAACTCTTAAGTTAAAATTTAGAATTCATCACTAGAAGATAAGATGTTGGCCACCATCTTGGATGGTTTAATAGGGAAGACAAAGTCATTGTGGGTTACTGTCTCTGATAGCTTTGTGACTTCAGTAGACATTCATAGGAGCCAGAAGGCCTCTGAAGGCCAACTGCTGGGTGATGTGTAAGCAGGACAGGATGTACACTTAATATCTGCTTGTGGACTCCCGCCCATAACTGGTTGCCTCTGGGACAACAGGCTGTTGGCCTTTGTGTGCCCTGGGACAGATTCAACAGTGGATTTCTTATGTCCCTTTGTCTTTAATTACTGCCATCCAACTTTTATGTCTTACTCTTTCCCCAGGTAAAAATCTGGTTTCAGAACAGGCGCGCAAAAGAAAGGAAAATCAACAAGAAGAAGTTGCAACAGTCTCAGCCGAGCGGTGTGCACAGTGGATCAGAACCCATGAGTCCAGTCTCTTCCATGCAGCCAGGGACAACGGGCTCTGGGCCTAACGGTGGAGGAGTGCTGGGCGCTACTGGTTTAGTGCCACCGACCGCACAGTGACAATGGTGGGGAGAAAAGACTGAGTAGCTAGAGAATCCCTGCTTTCTTCTCCGGAGTGGAGAGGCAGATGCACACCACTTTTTGTGGGAAAGGCCACCAGTCCATCAGCAAAATCATCAAGGTGAATCCGTGGCTCTCCTTTCCACATGTTCAGGAGGGTGGACCTCTCTACATAGCAACACTCTCATTGGCTTTTTTGTTTGTTTTTGGCTGCACATTTGTACAAAATATACTGTGAGTTACCCAAATTTTGTTGGGGCCAGGGAGGGGACAGAGATGATTTGTCCATAATTTGCTTCATATTATTTCCACATTGTAGCTGGTGCCACATAACGAACCCTTCTCTTCATAATGGAAACACGATATCTCAGGGAATTGGGCCTGGAATGCCTTCTTATTGTTCTTATTGTACTTTTTTTAAAATGTTATTACCAATGTTGTTGAGCGAATTATAAATTTTAATGAGAAAAATGAAGAAAAAGGTGGGAAAAAATTAAAGTCTAATTTACTTTGTGTTCCTAGTGCTGTAAGCCTTCTCTGAGAAAAAGAACATTTCTTGAGCTCGCATGACAGGGTGAAATAAGATGTTGAAATATTCCAAGCATATTGCTTGATCTGAGCATATTATTATTATTATTATTATTTTAAAGGGGGGAAGGTCATAAACAATGGTAATGATGTTCAAAAGATATGGAAGGAGGGAATTAAGGAACAAATGTGCTGCAGAGAATATTGTAAAAACATTCTCACTCAGAGAGTTTCTCTCTCTCCTGGGCTTGTGGGGACTCTGGGGTTTTTTGGGACATGCTGTGAGCATTAGGGATGTGCACAAATATTCATAATGTTTGATAGTCGTACGAATTTGTGCAAATTCAGACATTTGTATACAAATCAAATGTTATGATATCTGTTCATTGACATTTGCACGAATACAAATGTTTCGGAACATTCGTGAAATGGGGAGGTGGGAAAACCTCTGTGCCACGGATCCAGAGTGAATTCAACACAGTTTGAGAGCGGTTTCAAAGTGCATTTAGGGCAGATTTGACGCTTTCAGAGCTGTTATGTTACAGGATACATATCAGATACTTATTGGATTTGTACACATTCACAGTGGATATTCGTACTATTGGTCTATGGAATTTGCTGCCAGAAGAGGCTGTGACAGCTCCCAGCCTAGATGGCTTTAAAGAAGGGCTAGACAAATTTATGGATGACAGATGTATCAATGGCTACTAGTATGGATGCCTAGGTATATCTTTCAGGCCGTGTGGACAAGCTGGATATTTCTAGGGCCATTTGCTGGGATTCGAGAGCAGGTGAAGGTTTGCCCTTGTCTCTGCTTGAGATGCCCAAGGGCAATTGGTGGGCCACTGTGTGCAACAAGATGCTGGACTAGATGTGCTGTGGCCTGACCCAGCAGGGTTCCTCTTAAAGTTCTTACATTCGTATTGAAGATAATTCTACCATATTCAAAGGGGATCTATATGAATCTTCTTACATTTGATTCAATACAACTCGAATGTACATCCCTAGTGAGCACCATTCACCTTGGATTCCTCTTTCCTGCACATAGTAAATCTAGGATAGGGTAAGGTTTGTGTCCAAGGAAAAATAACAGTGGACCCTTGGACCATTTCTATACTGTCCACTACAGCGTCCATCATGGATACTGCGTTTGGCTGATCAGAAGTTGTTCAGTACTGGGCTTGGAGCCCAGCAAAATGCAGTGGGTCTCTAGAATGAGGCTAGGCAGCTCTTGTTATCACTGACTGCCCACATGCCAGTGTCAGTGATGGATCCCATACCTGGAATGAGGGATACCACTTTAAAGTGGTCTCCCACTGGAGCACTTTCAGATGTGGTTTCCATGCCTGGAAGTAAGAAAGGTTAGTGCCCATGGGACTAACATGTTCCCCAGAAGCGGCAATCTCCCCAGGAACATTTTGAGGATCCAGACCACTTCTGTTGTGATCCAAAAGGACTACACAGATGTTGTCTCTGGCTCCACACTGGCAAGCCCTAATATTCACTGCAGTCACACCTAATTTTTAATCTAGCTTTAATCCACTTTCAGAGTGGGATAATCAATCAACAAAGTCTTTTGGCATTATCTAACTCAGAAAATTGACCCTGGGGTGAGATAATATGGAAAGAAAATGACTAGTCACTTTGTTGATGTGTCTCTCACTCTGAAGGTGGACTGAATCTGGATTAAAAATTAGCTGTGAACACAGCAATTGTATTGTATGCTTAACCTTCATCACTACAAGTGCTCATGTGCCTGCTCATCCATATGTATGCCTCTGTCTTCAAAGAGCAGAGATGTGGGTATCCATGGATCTCCTGCAAAAAGAACAAGAGCAGGGGAACACTTGGAAGCATTAATCATGCTATCAACAGGAGAAGAGATCTCCCTTTGACAATTCCAGTTCCAGCAACACCATAGACCAAGAAGGGAGAGAGGAAGGAAGAAGAGTTGGCTTTTCTACCCTGCTTTTTTCACCCATTTAAGGAGACTCAAAGCAGCTTACAAACCTTCTGTTCTTCCCATAACAGAACACCCTGTGAGGTAGGTGGGGCTGTGAGAGCTCAGAAGAGAGCTGTGACTAGCCCAAGAAAAACTGATGATAAGAACAAGGCTTATCATCAATTCACTTTTGACTTCGTAAATCTGATGCAATGTTTTTGGAGAACCACTTCTCTTTCCTGCTTTGAAGCACTTCAACTTTGCCTGGGATTTCTGTGATAGTTTGATATTAGTCTCATTTCAATTGACTTCCAAAACTCTTAAGGAAGTTTAGGAAGTGGCAAAGGGCACAATCCATGAGAATGTGCTTTTCATTCAATTCTTAGCAAAATTAACAGAAGTTAGCCTTCTTCCTAGATCCTATGTGGGCTAACTTCATGCTATATTGTAAATTTGTGCAGCATCACAAATGTTGGTGGAGAAAATCATCTTTGTTTGCTTATGTATTACGCCTTTAAAATATATTTTAATTATCCAACTCATCCTTTTGGAAAGGCACGGCGCTGGTAAGTAAAGGAACAGCTTGTCGAATTTGTTCTAAGTATTAATTCACTTTTTGAAATTTGCTTTGAAATTTACTTTCCATGTAACTAGATCTTTCTGTGGCATGTAATAGTTTGCTACACTAGTTTCATATTTCTCATAGATAAAAATTAGTGACAAATCACACACAGGCCCTGATCTATATGAGAAAAGTTGCACAATAGTTCAAGTAAGTGAAATCTAGGTTAATTGTGCATAATATGTCCCATGACCTTGGTAGGCAAGTTTGCCAAATTCTCACAAGCAGATTTCTCATTCCTTTGAGCCTTCTGCTCTGTGAGGCACTCATGCCAGCTGTACAGGTACTGAAAGTGGTAACAAGCAAAGCAGGTAAATTGCATATAATTTTCTCACAATTCAGTGATGAACTGAATGGCATAGGACAAGTGTTCTGGGTTTTGACCTTACAAATTATTTCTGTGAAAGTAGCTTCTTTAGATGCACATGCTTTATCTGGTTAGTTTAAGATTTGTTGGACCAGAAGCAGTTAAAACTTTGAGGGAGAATGACATATAACAGGGCTAACATCTGAACAAGCTACAAGTTGTAGAGATGTTAGCTCTGTTGTGCATCTGCAACAGATCTGAGAAAGTTGTGGTTCTGCACCTCTGGAGGGTTGTAGTCCCTTCTTGGCAGATATAACTGCTAGGGAAACAAACAAATCTAGAAGTGTGCTGTTAGGCTGATCTGAACAGCAGCTTCTATATGGTCCTTATGGCTGAGCCAATTGGAAATCGGGCAGCAAGATCTGATTCCGGTCTCTGGCCATACTCCTGGGGAACACGCTAGCTATGCAGACTTTATCCTTGGGGCACTCCAGCACAACAGTTATGTTGGAGAATGCTCCAATGATAGATTGTTTAAAAGTGGTATTCTGAGCATTCTTGGTTGAGTACCAGACCAGCTGTCTGCCGTGCATACAGCTGTACCAGCCCAAGTGGCACACAGAGAGGTTCCAGAAATGACTCCCCAAAATGGCCCATTTGCCTCATACCAAAATAATCACGTTGGCATGCAACTTTGGAGGACAGGGATTGACAGCTTTCATTCTTGTCCTCCAGAGTTAAGCTGGAACTGATAGCCTTTACAGAATGGCTGCCATCATGCTCTCTGCTGTCCTGCCCTGGATCATTTGACTTGGCGCAGGAACTAGCTCCGTCTTCCCTGCCAATGTGTGGTATGAGAAAACAGCCAACAAGTCCTCTTGAAAAACAGTGGAATATCATCCAACTATATCTCACTCTGGAAAATAAAACATCAAGATCACAAGGCCCAACAGCCAAGAGCTTGGTTGAATCTTTCTTTTCATCTCATACATAGTTCAATTGAGAGTTGATTAATATATGCATAATCCACAACACATATTTGTTTGTTACATTTGTATCCCACCCTTCACTGAAGGTCCCAGGGCAAGTCATAACATACACAATATAACATATTTAAAATATTGTCCACCTGCCTTCCTATCCTCCCAACCTGCTGGCAGGACAATATTCAGAGGAAACTATCCATCAAAGCCTGTGCAAAGAGCTGTACTTTAACTAGGCACTGAAAACTATATAAAGTTGGTGCCTAGCATGCCCCCACGGACAGCTGTTCCACAGGCAAGGGGCTGCCACAGAAAAGCCCCTCTCGCGTGCAGCAACCCCTCATACCTCTGAGGGTAGCAAAACTATAAGAAGGCCCTCACTTTGTGATCTATATGGGAAAAGGCACATCTTTAGATATTTGGGACACAAGTCATTTAGTTTTATATGTCAATATCATAAGAATACAAGAACAGAAGAGAAGCCCTGAAATTGTTTTAGGGCTTCAAGTAGAAGACAAAGACAAAATCTTCACTTGCTCTCAACTGCCTGAAAATGGCTTTGAGGGGCATCTTGCCTGTCTCTCCAACCTGGAGGCAGTACCAAAACATCTGTCCTAGGGATGTGCACGTATATTCGAAAATTTGAAAATCCGATTCAATTCCGTCAAATATCGATATTCGAATTCAAATCAGATTTAAAAACATTCAAATTTTGACATTCGGATGAATTTCAGATTTTTGAAAATCTGATACGGATAATCGAATAATTCGAATGAACAGATCAATATTTATCATATATGAATATGCATGAAAATTATGTGTATTTGTGCTTATAATACAATGAAAACGGGGATGCATATGGGATGAATGTGGTTGCACGTAAATTCAAAATACATGTGAATGTTATCAACAATCGTATTTTCGAGTACAGATCGAACTTTCAAATTTGCGGGTTCGAATAATCCAGATTCTAAACAGATTTTCAAAAATCTGGATTTTAAAAATTCAAAACAAATTTAATTTTTGAATATTCAAATTGACTCAGATTCAAATGCAAAAAATACATTTGTGGACAGCCTTAATCTGTTCACCCTGAATTTATCCAATCCTTTCTTAAAGGCATCACCATCTCTTCTGGTAGTAAATTCCATAGACTGATGACCTCAGGGTGAAAAAATACTTCCCCTTGTCTGTCCTAACTCTCCTGCCCATCAGCTACATAGAGTGCCTCTTGGTTCTAGTGTTGTGTGATAGAGAAAATAATTTTTCTCTATCCACCTTTTACACACTGGGGCTGGTTTTATCAGTCAGGTCCCCTCTTAAATACCACCTTTCAAGGCTGAAAAGGCCTAGTTGTTGCAACCTGGTTTCATAAGGAAGGTGTTCCAGTCCCTTGATCATTTTGTTTCCCTTTTTCTATACCTTTTCCACCTCCACAATATCCTTTCTGAGGTGTAGAGAGCAGAATTGTACACAATATTCCAAATGTGGTCTCACTGTAGATTTATAAAGAGGAAAAAAGATGCTGACTTGTTTTCTGTTTCTTTCCTAATTATCTGTAGTAGGGATGTGCATGAATTTTTTTGTCATTCTATTTGAATTGAATTGAATACCCAAAAATCCTATTCCATTTGAATCCTTTAAATTTGCATTTAACAAGATTCGATTCATATTTACAAATGCGTACAGATGCGGGAAAGATGTGGACCTTCCAGTACACATCATGTCTGGATAATTTGAACAAATAGATCCAAAGTTTGAAATTCAATTTGAATGTTTACATTCGAATTTCTGTACGTTCGATCAGATTTTGAATGCCTATTAATATTCGTACACATCTCTAATCCATAGCACTGAATTTGCTTTTTTCACTGCTGCTGCATGCTAGGTTGATACCTTCACTGAGCTGTTGCAAGACCTTAAATTAGGCTTGATAGCAAATGGGTAATGGGTGCATAGAATTACAGAATTAACAGCATCCCTAGAGTGGAAAAGGCCAATGAGGAATCATGCCCTGTTTCTATGTTCTACCATCAGCAACCAAATGAAATTTTTCAATAGTCTTCACCAGTATCTTCATTATTATATTGGTTTTGTGATGCTGGCTTGGGGAAATAGTATTAGACTCTTAGAAACGTAGGCAAGCCAGTTCAAGATGAAAAATTTTTGAGGCTTCTCTAGGTTCTGGGTCTGGTGGAAGTAAAGGCCATTGGAAGATGCATTTCCCAATGTTATATTAAAGAAAAAAGAAATACTGACAATCATCGAAACTGAGCAACTTGCATGTAAGGAGATGGAAATTTTGTCGTGGCTTTTCTTATTCACTTTGAACTAAGAGCTCATGGAATTTTTTGTCTATCATTAAGTAGCTGAATTGATTTCTAGTTCAACAACATTTTCCACTATTGTCAGTATTTTGTATTGTCAGCATCTTGTCAATATTCCAGTGTTTTATAGGTTCCAGTTACTCCTTTGGGATTAAAAACACAATTGTTGAGTAGTTTTAGTGTAAGGCCCTGGAGAAAATTACATAATACCAGAGGTTTTAAAGTTGATGGATCACTAGGATGACACAGCTGTTTGTTTCCAGGTATTAATTAAAAAAGGGTTCCTCTCTCACCTCTTAGGTAGAACAACCACTTAATTATCTGATTTTTTCTTTAAAAAAGATGCCTAAAAAAAGTACTTTAACAACATTAGAAATGCCCACACAATGGCAAAGATACTTGGCTGATTTGACTTCAGTGCTTGATTAAATATGGATTCCAGATTATTCACATTTCAGTTTCCATAAGAAAAAAAAAAGTCAATACTAACTTAGTATTTCAAGGCAACTGATCAGTTAAATATGCTTATAAGTCTTCATACTCCGGCTGTGCTTTTATTCATTTGTATATTATAGCTGCGTGCCTTTAGGATATAAATGGAAGGGTCTGGAAGGTATACCGACTAATACAGAATCACCTTTAAAGGGCGCTGTTCCAGAACAGTTCCCACACTGGGTCTGGAGTGACAGAAGCAGTCCAACTGTCTCTAAGGTCACAGACCCAACAAGTAACAGTGATGAACAAATTGTTTTGTCTAAAGTGAGCTGATTTGGGACCTTTCTGGTCTTACTGGGGTGAGATGGATTTCCTTGGACAGGAACAGCAGCATCTATAAGTGGACCACCAGGCCTGAAAAAATGCTGTCTGCACTTGGAAGGCCTGTACCAGGACAGGCCCTCACATGAGCTCTGAAGCCTGATGCACAGGCTCCAATGGCCAGGAACTAAAGTTCCTAGTCTTTGAGGTCTACAGGGACCCATTTCAACAATGCAATGGACTTTTCTGCATGTCTCCCTGGACCAATCTACTTCCCTCTGGACTGCCGGTAGACCTTTTAAAACAGGACTACCAGTATTCCAGTCTAAGCACTCATTTTGGCCACTTAGCCTGGGCTAGGCTGTGTCCAATGTGGTCATGCCTCTCCTGGGGCATTTTTGCCTTTCCCTTCCCATCCGCTGGATGGGAAAGGAGAACAATTAACCAACGCTGACTAGCACTCGCACTTGGGAGTTTGTTCTTTTAAGAATAGCTACCAGTATCTGCTGGTTTGTGCCTTCAAAAAGAACAGGTCATTCAAAATTGCATTACTAGTTTCAATCCCAAACAACAGTGATGTTGTGTTCCAGCCCAGCCTCTGTGCTCACCCCTGGAGTTCTAGTGAGCTTCAAAGCCAGCCTCCTAAGGTCTGATGGTCATGAACTTAAAGTTCCTGGCTTTGGAGCTCCGGGGGGCGGGGGGGACCTATTTTGGTGCACCACTGAAATGGATCCCCCAATAATCTGGACCATGGAGGCATGCCATCTTGGAAACTTTCAATCACATGATTTGGCTTTCAGAGCATTATTGACCTACACTAGTAGCCTGGGCTATCCTTCCACCTATAATTCATTTCTCCTTGTTGACTAGGTCTTGACTTTGTGGTGCCATTGACTTTTCTAGGAAGTCTAGGCCTCTGTGGTTCCCCTAATTCCCGGTTTCCAATAAAAACCAATTACTTGCAAGTTAGATTTTGTACCACACTGTAGTCTATGGGAACCAAACCACAGTGTTAACGTTAGGAATGACTGTACTATATTGTTTTCATACTGCAAACTAAAGCTGAAATTCCTAGTTGTAAAATGTTTGTAAAAATAATAGATAAAGTAGTGGCAGCTGTATAGTACCACTGTCCTTCTGAATATTATCCTGGAAACAAAATGAGAAAAGGGGTTTGGGGTTTTTACAGCTTTTCTCAAAACATCAACTGTTCTGCTAAGCAAATCACCATTCTATTTTGCTAGGATGGAGATAGGATGAAGTTTTTTTAGTCCCAAACCAGCCAGGACGCTCTAAACTTGAGATGGAATTTGTACATCCAGGCATGTACAGTATACCATATGATATTTTAAAAATATAGTGAATTTAGTAAGTTTACAAAAATATGCATACAAATTACAGTTGTAGCATCAGAAATACATTTTGGGAGATCCATTTCCTATGTAAAGGTAAACAAAAAACAAAAAACAGAAAAGCCAATCCATACAACACAGACAGTATAGTTCAGTTGCAAATTTTGGAGACATTAATACATTTTGTTTCCATTTTTTATTAGCAGATATTTAATTAGATTATTTTTGAAGCTCTGTCTTGTCTAATGACTCAAAGGTTTAATCCAGCTTCAGTCCACTCTCAGAGAGAATACACCAGCAAAGTGGCAAGCTGTTTCCTTTCAGTGTTCAGTAACTCAAAAAAATCCTCTTTGGGATAGATAATGTGAAGAGAAAACGACCGGTCTCTGATGTGTTCTCTGGCTCTTAATGTGGACCGAAGCTGGATTAAACCTTAGGTGTGTCCACACAGCCTCGAGTAATGGTCTCCAAACTGTAATGAAATCGTTGTGCCCTTCCTTCCTGGCATTTTAACTTGCTTAAACCGCATGAGCAGCACATGATCCTTGACATTCCACACTTGCAGGCGCATGGACTTTACTACTCCTGCCTCCAGACTCCAGCTTAAATAAACCGGGCAGGGGAGAAGCCTCGCTCCTTTCACCAGGCAAGAGAAACCGCGGGTGACTTTCTGTTCCCCTGCCACAGAGGGTCTGAAGGCGGAACGAAGACAGACTGAAAAGCCAGAAAATCAGGAGGCGGGCGGGGGATTTTGGCCTCTCCTCTGTGTCCTCCAGGCAGACTGGAGCCTCTGTACCTCTTTAAAAACATATTAATAACCGCCTAATAGAGGTGAAAGGCGCCAAGGCTACAGCAGCAGAACCGGCTACAGTTCTCCGGCGAGCAGTGCACCGCTGCCGCTGCTGGTTAGGCTAGGCCACACCCGGCCGGTGTGGACGGCTGGCAAGCGACGCCGGAAGCCTCCTCGTGCGCCTCCGTTGCTATGGCGCGCCGGTCAATAAAGCGTGTTTGGATTGTGGAGCGAGGCGCAAGGTCTGTTTGCTTAGTGGTTAGAGAGGTTCAAAAGTCGGCATTGTCCCACTAGCGGCAACAGCGGCTGCAGCCCGGGGGGGGGGGGGGGCGGGAGAAGAAGAAGAAGAAGAAGCGGTAGAAAAGCGCCGTCCGCAGTAGCAGCAGCAGCGCAAGGAAGGCGCCGCCGCCGCGGGAACTTGCATTTCTTGTTCTCACCGCAGGAGGGCGCAAGGGAGCGCGCGGAAGCGCAAAGGTGACTCAGGGAAGGCAGGGTGATGCTTTGGACCCGGGAGCGGACCGAGAGGAGCACCACTGAGGCTGCGGTCAGACACACAGCAGAAAGGAAAGCGCCTCTGGCCGTGTACGCGCCTGCGTCCTAATCCAGCCTCAATCCGCTTTCAGAATGAGATAAGGCACTGGCAAAGCGACAAGTGGTTTGCTTTTGCCTTTATCTGACTGAGAAAATCTATACCTTTTTGAGCTAGACAGCACGGAAAGAAAATGACAGGTCACTTTATTTTTGGGTTCTTCCGCTCTGAAGGTGGGCCGAAGCCGGATTAAAACTTCTGGTGGGCACCTGTGAGGCGGCTTGGATCATGTGGGATTGCTGAAGCACCAGCCGGCCCCTCCCCCTCTCAATGAACATTTCTAGGCTAGAAAAGATGGATTGGGGAAGCATCGGGAACAGGAGGGCCACACCTCTCTGAGGTGCCTCTTTTTCAGTGTCCAAGCACTGCCTCACCATAACTCTACTAAATCACGCTATAATCTATTTTTGGAAAACCTGACTGGCTGTGATTTTTTCTGAAATAGTGTTACGACTTACCATGTGAACAGAGCTGCCTTCTTTGCTGCAGCCACTGTGCATGTGCAGGGCCTGAAAAGGGTGGCTGTGCATGCGTGGTGGTGCATTCGTGCACTTCTGGACATTTTGTGCCATTGAAGTACCTGGGTGTGCACATCACTATACTGTGCACAAATCGCTCCAGCTCCATGCTGTCTATTTACCAGGCATTTATTCTGGAGAGACTTTTCTCCAGAATATTGCCTGTTAGGCGCAACATCTGGCTGTCCTCTGGAGCCTATCTTTAGATCTTTCCATAGCAAGGAAGCTGGAAGCAGAAAATGGCATAGCAGCGCATGCAGTGGAACCAGCAGCGGAGTGAGATCGCTCTGAAGTGTGTTTTCATCCACTGCTGATCAGAATGAATTGGAGAAGTCAAGAGCAAACTTTTTGGAACTGCCCAGTCTGCTGATGAAGTGTTCATGTGCTGATAGGATTTGTCAGATACCCCATTTTTTGGTGTCTCTAGGTGATCTTTTCTGAGTCAGTACTTGGCTGTGAGTCTGCCTGGGAATAGTCTGAGAAGATAAAACCTTGTCAGAAGAGGGTAATAGCAACCCAAGTGTATAAATTCTGTGAATCTGTCCATAAGAATCAAGGACAATTCAGTGATATCTCCACCTTTAAAAGTTTTTACCTTTAGACTAGGCATGAACTGATCAACCTTGTGGGTGCTTTCAAATAACTGTCTTCTGCCTGGTCCTTCCCTAAAAGTCACTCTGTCTTCATAACACTGAAAGCCAAAATGAAAAACAGGCTGGAAAACATTTCCAGATGTTGCCTGTTGGACAAAAAGCCAGCAGCTGTTGCAGAAAATTGGAATTATTTTCCACAAGGTCCTTTTAGGTTGTTGCTAGGCCTGCATGACTTCCCTCTGCCTTCCCCTTTAGCACTACTAGATTTGAAGAATATATATTATCTCCGAGATCTCTGACGCTTTCATTCCTGGACTTTTTGCATCACCTGGGAAACTGCATTCAGTAGGCAAATGGGGAAATATTTTCTCCAGCGCACAAGCCAGTGCCAGAGGGCAAACCATCTCATTTTACAGAAGGTAGTGCATCACGTCTGGATCTTTCTGGGGTTGCCGATGTTTTTTACCAGTCACTGCTCTTGTGCCTTTTTACAGCAGCGTGATTTTGAGACATATTACGTGAAATTTTCCTTCTTTGCTGCAGAAGCATTGATGCTAATTTTAAAAACCAATTCACTTTCTTTCTTTTTTCCATGTGGGTATATTAGTACCCAGAGATTTAATGAAACAGCTTATAAGATACCATCAGGATAACCCATAAGGGCAAAGTGAGCAGAGTCCCATCACTTGCAGTAGCTTAAACCTATTCACCTTTTCCACCTTCATGAATATTTCTGCTCAAAGTTGGTTAATGTCTGTATAATCCAACTGTGTCCAGCAGGATCAACTTCTACATAGTTTGCATCAAACTGAAGTCTTAACAGCATCATATTTACATTTAGCTCTACTTTTCAGCCTGATAGTTCTTCCTTGACTAGCTGTTTTGCTTTTGTGCTCTTCTGCCAATAAATCTGTGCAGGACCTTCCCACAGTTCATTTCTCACCTCTGCATCTACAGCTTTCCTTCCACCGACTGATTCCTTACCAAGTTCCGGGACTATTACTTAGGCATGATTGTCTTGGTAATATATTGGGAATGCCAGACATTAAACCTGTCATTCCACTCCAGTGTTGTTTTAAGGGGCTATCACTATTGCTATTACAGGAAACCCAGCAATAATGCCAGGTTTTCCATAAGAGTGATCCGTACCCTAAATGTCTGGAGAACACATTTCAGAATCAGCTCGATTGGGCCTACCTGAAGCCAGCCAAGGGTGTGAAAATGATTTTTTTTTTAAAAAAAGTGGACTTGTGCTTGACTTGCTTCTGGTAGTTCCCAACAGGCCCATCACAAATGCTGATTACCAGATGTGCAGGTAAGCAGGGTTTTGCTGCTCTCATCTGATGGGATTTAGCAAGAAGCAAACACAGAATCTTGTTTAGATCTTGCCATCTGCAGACAGCCTTATATGCATTTATCATGGAACCCAACAGAGTGTGCCTTTAATTCCTAGAGGTTCTTCAGTCCATGCAATGACCAGTCCACATGTTTCATAACCTTATTAAATTTTGTTTCACCTACCTTCAGAACATGCTCTCCCTTCTACCTGCCTACTCTTTTCCCATGTTCTAGAAGGATATGATTGAACTTGGGCCTGTGGCATGTTATGCAATAATATCAAAGAGAAACAAAAACATGGAAGCCAGGACTGTGTTCACCCAGCTGAAAAAGACCATGTGGGTACTGTCTAGGGGACATGGTGTTTGCATGGTGGAATACTCATTCGGTCTGCAGCCCAGAAAGTGTCCTAGAGGTGCTTTTCCTGCACTGCAAGAAAATCAACTCTAAGGTTGCTTGCTGTCCTCATGCAACTCCACAGCAAGCAGCCTGAATAGCTTTTAGAAAGGATTAGACAAATTCATGAAGGACAAGTGTACGAAATGGATGCCTAGATATTGTCTCCAGGTTGGAGGCACAGATAGGATCATTTGCAGGGAACAGAGAGCAAGTGAAGTTTTGCCTTTCTACTTCAGAATGCCCAAAAAGTAATTGATGGGTCACTGTGTGAGACAAGACGCTGTACCAGATAGCATGTTGTCCAATCCAGCAGGACTCCATGTGGCAAAGGCAATCTACTTTGCTCACTCTCTGTCCAGGTGACATCCATGGCTATTTCCTGTCCTTCCCATTAGGTGGAAGCTTCAAAGTCTGAGGAACAAAGGTGCCGCAGATTCCTCAGTTTCCCTGAGGCCTTGGAGTCCTGAAGTGCGGAGGCTGTGTGGACACTTGCACACGGATATGACCCACATCATATGAGCTCATCTTCATAAATGAAAAAGCAGAATTCCATAGGAATTACAAAGTACTAATGGCATATGTCAGCAGGGCTTATTCCCACATACGGTGCTTGAGAAACAAGCTAACGAGAAAGCTGATAGCCAAGCTGATGTAATAATCCAAGTTGAGATCCTTATCCAAGATCTTCATATTGAATGGAATCCAAAAGAGCAAAGTGTTTCTGTAAGTCATGCTTTGTGCTTATATGAAATTGCTGTAAAGCTGTGAGGTTTCTGCTCTTCTCCCCTGCTGTTCATGCAAAGAGTCTATCTCCGTGTGTGTCCAGTCCACGGCCCCACCTCTTGCCCTTTTATCTTGCCCTGGATAGTTATCCATTACAGATAATTCCTAATCCTATCTGCAATGGAAGTAACCCATCCATTCAATTCTTCTTAATTAACAGAAGTGACTTCCCCTCCTTTAGAAGTGCCCTCCTTCCTCCAGCTGGCCATTTACAATCTATTGACCCTTGACTGGAAACAATTAGTGTCATGGCATATATATATCATCAGACACAATTAGCACACTCAAGGAGCTTCTTTGCCTGAATGCAAAAAGGCAGGCAGAATAACAAGCCAGCGCCCACTTGCTTACAGTCTTTACAGCAGGAGGGTGGGAGGAACAAGATGTGAAGGGGAAAGGTCAGGAAATCAGAGGGAGGCACATGGCAGCCACAGCGGCCAAGAAAACCCAAGGGCCTTGCTCACTGGAAGCATTCAAACTTCTCCATCATCATCCAGGTGCCCTTTGATGTCAGAGACCACTGTGAGTTCTGGTCCTTGCCTTGGGCTGACTTCAAAGGGGTTGCAGCCTATTGCAGTCTGGAAAGAAATGGTCCAGCAGCATCTCTTAAAAAGGTATTTGGCCGTGGTCGCACCTTCACTTGAAATCTCCTTCAGTCCGTCTTCGGATCACAATGCTCACACCTTTACAGTTCTATCTGTTTTATTTAGGGGCTTCCCACTGTTCCTTCGGGTCCTCAGACCAAAGCTCAGGTGCCATCTCTTGCTACACGCAGGCTGCCTTCACCAATGTTTGCCCACCAGCTTGTTTACTGATGGGTCTCCAGTTTATAAAATCTTCTTTCCTCGCTTGTTTGCAGCACAGCTGGGGCAGTAACAGGCACAGCATATTTTCCTGATCATGCAGGGAACTGTTTGTAACTTCCAGATTAGAACAAGAGCCACCCTTTCCAGAAAAGGCCCAGTGCTAGGGAGTCTTTCTATCTCACAGGTAACGATGGAAGATATCAGCCATGGGAAAGGGGCCCAACTCCAAGGGAAGGAATCTGCTTTGCATGGCATAGACCTTGGACTTAATGTTTGCCATCTCCAGAAAGACTGTGAAGAGCTACGCCGTCCTGCCAGTTTAAATACAGATTGTTGATCTATCTAGGCCCAAGGCAGGTTTTCTGTATGTCTGCCTAGTTGAGTTCCTCCAAAGAGGCCACGGTCAGGAAGATACCACCTGAGGAGAGGTGTAGCTTTTTTTGTTGGTAGCCCAATGATCAAAAGAGTGCAGCTGGTTGGCACTGACTATATCTTGTTTGGCTGGCTGCTAAGCTTGGGTTTAGCTTGTATTGTCCTCTGTGCATGTTTACAACATTGGTGTGCATTGTACCTTGCCTTCCCCTGCTTTGCCAGGGGCTCCTTCCATCCTAAAGCATTGGTAGACCAAGCAAGGACCTTCTTAAATGTAATTGTGAGAAGTTATTTTCCTCTAGAGGTACATCAGGTATCTGCAGGTTTAATTACCTACTAAGGCCATACCTCTTCAGCCACCACTTTAGGCTTTCCTAAGTTCCCCAGTGCTCAGGCCAGTATATTCACTTCCTTGTGCTTTATTTTTTTCTCTCCATATACCTTCTTATCTCAGCTTTTAACATGTAAACTGCTCTGTGACCTCAGGGTAAAGAGCAGGAGGCAAAAGCCGTCCTTCAGTTCAGCTACTCACAAGGCATTGCCATTGTCTATGCCCGTTTCTTCAGTACTCTGAAAGGCAATGTAAGCTCTGCTTACGATGTACGAAATCATCCAGAAATATAGAGTCAGGTGATGGAGGTGGGTATGAGCATGTACACACACATGCTGTGGTTCACGTCTGGGGGTTCAAATGCAGTTGGAAGCGTCACTCTTGCTTGACACCCTGAGACCTGTTTTGTGTGATTAATGGCCTTTATTCATCAGTTTTTCTTTGTGTGTAAGTAAAAATATGTTGCAGTTTAGAGCAATTGAGTTGGTTACTCCTCCCTCCCTCCCTCTGCATCTTAATGTCTAGTTGTTTCTTTGTGCTTCTATTTTAAAACCAGGTGTGTGTGTATTCCATCAGATATTGCAATTCCAACAGATACACTACACTAGTGTTTGGTGTGACATCTGAGATGAGGCTGTCGGTCTCTGTAGGTTCTGACCCAGGAGGTCCATCTTATAGAATTATGAAGCAGATCTATGACTGATTAAACGGACCAGCCTAGTCTGATTTATTTATCTTATGTTTTACTCTGAAGTAACCGGGCTTTTGATTCTAGACTTAGGCTGTAAGTTACTGCCGTCTAGTGGCATAAAGACAATAAACACTAGGACCTGAATTTGGGTGAAATTGTGTCTCTGTCACAAGTCTACTGAGTACATTTAAGGAAGTGACAGCATATTATTTGTCTCAGAAGATCTCATCAAATTTAATATATCTTTCCAGATACTAAATACAATATTATTCTTATATTTTTGTATTTGTATTGTGAAATTTGCAAAAATACTATACTTTGGCTATTCTTGTAACTGCTCTATGAAGTAGGGAAAAATGGAGCCCACCTCTCCATTTTAAAAATTAAAAATGCATATTCAAAAGTAAAAACAATATCTCTTCCATAGTTGTAGCCCTAGAGGAGAGCACAATACTTTAATATTCTCCCGCATTAAATGAGATATAATGTCACTGTGTTCTAAAAGATGCAAGTGAATATCTTGCAAAGAACTGAATGCAAATCTATCATCTCTTTCCTTCTCCCTCGCTTGTTTGAGATTTGTCTATTCATTTCTAGAGTAACTTACAAAAAATAGGTCCAATACTTTAACAAATGAGGAATTGGGATCTTTGGGTGTTTTTCCAATGGGTACGAAATGACATTTTTGTACCCATTAATGGGTACTTAATGGGTACTTCTAGTGACAGTGGAAAAACACCCTTTCTCTTGCATTTGTGGACATATCACATCTTTGGGTTTCCCAGTAATAATTATGCTTTGGGCTCTTTGTGAACCAAAGTTCAGAGTTATGTATATTTTCTAATATTGAATTAAGACCAGCTGTTACAAAGGCCTCTGTTTCTTGCACTAAAATACACAAGAGTTAAAAACCAGTAAGTATTTCAAACTTTCAGCATTGAGGTCTACAGTTATACTAGCCAGGGTGCCATTTTTGGTGTCCTATAGGGATATGCACAAATGGGTTATTTGGTATTCAATTCATAACCAACTGAATGTTAGAAAATCCATATTCGTTCAAATAGATCCCCTTTGAATGTGGTAGGATTCAATTTGATACGAATGTATTCATACAATTTCATACAAATATCCGATACATATCCAAATGAACGAATATGTACCCGATATGAATACATATCCACACAAATTCGTATGTATCTGATATACATATCCGCTCTGAAAGTGTCAAATCTGACCTGAATCCACTTTTAATCTGCTCTCGATCCATGTTGAATGCAATCTGGATCCGTTGCAGATGTGACTGGTGCAGCCACTTTCCCATCTCCCCAGTTTAACGAATGTCCAAACTATTTGTACAAATGTCTGAAACATTCAATTTGTGTTTGGATGTCCAAATTCAGACTGTTATTTGGACGAATAACAAATGTAACAAATATGTGTTCATGTCCCCTAGTGCCCTAACTTGATCAGTGCTTTGTCCAGTGCAGACAAAATGTGACATGGGGGACTTGCCCTTGTCTGCACTAATGGAGGGACTGCTCCTCATTATTCCAGAATTTGTTCTAGAATAAGGGCCACTGTGGAAAAGGCCTAACAGGTAATATCCTGGGAATTAAAATAAGTTAGGTGTTTTTGGGTCGTGGCCATAGCTCTGTGACAGGCCAACTATCAGGAAAGCAGAGGGTCGTGGGTTTGATCCTTAGCACCTTCCTATAAGAAGGGAAGAACCAGCACTTCTGTAGCTGCTGAGACAATAGCATGGATTTGTCACTGTGGAAACCAGGAACCAGCCCCACCTTGAAAGTACCAACCACCAAAATAAGTTGTCCTTAGATGCCCATTTTTTTCTGGTCCACCGACATTCCGGGAAGGTGATGTAAAGCAAAAGACCATTCAGAACTTCTGCTTGTGATGCCCATAAGCAATTGGTGGGCCACTGTGTGAGACAGGGTGCTGGACTAGATGGGCTGTGGCCTGATCTAGCAGGGCTCCTCTTATGTTCTTAACTGTTAGCAGTTCATAGGTGAGAAATCACTCTCTGCATGCTGTACGTTAGGCCTTGGCAATTTCTACCTTCCAGTGATCTCAAGAGCAGCATAGTAATCACGTACGTTTTGTAATCCAAAACTGTCTTGAAAATGCCATGTAGACAAAAGTGTGCTTGTTTGACCAGCACTCTCTGTGGCATATTGGTTAGGGCTTTTTTTTTAAAGGCCACTAGGTGGCAATATTTGCTCTCTATTGGGAGAGCAACCAAAAGTTCTCAAAACTGCCACACAGCTTCCCTCTCCCACCTTTATCCCCCCCACCACCACCAGCAGCAGCACCTTAAGAGTTACAGAGCAATTATTCTGGACTAATAAAGAAAAGAGGCAGAAATGCCAGCATTAGGTGCAACCAAGGCAGGCGGCAATTTTTGCAGCTCCTGTAAGGGTCTCCAGCTTTGGAAACGTGAGTGGACAGCAGGCTCCCCATCTCCCTGCCATGCTGTGGTTTTTTTTTGCACCTCCTGTTGTGGGTTGACCTGAGACAAATCTGGAAAGAAATTCTGATTTGGAAAACAGCAGCCCAGTCACTGCCATTAAAATGGATGGAGGAATATCAAGTAGAGGTGTGCACGAAGCCAGTCGTCGTCCCCCAAGAGTGTGAGGGGCTTCAGCTTTGTGTGCAAACATCTGTCAGGTATTAATGTGTTAAGGGAATCCCCCCCTGCCCCTCCTTTCTCATCCCATCCCACCTCACACACACACACACACACACACACCCTTGCTGCCACTGCCTTCACTGCCATGGCAATTGCCGGATGGGGGGAGTATAGGTGACTTCAGAAGACCTAGTTGGGCCTTGGAGGAGTGTGTGAAGGCAGAGAAGGCGGCTGCTGTGGCTGCATTTAAAGGCAAGGGGACGTAGTGGGGGGGGGGGGAAGGGGGATAGGAGACCAGGCATGGACAGATCTGGCCTTCATCAAAGGTTTGATAAGTTAAGGCTTGGTTAATGTATGTATGGTCCATTATGTTCAGTGAAGTTGAGATTCATAAAGGTTTGCCCAGAACTACGTCCTTATATTGCCTATGTATCATTGGCACTCATGCTGTTTCCTTTTAGCTGCTTTATCCTCTGCCCCACAAGCCATAATGGGCATCAGCCACCACCGCAGTAAACCAGCCTTCGCCAGCCTGCATTCCCTGTTCTCAGTCAAACCCCAGCTTGATAGAAGCCATTAAGAAGCCCCTTGCAAACAGGAGGCAGGTTTCCCCTGTTTGCACTGAGATGGGGTGCATCTTGTCCCCCCGTTTGACTACATGGAGTGTGGATGGTGCACTTTGAATGAGTTTTAAAGAACCAGGTTGTGGCCCAAGATCACCTCGGGTGGAGGGATGCAAGGTCCCTTAATTACCATGCCTGGAAAGGCGCAGCAAGATGCAGTCATGAGATCTTTGTTAGAACTTGTATAAGCCCAGAAGAAGATCCTAAGAAGGAGGAAGGGACAAATGAGGCAAATGAAAACAAAACTTGAAAGTGAATCAGTTCACACGCTGCTAGATTTGTGGACAAAGCTTAATAAAAGGGGGACGGTTGCAAAGAGGAGTCTTACCAGAAGGAGCGTACTAGCCTTGTGCACTAATAGTCAGTTTAGGTGACCAGAACCAAGGCTGCTGCCATCCCATAGGCCACCTGCCTGCTGGCATCTCCATTTAGGAGAGGAGCTGGAGGTCAAAACCAAGTGCCTCTTTACAAAAGAAGAAGATGAAGAGATGGTTTTTATACCCCACTTTTCTCACCCATTTAGGGGACTCAAAGTGGCTGACAAACCAATAGTTTCCCTCACAAGAAAAGTCTTCCAAATCCTTGATAATTTTGGCTATCTTATGCTTCACCTTTACCAAAATGTTCAAGGATTTTTAAATGCAATGTATCATTTGAAAGCAAAATGACTGAGAACAATGGAAACAAACCCCACTTTGGTTTTAAGCTTGTTCCAAGAAGAGTTTGGTTTTGTGGTCAGAGTGCCAGATTCATATCTTGTAGTCATATCTCGTACGGGTTTGATTCTGCACTCCTCCATGAAGCCAGCTGGGTGACCTTGGGCTAGTCACAGCTCTTTCTGAGCTTTCACAGCCCCACTTACATCACAGGGTAACTGTTGTGGGGAGAACAGAAGTTCATGTCAAAATATAGGGCAATTCTGCAACTGGCTGATGTACTAGATCAGCAAGCGTACTAGAAGACCCCTTTCCATATGCTGGGGCCTCCCTTAGACCATACCAGCAGCCAGAAAGGAGGCTCTCAGTACACTTCCTGGTTCAGTATGGGAATTTGTAAATGGGAATTGTCGCAGTCTAGTTTACCATTTACCATTGTTCATTCCCTCACCCATTTTATCCAGCAGTGCGTATTTATTACATATCAGACCATGATTTAAATATTCATTTTTAAAATATCGAATAGAAGCAGTAGTTTCAGGGGCTTCTTAAGTGCGACTGAATTTTTTTCACAGCATAAGACACAGGAGGGACTAAGATATAGAAAGTTTGAAGAGAAAGAAGCTCTGGTCCTCTTATTTTGCCTTTCTGTTGATCAGGTGTGAGGAACCTGTAGCCCTTTTCCTTTCATCTGTATCTTGTCCAGATAGCATGGCCAGAAAAGTACATCCTATCCTCAGTATAACTGGAAGAGTCTTCTATTTATTGTCTTCCTCTGGCTGAGCAGATGGCACTTGAGAGCTCAGCTTCTTCTGGGGGCTCACCAAATTGGGACAGGCAAATCCAGAAGGCCACAGGATCCTCACTTAGTCTCAGGCAGTCTGGGCTCCTCCCATCACCTGCCTGCTCCTCCTAATGATGCTGGGAGGACTTCTTCAAAGTCCTTGAGGTGTTTCAGAATAGGCTCCAGAACTTCCAGTGATGCTTCATCGTGTTTCCTGTGGTTGCCTCGGGGACACAGTGGGGCTAGAAGGAAGCAGTTCCAGAGAGACATGATTCATCCCAGGACGATTCTCTTCCACCTCCTCTTTCCCTGGAAGTTCTCCTGAAGATACTGCACAGTCTTGCTCAGGCTCCTGGCTGCTTCCTCCACTCCCAGCACCTCGTTTTTTATCCTCATCCTTCTTCCACTTCATCCGCCGGTTCTGGAACCAGATCTTAATGTGCCTCTCGGTCAAGTTCAACATGACAGCAAGTTCCACCCGACGAGGCCTAGAGATGTATTTATTGAAGAGGAACTCCTTCTCCAGCTCCAAGAGCTGCGCCCTTGTGTAGGCTGTCCGTGTTCTTTTATTCTCCTCTTGCTCTACCAGGTAAGAACCGCCTAAAGGAAAGGAGACATTCAAAATGACACTTAGTGACCATGGGCTATAGAAAAGGAAGAGCGATATTAAAGTTATTGAGGACTAGCATCTTGAATGAAATAGTGATTAAGCTTTTGTCCTTTTTTGACTCAAGTTTTTAAAACAAATATCCCACCAAGGGAAGGGGCAGATGGTGGTGGGAGGAAGGCCACCCTGCCATAATGCCAAAGCTTATTTTTTACCAGGCCAAGGGGATCCACAGAGGCTTGGTGGGTATGACGTGGCATAATGGGATCAGGTCCTTTCCTGCTGGCTGCCCTACACTCCAGTGCTGAGCTGGAGAGCAGCCCTTTGCCTGGGTCTGTTTCTGGTTGAGACGGACTCGGTCCTGGAATTTTCTGATTGCAGGATAATCCAATTGGACATTGGAAACTTTGGCATCTGGTCTCTCAGAACTGATTGTGGCCAATGTCCTTAAATATTAGGTGTGACCAGGGCTAGGAATGTGCATGAATATTCGCAACATTCATTATACATATGAATTCAGACAATTCGGACAAATTCGGACATTCCCCAGTTTAACTAATGTACAAACTATTTGTACGAATACGAATGTTTTGGATCATATGTACAAATAGTTCGTACATTAGTTAAACTGGGGATATGTATCAGATATGTATTGATAGATATGTGTTGGTATCTGATATGTATACATTCATATACGATCCATATCCAGCATCCGTATGCATTTCTATCAGATATTTGTACGAATTTGTATGAATACATCTGTATCAAATAGAATCCTACCAGATTCAAAGGGGTTCTATTTGAATGAATACAAATTTTCTAGCATTCGATTGGTCACAGACTGAATGCCCAAAAAAACCCATTCGTGCTCATCCCTAACTGGGGGCCTTAGTTTCATACTTATAATCAGTGCATGCCTGCATGCTTATTGCCCTATTTACCTACTTTTATGCATCCAACCTGTCTCTTTTGTTCCTCCTTGAAGGTTGTTGTCATCTAGTAAAAGAATGAGAACCACCATGGCGGCCAATCTGGCTGTGCATTCTGGGATGGGAATCTTAAGCCATGTCTGCACATGGAGTGTCTGAGTGGCGTATTTATAGCCACTTTGGACTTTGCTCCCGCCTTTCTCGGGTCAGAGCATTTAATGTTTCCTGCTTCCCAGTTCAACTAACATATTATTGTCTTTTTTAAAACAAGTTGCTCACTGCCCTTCAGACTGAAATGTGTAGTAAATAAGAGTGAAATGGCTCTGCTTCCTTAAAAAATAAGGCAGGAAATTTTTTCCTTTACAATATTAGCACCTCTGGTTCAGCACAAATCTAACTGATTTGTTCATCTTCTGGAAGTATTTTCTTGGTACTGTGGAGCAGAAAGGGGGTTGTGGGGTTCTGGTGAACAGTTCAATGAAGATGGTGACCCAGGATGCAGCAGCAGTGAAAAAACCAAATTCATTGCTAAGGGGTAATTAGGAAGGGAATAGTAAACAAGTCGGCAAGTGTCACTGTGGCCCTTTTTACATCTATGGTGAGGTCACATTTGGAATATTGTGTACAATTTTGGTCATCACACCTCAGATAGGATATTATGGGATTGGAAAAGTGCAGAAAAAGGTAACCAGAATGATCATTTGCAGCGAACTGAAAGCAGGTGAAGGTTTCACCCTTGTCTTCTGCTTGAGAGTCCCTGAAAATGGTTTTTAGAGGCATCTTGCCTGTCTTTCAGTGGATCAGAGAAGCTCTTGCACCTCAAATAACTGCATGGACAAAGGAATTTCAGCACCTGCACTTCAGCCTGTAGAACAGATCTGCTGAAAATCCCCTCACCCATGAATTTATTAAAGGCCCAGGTGACCCTGCCTTCCTTTCCTTCCAGCACTCTAGCAATGATAAGTTTTAGAACAGGGTCATGAGCAGAACAGGCAATGAGCTCACCTATGCACTCAGGTATTTGGAGATTAATTTTGGCTTACATCTCCCGCCCCTGGTATTCTCTTAAGTTTGTGGATTGTACTGTAGATTTTACTTTCTCATACTTTTAATATCTGTTTAGTGTTTTTTCCGCTGTACTTTTTGTACAGCACCCTGAGACTTATGTGAAGTGTCGTTTTAAAATGACAATAAAATAAAATGTAATTCCAAAATTTGGGCAAGCACTGCAAAAGTTTGAACCAACTCATGGAAGCCAGGGCTATCAATGGCAGCAGGAGGTAGTCTGCCTCTGAAGGCCACCTGCTGGAAGACAGCAAGTGAAGTCAGCTGTGCACTCATGTCCTGTGAGTGGGTTTCTCTGTGCATCTGGTCAGCCACTGTGAAAACAGAAGGAATGCCTTCTTCCATATCAACCTGCCCATGCCTTAGTCAGAGCTATGAATGGGTCGTAGCAGTAGGAGGTGGCATCTGCTGGGAGACTGTGCTCATGCCCTGATGCTAGGATTCCTTGTTTAGCTGGTTGGCTAAGTGCCGGACTAGATGGGCCATGGGTCCAGTCCAGTGAGGCATTTCTTATGTCCCTACCTGCACTAATAGTGGGATTACTGAAGTCTGGAATCCTGGAATCCTTGCCCACAACTAGTTGAGACCAGTATTAAAACATAAAAGGAATTATTCTTGGAGACACATAGTGTGATTGCCTATGAGAAGCTGAAACTGCCCCCAAATATACCTGTTGTAAGGACAATGGAAAATACGCAAAGTCATCTGTATTGGGTAGTTCTCTCTCTCTCTCTCTCTTTTTGCATTGGATGTGGCTTTAATTCCCATCCTCAGGTGAAAGTATTAAAAACAAACAAAGGGTGCATTCCCAAACAGATTATAATAAGCTTTCAGACCGTTTTGAGTGCTCACCATTCCCAAAGTTTTTAAAGAATCTGCAGTTCTGAAGATTAAAGGTCCCAAAACACAGATTATCTATATTCGTATCAGAAGAGGTCTTGCTGCTGGATTTAGAAATATTCCATTTTATTTAATAAAATGAGAGGGGGACCATGCTTTAGGGGCATTCTCCTCAGTTTCCTGTGACCCAATGGGAAGCCATGATTTGTAGTCCCCTCTTCCCCGGGCTCTTCATTACGGGCTAAGGAAATCTACTGCTAGCTGAAAAGGGAGGGGAAGGGGGTAAAAAATGAGCAGTAGCTCAGGCATTCACAACAATGTATCAAGCTCAGACAAATGTAGCAGGGACAAGAGTGAGTGAAAGTGCCTGATTTCAATAAGAGGAACTCACTGGCAACAATCAGACCTTAGCAGCTTCCATCATGGGGTTTCAAAGTGTGTTGATGTTATGTAAAAGGCTGCCTGCTCCATCCCTCCCTTCCTTCCACTCTGCCATCACCCCCTTTTGCCTCACTCCCTGCTGTTTTGCTGATCTACCAATCTAGCTCAAAGCACCGTTATAAGATGGGAAAGCAATCTTTAATCTTCTACTGCCTTGTTAACATGAAAAAGAAGCTGTGCTACAATGGGGGGGAGAAGCAGTGAACAAGAACTGCTGCCAAAGGACTCCATGATCTGATGCAGGTATAGGTTTATATAGAGGGTGGGATTTGAATTGCCTGCCTTAATGAAGTCAGGGTATGATGGTGTCCAATTATCGACTGCATTGGAAAGGGGTTCTGCTGAGGGAAGAAGAGAGGGGAGGGAGTTTCTCCATTGACAGACATTGAAGAATGGAGAATGAGTCCTCATTATAAGGTAACAGTGGGAATGCAAAAAACCAGACCTTGCTGCTGATTTTTTTTTAAAACCAGTTTAAAACTAGATTAAATTGCCAAGTGAGATCTTGGCAAAAATAATCTTTTCTGATTTCTATTCCTCCCACCCCACACTGTTTTTAAACCTGCCGAAAATGGGCATAATGGTTAATATGGCCACAGATTGTGCCGCAGAGTTCTTCTGTGTAGATGGGACTTGGATGGAGGGGATTTATGCATTTTCTTCCTCAATAACTCTCCACCTCGAGAGTGTCCTGCATCTATGGAGAGCACTGAAAGCTGAAAGTTCCTGGGCAGCAAGCAGGTACATTTCATTCGGAGCACTGCACTGGAATTCTTGGTGCAACTAAATTTTGATGACAAGTGAAAGGCTGGTAGAAAAGGGTGCTCTTTGGACTGTCTTAACAGGGGCTTCTGCAGTGCTGTTTGCGGAAAGAAACCCGATCTGAATGATGATTCTGCCCATTCTGTAATATGGGGCTGAAGTTATAAAGTGCTTCAGCTGCAACTAGAATTCACTACATTTATTCAAAAGTAGGTGCCGAATCCAAACGTTGCGGACCAGGAGAGAAAATAATAAATTTGGCATTGCATATTCATTTTTTTTTAAAAAAAAATCACTCTTAATATGAATTTTTTTTAAAAAAAGCCTCAAGGAAAATGTTGTTCTCCAAGAAGGAAAAGTACACACACACCCCTACACAACTATCTGGATTCAAGTGAGTTTTACTCCTCACTAAGCAGAGTAAGGCCAGAAGGCAGTCTGCTGAAGTCTGGCAGGATTGTACCCTTTTTTTGTTTCTATATAATCCAAATTAGCATTCTTGCTTCAAGTGTTTGGTCTCCCTACTTACCTTTAAAATTACAGAAGCAGAATTTATTTTGACTTTCCTAAATAGCGTTTCGCTATTCAAGACTTGTTATCTCCTAAAGGCCTTAAGCTGATCATAATCTAATGATTTAAGGATTTCCAAGGGGCTGTTTCATGCCATTTGGAGATTTTCATCTCAAAAGGAAGGGGCGAGGAGAACGGTAAAATGCATTTCCCCCTAATAATATCAGCCCAAGCCCCACTAAGTCCAAGAAACAGGTGATTTATTCCACTTTCCTGCCGAAACATAACTTCAGTAGCTGCCACCCGTCTCATTTTCACTTAATTTACCTTGTTTTACAGGCAAAAACCTACAAAGCCTCCATAGGCAGATATGGATATATGTTGTGGGGGTGCTGGAATCAGCAACATGTTCACGATAAATAGAGCAAAATCATCATGGGGGGTGGGTATCTTAAAAATCTGATTCCCAGTCAGACTTTGGCAATGCACAGATTGATTTACAAGTAAAATCCAGCGGCGCCCGTCCAGACGCTGCCGCAAGTTCCCCTTAATGAAATCCGTGCAGACGCAGAAACCGATACGCGTCTGTTGCTTGAAACCAGCGACACGCCGCAGCGCGTGGAACTTTTGGGTTTATTTATTTATTTATTTATTTATTTTCATTTTTATCCCGCTGTATACTCGAAGATCTCAGCGTGGGTTGCAGCGAATCGAATCGAACGAGCACACTAAAGACAATAGCAATGCCATCGGAAAATCAGTATTTTAAGTTTCCAAAGCTTATTGGGAAATTGCTGATCCATTTGTTTCTGGGTATGAAAAAATATGCGGAATCGCCCATAAGTTTCCCTGTCCCGCGTTAACTAATAGCAGCCTTAGTATGAACCAAAATCGTCAGTACTTCCCACCCCCTGGAGGAAAACGACACAAACTCTGCGCGCCCCCGGACGGCAACTGAAATAAACCTGCGCGCCTTCTCGCCGGCAACTTCGGAATCCATGCGGAAAGAGAAAATGGCATCGCTTCCTTCTTTCCCCAGAGGGTTCTGGGGATCGGGATCGCTCGATCCATTTTCTCTGGCTCAAGGTGCCATCCGTCGGCATAACTCCCTCGTCTGACACCCGGTGGGGTGTTGCTGGGGATGGGAGAATTGTGGGATGGAAGCGCATTCTATCCTGAGCTCTTGGAAACCAGCTACCCCAGCCCGGCCAGAGGATCTCCGTTTTGGATCGGCTTTTTCCCTGCAAGGCGTTGACGGGATTGTACCCTTGCACCTCAAGGCAGAGAAGCCGAGCTGATGTGGAGGGATCGTCTGAAAGCGATCCTGGAAAACGAATTGACCATAGGGACGCTAGTTTAGGATACGGAGCTGCGGATGAAGGAACGTGCGTCCGGTTGCATGCTAAAGGTACCAGACAGGTACGATGTACGAGGAGAGGGATCCTTTTTAATGCCTTTCAGGGCAGCTACCGATAAAGGAAAGCAGGAATAAACCCCTTAAACTCCGCAACCCAAGAGCTCTGACTGCAGATTTAACGCGCATTTTCCACCCAAGTCTTCGGTCCCTTCCAAGTTGCCTCCTCGGAGCAAGGAGCCAATTCACCTCCAGTGTACACGCACAGGATCTGCGTTCAGAAACCGAAGAACGTCTGTACGATCTTCCTCGGAAGGGACCTGGATTTAACTGTTTTGTCTTTCGTCTCTCTGGCCTCTTATTTCTCCCTATTTACGACTGCCAGTCGTGGAAATGACGCAGTGTTTCAGGCTGGCCGAAGCGCGTCCGCGGCGCTTATAAGAGCTGGGCTGAAGCCCTAGGTGACATCGACGGTCCCTCAGGACTGGCTGGAAATCCCTAAAATGTCAAAATTGCAAGAAGATCGTGGGTAGAAAAAAAGCGTCATCGGGTCTAGTAACCCTTAGGCTGCCTTTTAAAGACGGCTCAGAAGTTGGTAGGATGCAGATGCGAGCCTTCCCATCCCGCCTCTAATTCACAATAAAAGCCTGAGAATGATGCTTTCGAGCCACTTTTCGTTTTTAAACCGCGCGTGGAAGCAGACCTCCAGAAAAACAGGGATGGGATTGCAGATTTAGTTTAGAAAATTGATCTCACAGCTGCTAATAGTGGTGCGCTGTTCCAACCTTCCCATTTCTCAGAAGAGTCCATAGCACAGTATGAATTGTTTGATCAGGACTGAAAGCTGAGATCGGGGAGAGAAATGATCTTTTTTTAAAGACCCGAAGGGAACTGATCTTTTTTCTTCTTTCAGTTTCCTACATCAGACACGGTTCATCTTGAAGGATTTTAGCGTTCTGAGCCAAATACAAGGTTTCCGTCCAGCACCCTACAAGTACATGTGCTAATTAGAAAGCATATAAATGCATTTCATTGCATTAAAGCTCCCAAAAGAAAGGGTGGGGGGAAGCAAAAATCTTTGCATTTCAAACCAAACTATGAAATCAATTATATTTCAAAAAAAGTCTCGTTTTAACTTCAATTTCTTTTCCTTCCTTCCTTCCTTCCTTCCTTCCTTCCCCTTCTTTAAATATATATTTCAATCCAAAGCCACACTTTCAAGATGATTAAATAAAGTAGTAATTTCTTTGGGGAAAAATGCCTCTGTTTTACCATGCTAAAAAATCCAATGCATCCTGATCCTGATCATTTTCTGAGTTGGGTGCATCCCCATGCAATTTAAAGTCCGCTAAAAATCCTCTTTTGTCACTGAACGCCCCCATGCACGGCTTTTATCTGGGCTTCCAGCACCACAAATTAGGAAAATGCGCAGCAAAAAAAGTGCCCTTTAAAGAAGACTACCAGCGCACTTTCTGGGAAGACGCGGGTATTCAGAGCAACATTTTGCATGGAGACGCTCCATGGCAAAAGGGGCGGGGCTTCTCTCCCAGGCGGCAAGCACTCTCTCTCTTTTTTTGCCTCTCATCCACAGCCAGCATTCACGATATGAAAACAGTAGCCAGGTATTCCAGTCACAAAGAGAAACAGCAAGATACATTGTAATAAATTGCTTATATCAAGTGAAAGTGTATGAGGCAAGATCGCTGGCTGGGGGAGGCAAACAGAGAACTTGTAAATTTTTCTTTTGGACTTCTGAATGAGCGCACGATTGCACGAGCACCCAATGAAACAGCGAGGGGCGGGGAGAAAAAGATGCGGGTAAGCAAAAGACGCTTCCTTGGGGATGGTCAGTGCATTTTAAATGTGCGTTTTGCTGAGCCCCATGGGGACACTTAATTCGGAATTGAATGCGCATTTGTTAGATCCGCTGCAGTAGAGGGACAATAGCGACAGGAAAAAGTACCATGGGGATGCACCCAAAGCCACAGTGTGAGCCACAAATTGTAAAAATCATTCTATATATCAAGTGGCTATTTCCTGTGAATGATAAGAAAGCATTATAATATAACAATATAATATAATAATAATAATAATAATAATAATAATAATAATAATAATAATAATAATAATAATAATAATAATAATAATAATAATAATAATAATAATAATAATAATAATAATAATAATAATATAATTTCTTTTTTAGGGAGAAGTTATTTAAGCCATTATCATTCTACTTTCCATTTAAAAAACAAAGAGGTTTACAGAACAGAAATGGCTTGGGGGTAAAAATGAAGGCATGTCCACATATCAAGAAGTTTGGGAATCATTACTCTAAACCCTGGAAAGTTCTTGGCATTGCAATCCAGCTGAAACCAGCTTTGATCACATGGGTCTTTTCTGGACTTGCTTCCATTGGATCTTGATCAGTGAATCCAAAATAATTGGATCCAGAGATCTTGCTCATGTGGACTGTAGGCCGGATCATGCTTTCTACATTGATGGCACTGATCCAGTCTGTGCCTCCCCAGAGCTGAAAAGCTTATATGAATTTCATAGCCACCCCCACATACCTCCAAAGCTACGAATGACAGTTCCTAGTCTTGGAGCCAGGGGGAGGGGTGATTTTCAACAGCGCCACTATGGCACGCCACTGATAATCCCCCCACAGTAGTTCCAGATCATGGAGAAGAGCCCTTGATCCAGATGTAGAGCCAATTACATGGGTCTACAACAGATCTAGATTAATGGCCTCCATAATCCACATCTATCTCTGCTTCATGCAGGCCGAGTGGAGCAGCAGGAGGTGTGGACTCAGAGATCCACGCTAAAGTGAAGATCTATGTAGCCTTTAAGTGTTCTACATGGACCCTTAATCTGGATTAAGAGTCCTTGCAGAAAGGCCCAAGTACACTAGAGTTTAAGGTACAAATCTATCATATACTGTACAGTATACCCTACATGTTCACTGTGGCAAATTAACAAACCATACGTGCTCACGGGGTATGTTAACAAACTGGATCATATTATTTTCAGTGCAGCAGTTAATGACCTGTCCTAAACATATTCCCAAGAACTGGAACTATTGATTTGATTGGGAACTTCTCCTTTACACATTTCAAGGCAGCTGAACTACACCACTAGGCCTATGCCAGAAATGTCCAAGACATCACAGTGCTTCTCCAAACTTTGCTTAACCAGTGCTGGGTCATCAATAGTTTTAATGTTTGGTGGGCCGGGGGCGGGGGGGGGGGGTTGCTTCTTCATTATCTGTCATCTTTCTCCCACTAGTGGGCCCTTTTTTCCACAACAACGTTGAAAACCATCTTGCCTCTGGAGACAGAATAAACAAGACTTTCTTTGCCCCCTTTGCTCCCTTTGCCGTGTTTCCTCTTAGATTATCAGGCTGTGGTCACACCCAAGGTTTAATCCAGTTTCAGTCCACCTTCAGAGCAAGAGAACCCATCAGCAAAGTGACCAGTAATTTCCTTTCCACATTATCTATCCCAAAGGTGAATTTTCTATTTTACACTGAAAGAAAACAGCTTCCCATTTTGCAGATGTATTCTCTTACTCTGAAAGTGAACTGAAGCTGGATTAAACCTTAAGTGTGACCACTATCTGAGGAGAGGGAACCCTTGCACTATAGAACTCTTGCAGTAGGAGGTTATATCAAAATACCACCAGTCTAGATAGTTTAAGAAAGGGTCAGGCAAATTAATGGAGGACAGTTGTATCAAAACTACTAGAATGGATGCCTAGGTACTACCTCCAGGGTGGAGAAACAAGCAGGTTGCCCGGAAAAGCCATTTGCATGGAACTGAGAGCAGGTGAAGGTTTTGCTTTGTCTTCTGTTGAGAAGGCCCAGAAACAATTGGTGGGCCACTGTGTAAGAAAAGATGCTGAACTAGATGGGCTGTGGCCTGATCCAGCAGGACTCCTCTTATGCTTTTATAGTAATTCAGCATGAGTTACCGAATGGATCAATGGTCTGAAATGTTTCAAAAACTAACTGCACAAAAATGCACTTTGTTGGGAAATGTGCAATCCCTAGTAACATTCACACTTTTTTCTGGGTAAAGATTTGTACAACCTGAGAAGAAATCAGAGTGGTGTTTCCAAGAAAGCCCAGTGACGCAACATGGTTGTCAGGAGAATAGTGATGCAGCATAGCAGGCCAGTCCCCCCCCCCAATTTTTTGCTCCCCCCTCAAAATTTTTAATCCATTTACAGAAGAAATTTGACATATTACTCATTCACCCCCAAATCTGTGATGCCCCCCAATGTATAATGAGCGGGCTATGGGCCTGTATGTTTTTTTGGTCTCATGTTTCCCTAACTAGTGATCATTATATTGTCAAAGAACACTGAAGAACTATTTTGCCTTCTTTCTTCATGCAGAGATGAAGCTAGAGATTAACCTTGGTTCACCATGAGCAAATAACTCAGGATGACTTTCGAATAAGGTGTGCCTTCATATAGGACTGTGTAGGACTGTCAGCCTCTGAAATAAACTTTCTACTTTTTCCCACTCTTGAGAATAACCTGTACACAGGCACAAGCTTTTAAGCTAACCATGACCCTAGTTATGAGGCAGAATAAAAATATAAACAAACCACAATGTATTCACACATAGCAAAAAAGGGCTCAAGGGCAATTTAGATACAGTAGAATGTAACCCTTGTGTTCTCATCCCATCTGTAATCCAACTTTTCTAGCCTAGGAGGTTCATGAGAAGAGTGAGGGACAGACTGGCATTTGAACGATCCCACCTGCAAAGTGTCGCAAACCTGTTTCTTAGCCACAAAGGGCATTTTGGAATTTACCTTACTTTTGTACTAAAGTTCCTCATAGTCAGCATCTCACTTGCACATTAGAACAGATCTGTGAGGCCTCATCCACCTCTACATCAGTGCTGGACAGCATGTAATTTCAGTCAGGGCGGTCCTGGTCAGGATTACTTGTAGACTTCAACACTGAGGTCTATCGGCAGACCAGCACTGCCTAATCTGGAATACATAGGGATGCATAAAGAAAACCTCCATATTCTTGATTACTTGGGGACCCATATTGGCACTGCACCAAAGCATGTTTCTGGAATGTGTTCCCCAGTGACTCTGAGACTAGAAACCTTTGTTCCTGGCTGTTTACAGCTCTCCAATGCCAGACCTGAAGCTCTTACATGAATTGGGCCCAGTGTGTTGTGCCTTTTCATGATTGAACTCTACAGACCTGGTTAGTCCAGATCCAGTGGTTCAAATTACCAAGAAGTACAGAAAGCCCTAAGCCTCAAAAGTGTTTTTTAAACTATATGTGAACAAAGCCTAAGAGAAACAGCTACCAAAGAGTCTTGTTTTAGGGCTTTAATTCGCAGTTCACCCAAGGCCAGCCTGTTTGAACATTCTTTCTGATTCTCATGTACACCTTGCGCAAAGTCGGAAGATCATGCATGATTCAGGTCAGTGTGTAGAATTCACTGGATCCAACGGGGTCAGTTCTCACCTAGCACCTCTTCCATTGCCACGACAAGGCGATCGCCGCTCATGCAGCACTGTTTGCGCTGGGCCTGTGGGATGGGCCAGGCATTCAAAATGCAAACGCCCAATCCTTCCCAGATCTGAACCTTCGTCAGCGCGTTACAAAGGTACAAAATTATCTTAAGAAGCTACAATAAGACCTTCTGGTTTTGAAGGCAACAGTCAGAAATGTGATGGTTACAAAGGTTACTGTAGAATCGGTGACTCCCAGAGGAAATTTCACAATATCTCTGTTGGTTCTACCTGGAAGATGTTTGACTAAAAGCAAAATTACTTCAACCTGGAACCGAATGTAAAGAGAATGTGTTCCACCAGTTTTGACTCACACTTAACAGTAGCAAAGTTTGTGATTAAGTTAATCATAAGGCTACCTGCACTGGGATAAGCTGGATTGTTCATACAATAGGCGTACCTGGGGAACCCGGTGGAGCTAGCCAAAAGCAGTCCCAGACACAAGGGACACTTGGCCCTCACTGCCAAGAGTTCAAGAGATTTCTCAGATAATATATACTTTATCCTTGTGAAGGCACATAAGCCCAACCAGAACAGGGAGCCTATCCCAACCCGTAAACTTCCAGAAATTGTGCCAGGATATACACAGTATGCCAGCAGCCCGCAGATAACACCTCATCCACATTGTGGACTGGTCTCCTGGGAGGCCATGCCCGCTGGAAATGCCTCTTCCACAGTGAAGTCCGCTCCAATGGAAAACCACTTTGAAGTGGTATCCCATGTGTTCCCCAGTGGTAGACCAACACAGCCACATATGTGCTGATAGTAGTGAGCAGCTGGGCTGGAGCTATCAAGTGCATGGGGCCCAGTGCTTTTTCACTGAACCACTTTCTCAACACCCAGCTAAAACACTGTCAGCCAGCAACTCCAGAGCGTGAGAATTTTCAGTTGCAGTCTCAAAAGTTTCTGGCTGGGTTGGGCTGCTGAAATTTGGATGGCTCTTGGCCCATCCCATCAACCACACCTCTGATGTTTAGCCAGATCATTTGTTCCAACCCATATTATGCAGAATAATATGCATCATGTGGAAATACCTCAATTATCCACAGTGTCTCTTTGTTTTTTGAATTTAACTTCAGCCTGATGGAAAAAGAAGCAGAACCACCACAACAGAGGGAGTTCCACAGAAGTAATCTATGAAGATACTGAGGTCAACGGTAGACAAAAAAAACCTGCTGAGACCTTGAACAGGATCAACAGAGATGCAGTCTCTCTGCCTTTCTCTCACAGTAGGTTATCCATTGAGGCAAGTATGCCTGATGCCTATCCCCAGATCACTCCTGTCCTGTCCCAAATGTGGCTGAAGAGTGTGTATGGATCCAGTTACATTCCATGGCTGCCATGGAAGCCATAAATGGCTGAGTTGTTTACGTCAAGAGGGTTCCCCCTGAACCACTGTCCTGAGGTTGTACCTCACCAAAGTCCATCTCCACCAATTGCCCAGGAAGACTGAAGAGCAGCTGACAGGCATGGACACTAACAGCACCCCCAATCTGTTTTGTAGGCCCAGTAGCCGATGCAAATAAACACAGCCTACATGTGGAGAGGTTTCCTGGTGAAAGAGGAGCAAACTTTGTAAACAGTCACTATTTGTCCACACGCCCCTCCATCCTGGATGTTTCCAATTTAGAAAGCCCTGGACCAACTTACAATACCCTCATATGGGGTGGGGTAGAGGTCAAGCACTGCATCCTTAACTTAGTGACCTGCTGCCACTACAATTTCAATGGCGGGATCCATTATCCATTACCATAAAGGCCTCTGAAAACATATATACACACACATTTAGAAGACTAGATGCCGCTCTTCAGTTTCTAGTGAAAGTCACCTCCTGAGGAAAGAAGCATGAAACCCTTCCATTTTATTGTATACTTTTCACATCATTTCAGGTAAACCACTTCATGAGGTTTGACTACAAGGTAGCATATAGGTAAAGACACCTTCACCAGTGAGATGTTTTTTGATTTCCCTCCTTTGCTTGCAGTCCTAGGATTTCCTGGTGATTTCCTATCCACTTACTAATGAGAGCTAAGTTTGCTTAGCTTTTGAAATCAAGCAAAGGTCAGCTAAGGCCTGCCACAGGCTACAGCTGATGCAGGATCATCTTTAGAGCACTGCATGGTTTGTGGCCGCACAGGGCACTGAGCTCAGGGGACGCAGAACAGAACCCAGTCTAGATCGCTTCAAGGTAGGGTTAGTCAAATGTATGGATGGCAGATGTATCAATGGCTACTAGAATGAATGCCTAGGTACATCTTTCAGGCTGCCGGGGGCGGGGGGAGTGGAAGCAGGACGCTTCTAATGCCATTTGCTGGGATTCAAGAGCAGGGAAAGGTTTGTCCTTGTCTCTGTTTGAGATGCCCATGAGCATTTGGCGGGCCACTGTGTGCAACAGGATACTGGATTAGATGGGCTATGGCCTGATCCAGCAGGGCCTCTCTTATGTTGTTATATTAATAGCCTTGCTCTATCCATGGGCAAATTTTGCTGCACCACACCATGCAACTCCAAGAAGCAGTCACGTGATCATAGGCCTTGCCCTGTTCAGTCTAGCCTTCCCGTCCCCACTTATTCCCCGGCCTTATCCCTGTTGTTGTGCACAGAAGCCGCAATCAAGATGGTGGCACCCTACCGGCAATAACACATGCCCAGACCAAGGTAAGTTTCTAGATGCATGGGGTAAGCCATAAACAACGTGTACTAGTCTTCCAAGTGTGACTTTAGAAAAGTGCATAACAGACTAATGTTTACTAAGTGCAAAAACACCCCTGAGATCAAGAATACACATAAATGAGCAAACCTGCTATGTTTCATAAAACTGATGTTATGCTGTCTTAAGATCCTGAATCTATCACTATTCACTATTTTCTTCCTGGCAATCATGTTGCATCACTGGGCTTTATTGAAAACTCTACTTTGGTTTCTTGTCAGATTGTCTAACTCTTTATCTGGAAAAATAATGTGGTGAGTTCTTCCAAGTGCTGTGTATTTCCCGACATTTTTATGCAGTCAGTTTTTAAAACATTCCACAACACTGATCCATTCTGTGGCTCATGCCCAACTACTATAAGAATGGAAGAAGAGCCCTGCTGGATCAGTCCACAGCCCATCTAGTCTACCATCCTGCCTCATCAAGAAGTCCACTAATGGCTTCTGGGCTTCTCAAGGAGAAGACAAAGGCAAACCTTCACAACGGCTCTCAACTTCCTGCAAACGGCCTTTAGAGGCACCCAATGAAAGTAGGTACTTCAGCTGCGTCTTTGCCCTGCCTCTTATCCCACCCCTTCCCTATGGTCTTGATTTGTTGTCCATTGCTAGCTCAAGTTTGATAAAAATGCGCATCATGGAATATTGCTGCAGATCAAGGTACATGCTATTTCCCTTATCTTGAGCACACACTGGAAAAACAGGCACAGCAGAGTAAAATGGCAGCGGCAGGGTGGCAGTGCACAGCTGGTGTGTGCGTGTGTGCATGAGAGAGAGAGAGTGAAGCCTCACTTGTGGCAGGCCACAGGTTAGGACTGTGGAGTAAGGCAGGCAGGTCAGTCGTGCCGTTGAGGTTCTCCTATTTCTTGCCCAAGCTAAAATCTAGCAAGCAAGGCCCAGGTAAAGTTGGCAAAAGTGAGACTTCCAGCTGTGCTATTGCCCTGCCACCCTGCCACCCCACACCGCATGGTCCAATGCTAGTCTGGATCTAAAGCCTATTTGTGGCACACAGCCTGTGTTTGAGGTCCCAGCAACAGGTTCCTCTGCTGCTCTCATGGTAATCACTGGAAATGGAAAAAAAGAATGTATAGACTGAACAGGCTTTTAAAATCTGGTTTCTTAGTCAAAATAATCTAAAATAGAGCTGCCTAATAAATGTGCTTAATTCCTGGTGAATGTATCCATGTGCCCATTTAGTTTCCTAGGCAATAACACCGAAATTGGTTCCCACTGCCTTTTTTGAGGGTAGATGGTTTGATTTGCACTGGAATGGACAAAGCTAAGAATATTTAGTTAATCATATATTGCACAATGGATTCTTTTTTTGCCCAATGGATTCTTCAATTTAGTCCTCATCTTGCTTTCATACCTATACTTCAACTGCATGCAACTGTAAATTCAGGGAAACCTCCAAGCCAATTCAAGTTTAGTTAGTCTCCATCTGCACTTAATACCTCCAAAATGTTCAGGACTTTCTGCCACATTTTGAACAACAATGTTTATTTTGCATTTCAGGCTGTGAGGGTTTTAAAGTCATATACTCTCATTACTTTGCATTTTCTAGCAGCTTTGAGCAACCACAAACAGGAAATGTGTCATCACTTATCAAACAGGAACTACCACTGTACGGCAGGCATCCATTGCCATTAAAGGTAAAATGGCCTCTGCATTCCAAGCTTCCTACCAAGGATTTTCAAACACTAGGTTGTCAAAAAGGGATACACCTGCAACTACAAAAGACTAAGTAAATATTTAGGCTTTAGGATTTCAAGAGTGAATTTTCTATGCAAAGCTAGCTCAACTTCACCAAGATTTCTGAGAAACTATTTGCTGGAAGGTGGCCCTTCAGATGTTCTGGAACTATAGTTTCCAGCATCAACCTCCCAGCATTCTGGGCCAGCTGTGTATGCAAGGGGGAAGATCCAGGGCCTGGTGAGCAGCCCAGGTGCTTAGAGTGTGGTATGTGGAAGGACGCAAAGAAGGAACATCTTGACTCAGCAAAATGCCATTTTGAGAACTGTGTCTTGTCATGTTCAGTCATGAAGGTGCTTTTGGACATATGATCCATCTGTATTCTAATTGAATTTTAAGTCCATGTAAGGACTTCCAGTCCAAAACTTTCTGCCCTACAGATACTGTATTGGGGCTACCAGCAATGTGCGTAAGAAATCCTCTTCCAAAAAAGGACTCCTACATGTTGAGTAGCCTCAGCATTTAGCCTAGCTGATTTTGTCTCCCCAGAAACAGGCCTGGTTAATATTTGCATGGGAGACCGTATGGGAATTCTAGGTACTCTAGCCTAGACGAGAAAGATGAAATTATCCGAGAAGAAGGGAAAACTAAAAATGTCATTACCAAGAAAACTCCAGAAAGAAACTGTTTTATTTTGCAGATGGTCTGGCAGATCTTTTCTGATGCAGAAGAATGCTGAAAAGCAACTCATCATCCCCTATATGGATTGAAACTTAAGGCAGGTTTGTAATATCTTATAGGACAAGACAAAAATATCATCTGGTAAATGTTAGCACTTTAACTAGGTAGAAATGTACCCGCGAGTATAATGACCTGCTGCAAGAGTTGTGAATAACAATTGCGCGTTCTGCTTCTTTATCGGTGTTGCATTTAGGAAAACCTTTTTCATACTCTTCTTGACGAGGTACCGGCTTTTACACTCTAAGCTGAAATCTGACTTTAAAACTAGATGCCTACAGGCACACGTGCCTGTAACCCCCTGCAAAATATATTGGGCTGACCAGAACCTAAAATATTTCTCGGTTAGTTTCCTTTGAAAATGAGAACTTGCCGGACACGGGCATGCGTTTGCTCACCTCCAAACCACATAAGGCTGCCCGAAAAGATCCAGTCTATTAAGACAGTATTGCCATTTGCTTAACTCGGATGTGTCTGAGAACCATTTGCGCGAAAATCCAGCGACTGTGGCCTCCGAAGAAACACACAACTATATGTACAGTACAACCTGGCCGGCTTTGGAAACCTCTTTCATAGGGTTTTTTTTTTTCCCCTGTCAGAAAATGTTCCCAAGGGGTCAGTTAGCAATTAAGTAACACTATTCTGTGAGAAACCTCTTTTCCGATGAGACTTTTAGCAGAAAAAGCTGAAAGCTAATAAGAAATGCCTTCCTAGAATACCGTTTCAAGAAAAACAGTTCCTATCATGCGTAAACTCCAGATGGCCTACAGATTGGTATTTTTTTTAAAATAGTAACGAAAGACAGGAGGTCCATCGTTATCCACTCATCTGTTCCTGTGCCAGGCTCTGGGGGGCGGGGTGGGGTGGCATTTCCAGGATCTCTTTCGCTTGAGGATCGCACAGTCTCTGAAAGTGACTGAAACCCGAGTCCAGGACCGTTCCACTTTCCCTGAATTTGTTTAACACTTCGTGCTTTTACGCCTAACTAAAATCATACTGCCAGTTAAAAGTGTGTGTGTGTGTGGGGGGGGGTGTTTCTGCATATCCCCAATCTAAATTTTGCATTTTAGAGGATTACCGTCATTCTGGTTTAGCCCGAATCATTTTCACTCCGGATAAGTCCCACTGTGCTGCCGTAATGATCCCCCATGCGCGCGCACGCACACACGAGTGAGGCTGTATTTGTCACAAGAGAATTCTGAGCATAGTTTCTAAAGGACCTGTCCTTGGGTCTATAACATATTACATGCCCTAAACTGCCAGTTTGTGCTCTCCCCCCCCCCCCCCCCGCCCGGAGTAAACGCCAGTGAATTCGGGTGAAGTTATTGGTCAGCTGACGAGCTTTAGTAGGCCTTTTCTGCACTGGGCCTTATCCTGGAATCCGGACTTTATTCCGGAATAGGGGCCTGTGCTGTTGGCATGGTGGTGTGTGCTACAGCAGGCCACTGGTGGGGTCTGTAGTAACCTGCCTGCAGACAAGGGTACAATCCTGTTCAGGGATATAATCTGCAACAAGGCCTCGTGCAGAAAGGCCATTTGTAAGATTCCTCAGGACTTAACAGCCGCATAAAGACGTTTCATCTTGGATTTTAAATTTCCATACCCAGTCCTGTGCATGGCATGCGAACACCAGCTTATTTCTGTACCCCTGGGCTGTGTTCCAGGTTTACTGCTGCCTAGTGCAAAACGGACTCCATCAGGAAGGTCTCTTCGAATTCTGTTTCCCAGTAGGGACCGGCAGAGCCAAGGGCAGTCGGGGGAACACATTTTCTGATCCCTGCTGTACAATGTTATCAGTCCCAGGCGTCTGACGCGCGTCAGGTCACGCCTTTCTGCAAATATTGCATTAAGGGCTTTGTTCGGACAGATAGCAGAAGTGGGCCCGAGGTGGGTGAGCGGGTGGGCGGGTGGGAAATCCCAATAAAGTTCTTCGCCCTGTGAACACAGAGACCTTCTCTGGCTGCCACTGTTCAGATTTTAAAATGTGAGGAGGATGCCCAAGAGAGGTGAAAGAAAACGAGAGCTAGAGAAAGTTCCTTTGTAATAGATCTCCTATGAGGCTTAGCAAAAAAATAAATTTAAAAAATTGACGTTGCTAAAACTCATGAGAGCTGTAATGCAGAAAAGGTTCCTTTTTCTGAACTCTTGAGAAATTTCTCCATTTCCCCACCCCCTCAGGGGGAAAAAAAGACAGGATGAAAAGAAATAGTTTCAGTTGATATACTCCTGGAAAATGGTATGCAACACAGATACACAACTCCATTTACCAGTCGTTGTGACATATGCAATACCTGACAGGGTTCACCAACAATTGTTTTCAGATACAAGGCCAGAGCAATAACCAAGATTGAGAGGCAGCAGGAAGAAGTTGATAGACCCGGGATCCAGTATCAGAAATGCAAACATGACTTCCACCTAAGCAGAAGTGCTTGAATTTTGTCCTCCTTCCCTGCCTTAAAGTACAAAGGGAAAAAATAAAGACCTATTTTCACACCATTTCGCTCTTTTCCAGTATATGATGCAAGGGATAAAACTTGATTGTCACAAGCTGCACACATTTTTCTCCACCGGAATATTAAGTTTTACAATTAAACAGGAGTGAGTGAGTGCTTTTACTTTTACCATCTACTATCTTTCAAAACTTATTCTGACTTAATTTTAAAACCTGTTTTTGCTTTTCAATAAACTTTCTTTTTTGTCTTAAGAAAGCCTTGTGTGAGTTTTCATGCAGCTGCAACAGCTATGCCATAAACCACATTTTTACCCTCTGGAAAGAATTTAACAGGATTCCTCACTCAGCATTAGAAAGGGGCTAACGTCAGAAAACCAACCAAATGTGACACCTTAAGACTTCTCCTGGAATAGAACTTTTGTTTTACAATACAGGTAAATATACACGCAAACGTTCTGGCTTGTTCTTTTCCAACTCGGAACCCTCTATGGTCCCCAGGTGGTCTTCCACCCAAGCTCTGAGCTTCAAAAAGGTGGAAGTGGAAAGACTAAATAAAATGGGCTTCTATCCAAGAAGGTTTAATGCAATATTGGGTGTTTCTCCACTGTCACTAGAAGTACCCATTAAGTACCCATTAATGGGTACAAAAATGCCATTACGTACCCATTAATGGGTACTTTTAGTGACAGTGGAAAAACACCCATTAACCTACTAGTGCATCAAGTGCCACCCCCAAAGCCTTTCATGCCTTAAAAGCCACATGTAGACATTTTATATAGGACAATTTTATAGAACCTATATCTAGGTTACCATTGGATGAAATTACTGGTTTGACTTTCCATTGTGAGCATTGCTATGATACAGTTATCAGGAGGAGGATATGGGTGAGTTTATTATAAAAAAAGGAAAAAATCCCCATTTAGTTTGATGGAGGATTCCTCTTGAACTGCATAGAATTGTAGCTTGGCTAGGATTTATACCATCTCTTATGCACTTTAGATAGAAAGGTTAATACTTACATAGGACGTGTATTAAATGATTTTTATATATATATCAGACATTGCGTACAGTGGTTCATACTAGTTAGAAACATTATATGAGGCCTTAATTGGAAGAATTAATGGAATTGTTGGTTTTAGTAGGATGATTTTGGGATAAAATATATGGGGAGTATATATGTGGCTTTGGGCATAATTGACTTGGACCCTAAGTATCTAAAGAAACACCTTCCATATCAACCTGCCTGTGTCTTAAGATCTGTAGGTGAGATTGGTTGTACCACCATCCTCAGTAGGAAAAGGGCTGGATACCCAGCATAGGACCTTCTCGATGATGGGTCCCAGATTTTGGAATACCCCCCCCACACACACACACACATATACACACCTGAGGTGCATCAGGCACCTTCACATGTTCAAGAGAGCAGTGAAGATAAACCTGGTTGCCCTGGCCTTTGCCTAAATAAGGAAACAGCTTTTTCTTGGTACTTCTAGATGCTCTGTTTTAGTATGTTCATTTTATGTTTGCCTCTTAATGCTGTAACCTGCCCTGAGACCTTTGGGTAGGGGGGATAAACATGTAAATAAATAAATAAGACATAAATAAAATATCTTGCATCATCCATAAGAGGCTATCATGCTGAAATTTTCTTTTTTACACAAGTATTAAAAAACTACAGGAATCCTGGCCCGATTCTATGCAATTATCATAAAACAAAAGTAATCTTAAAACCGGTGACTTCTAATGGAAATGAATACATTTGACCCTATGTGTTCTGAATTCAGATTAGACTTGCAGTAAAGCTTTCACCAAATAACCCCCTTTTCTAGTACATATATCTTGACTACTCATGCCCACTATGAAGGTCAGAGTACCAATTCTCAGACCTTTCTAGTGGCAGTTCATAGTGTAATCCTAGACATGTCTACTCAGAAGTAACTGTTCTAAGTTCAGTATAGTCCTAGGTAAACGGCAGTTAAGCTGCAGACTTTAAAAGCATACAAATATCATTGGAAATCAAGCCTGTGTTCCTCTGGAAGGGATCCCATGGAGGAATTAGACCAGGGCTCCTACACTTTTCAATTACTGCTAAGGGGAGGAATTCAAAACAGGTGTAACTCAGGCAATATCATGTAAATTTTACGGAGCTGTTAAAAAATGCAGGAACCCTGTTCTGTTCTGGATATGGCAAAGCTCTACTTTTAAATGAGGTTGAATTTATTCCAAAATATATTAGGATCTCTTTCTATGTTGAAATGTGTTTCCATAAGGACCAATGGATTTTGAAGGTAGTCTTCCTAGCATTGCAGTCTTTGGATTGACCTATCCATGAGTGGGTTTTCCAAAAGCCCCTGGGGAACATGAATTCCCTAGGATTCATGGGCATTGAGGCCCTGCAACCAGGTAGACTGACCACCAAGATTAACAATAAAGATATGGACTTGGTAGTTGTTGTTTGGTACAGTACAGTCACTGAGTTGAGTCAAGGCTGACAACTTTCATGAGCACCCACCTTCCTGCACTTTTCCTGGCTGATGTGGAAATAGTTTGATGTCACTTTCTTCCATAGGGACACAGGAGATTGAATCTGAGACCCTTTATCTTCTAGGCAGTTGTTTCTACAACTGAGCTGTGTCCATCTCAATGCATGATGAGACTGTGTCTAATGTGGCTTCCATCAGAATCGATATCATTAGCAAGCTCATTCCAGCAGAATTAGAGAGCTTTAATTCTCTAGTGATCTCCATAGGTTCCTCTGGCCATAGATCTGGGAATTGCTGTAATCCAGCTTGGCCCTACTAGCTTCATGGCTTAACAGACTTCTTATTGTTGGATACCACTGAATCATGACCAACCTCTGGTTGATTAAACTGGCACGTCTAAGCAGATTTCTTGGCAGAGATACAGAAGTGGTGTGCCATTGCCTACATCCCATGGAAAGCAGCTGAGAATCAAACCAGTGAGCCTCTGCTTTCCAGGTAGTTTGCTCTACCAGTAAGCTACTGTAATAATTGCTTTCATGCTACTGACTGATCCTCAGAAAATGGAATGTTTTTATGCTTTGTTGAATTGAATAGGATGCACATACACCTTTCTGCTAATTTATGTCTTTAGACAGCACTACAAAGGCAGCAAGTCCCACAATTAAGGTGGTGCAGAAAATGAGCTTCAAGTTAGTTTAAATTAAGAATCAACAGATCTTCCTCAGATCTCTCTTTCTGTGGCATGACCCCAATGACAGATGACCAATATTGGCATTTTATGTGTGTGCTGGAAGTTTTGCAAACCATATTTATGTCTGTACAGGGAACTCCACTAACTAATTTGCTGAAGTTCAGTTTTGGCTGAAGCAGTCATTGGAAAAGAAAAACAAAAACCTTCTTTCTATTCCAGCCTAGATGGCTTTAAAGTAGGGTTAGACAGATGTATCAGTGGCTACTAGAATGAATGCCTAGGTACATCTTTCAGGCTGGGGAGAGGGCGGAAGCAGGACGCTTCTAAGGCCATTTGCTGGGATTTGAGAGCAGGAAAAGGTTTGTCCTTTTGGTGGGCCACTGTCTGTGCATTTGGTGGACCACCGTCTGTGATGGGACGCTGGGCTAGATGGGCTGTGGCCTGATTCAGCACGGCTTCCCTTATGTTCTTATGTTCCTGAAACACTTCACTAGATTGGGAAATAAGTCAACCAGTTTCACTCAACCAGTGAAATTAAAGCATTTGGATAATAATAGTATTCCTAATGAAAAGCATTAAGTCCTCTTCCTGCGCGTCTTCATTTTCGGAGAACACAAGGAAACAAGCAGTACTTTACCTAAATGACCAAACTTTCAAATCCAGGTTTCGATTTCATCACACTTTCCATCAGAGAAAGTTGAAGTGGACTAACAATACAGTTTTTCACTACCCATTCCCAACAATGTGAAAAGTAAAATACAATTCTTCTTCCCTTCAGTGTTTGCACTAAACTTCATGTACAATTAATGTTCTAAATTGTCCTGTCTTTGGGGGTCATTGACTGTAATAAACTTAGCTACACCTTTGATTCCATTAATATTTGTAAAAAGAATTGTAATAAATGTAATTTGTAAGAAGCTATTAGGATAAGAAATTCAGGTTGGAAAAAGTTCTTTCAAAACAAAAATACTTTTAAAATGAGAAATCTTTTTTCTTAAAATGTTGATTTGTTTTAGGAGCCAGGTAATAACCATCTTTTCATTAGCAATACTTACCAGTACTTATGCTGTATGCAATTGGGCACTGACCATTTTAATGACATATAAATGATTCCTAATATTTTTAATAGGTGTTCCAAACATGTTTTATTATTGTGGGTTTTTTTACTTTATCACTTTGATTTATTCTTAGAAAAGCAATAAATACATTTTAATTTTTTTATTAAAATTTTGCAACTACCACCCTGGTAGTTGCAAACAAAAATGCTTACTTGAATGAAAGGCAAACTCTTCTCAAAATGTTTTCTGGGATGTCTGTTTGGTGGATTAAATGTGGCACAAAAAAGCATGAACAACATCATCTCTTTTCTGGATTAGATTCTGCCTCCACACACACATTGGAACAGAGGAGATTTAAAAAGAGCCAAGCTTCTTTTTTGTCATTTAGCTTGCCACTGATATTAGAAATAAATTGCCACCAATAGCAATGTTTGTTTAATAAGGACTGCTAAACGGGGCCCCTCCAAGCCCCCTCTGAATCCAGGTCAATGAAAGGTTTAGCTGTGTCACCATCTGTGGCAGGTGGTAATGGGACACCTTTATTCACACGAAAACTTCAAGAGGCCTGAATTAGGAAGTTGATAATGGCGGTTTTTCAGATTCTGAGATCCTGGTTCATATCCACATCTTCTTAAATAATAAATCCCATTGAGCTCAGTGAGGGCCATTCTAAAATAAGTTCGCAATAAATGATGGCGTCCAAATTTCCTGCCTTTCCTTGTTGCTTTCTACTTGCATCAAAAAAGAGCAAAGTATATTAAACGCTGAAATTTTCCTACATAAACTGTCTTTGACTCCGTCCAACAAACTAAAGAGTCTGAAGTTCAAAATGGACCTGAAAAATAGTCTCTCAGGTGCTTCCGGATTTCACCTTCCCACACCAAGTATAGGCCTACCACCCGCAAGCAGAAAATGGGCAAATCTACACCCAACAGCCAAACTTAGGCTCCACGGAGATCAATGGGCCTTAATTTTAAGTCAAAACAAAACAAATCCACACCTACTAACACCTTTAGAAAAAACAATTTTGGTGCCTTTTTTTTTTTTTTAGTGGACTGGACTCATTAATTTTGAATCGTGAAGAGCATTTTCTCATTTAGGAAACAGCCCCCTAGGATGTTTCATTTAATACGAAATGTTACTTGTCTCTTAAATCAAGAACATAAACAGCCCAACCAGCCTGTCCCCTACATTTTAATTTTCTATCTCTGTCAGCAACAGCACCTAAATTCAGCAGTGACTGGACTGTTGGCAAATCTTTCGGGCTTCACGAAGTCTGAAGGGTCTTGTGTTTATTCATTCAAAGACAAACCTCATTCATTCAAAGGGTCTTTTTCTCAGGTTATAAAATTATATGGTTCCAGGCGCCAAAAGGTGCACTCTCTCTTTTTAGGATCACCCTAACAAATGTATAAGAAAAAAAAACCCCTGTGGTATGTTTTTAAAAGTTAAATTCCTAACCCCATAAACTTTAATAACTGCTATATTTAATTTAAATGTGCTGTGATCTGCATCCCTAAAGGTGTATATAAACGTTTTTGTTGGGCAGAATTCACGATAGGTGAAAAGCGGTTGTTTTTACTTACACCCCCTTTTCTGACCTATTTTGTTTATTTAACAACGAATGCTATTTAGAACATTTTTTAAAAAATACATTTTGTGCCATTTTTAGCCACCATCTGAACAATATGCCTTCAGTCCTTAAGTTACCGTCATTAATTTGCTCGGAGAGAAATATAATTCAGTGTCATTTTACTACTACCAGACCTGTATTCCTTCATTTCACTCTCTCTAAGATAAATGCATACCCAGAGCGATCCTATGAATAACCACCTTTAGGACCTGAGGTTCAGGAGCTATTGTTTTTAAAATCGTCTCTCCCCCTCTCCCCTTTTGTGTCCGACATTTGGGCTGTGGTCACCCGTAAGGTTTAATCCGGAGCGAGAGAACACATCAGCAAAGAAGAAGAAGAAAAGTTGGCTTTTCTACCCCGCTTTTCTCACCCATTTAAGGGGACTCAAAGCGGCTGACGAAGCTTTTCTATTCTTCTCCCCACAACAGAACACCCTGTGAGGTAGGTGGGGCTGTGGGAGCTCAGAAGACAGCTGTGACTAGCCCAAGGTCACCCAGCTGGCTTCATGGGGTAGGGCGGAATGGAACCCGGTATTCCTAGATAGGAGTCCAGCTCCCTAACCACTAGACCAAACCAGCTCAGCAAAGTGAGCAAAGGTGAATTTTCTGGGTTATTTAACATTGGAAGAAAACAGCTTCTTGTCACTTTGCTGATGGATTCTCTCGCTCTGAAAGTGGCCCGAAGCTGGATCAAACCTGAAGCGTGACCGCGGTGCCAGCTGCCGCTCCTTTAGCGCCCACGGAGGATGGTCTCCTTCAGCCTGGGCCGAGACGGAGGAGACAGAAGGAAAGGGAAGGCGCCTTACCCGTGCCAGCCCACTGTCCCTTCCAGGCGTGGGATTTGGTGGATTTCATCCAGGGAAACGGCAGGTGAACTCGGGGCTCCTCTAACACGCCGGGCTCCGTGCCGTCGCCGAAAGGAAGCGCTTCCTGGTGCGTGTGAGGCAGCTGAGGGTGGTGCTGGTGCTGGTGGGCAGGATGGTGGTGCAGATGGTTAATCCCTGGCTCCTCGCTTAGCGGGGGCACCTCGTAGGGGGAAATATCAGACGGGTTACTCTGCTCCAAAGCGCCCAGCACGTGCGGGTAGGGGGGCTGCGAGGGCGGCGGCTGAGGCGGCTGCCTGCCCAGGTAGAGGCAGGCTGGGGGGCTGGCGCTGTAATCCTGGGGCTGAGACCGCTGGAAAGCGCAGGGCTCCTTGTAGAAGGGGCTGGAGGCGAGGTACTGCTCTTCCGCGTTCATGGCGAGAAAAGGCCCTCCGGGCGAGCCGCACACTCGGCGCAGGTAACGCGACAGCCTTTGACAGGTGCGCTCGCCTTACCTGGCCAAGCGGCTGATCAGCGCCGCTGGGGGGGGGGTAGTACAGCTAGATTGGAGTTTTTTGATTGGCTCCCCGGAGGGCCGCGTGAGCCGGGCAACGATCCCCATTGGGCGTCGCCTTTCCAATAAGAAGCGGCGCTCAGCTCGGCTGGAGTCAGAGGGAGCTGGTGGGAGTTTCTTTCGCTTTCCGCGATCTCCGTGCGCATCTCCCTCCGTTTACAGCGGGCATGTCAATTTATCGATGCACAGGTGTGCGTGTGTTGCACACCTACAGCCTGCGTCTTTCTTAGTGCGCACTCCACTGCACCAGGCGCGCATCCCATGCTTTGCGCCCTGCTAGCTTCAGCTTAACTGGAGAGACGTTAGTGCGTGGGAAATGGGGAAATAAGGAAACGATCCTCAAGACAAGAGGCTCTCTGAGCATGTGCAGAGTGGACAGTTCTGCCGCCTGAACTGTTCCAATCACTGAGCGCGAGGAGTTCAAGACTCAGGTGTAGCCTTCCACGGCCGTCTGAGTTTGGTCCCTTTAGACCATTGCGCACCGCGAGGTCTTTTTCGACGGCAATAATTCAGTTTCCAAAAGTAAATGCAAAAAATCGGCTGATGTAGTGTTAGGTCTTCATCATGCTGATTGGCCTTTTGCCCCAAGTCTGAATCTTTCAGTCACTACGTTTTTATCTGACATTGGTTTCCTTTGCCATTTCTGGTTGCCCTTTTCTCCACCTTTTACCCTGGCATCAAGAGCACCCTTGTCTGATCTAAGAGATGATTTATTCAGTGACAGAAGCAGTGTAAGGGCGGGGGGCAGCATTTAGAAGACCCATAGTGACTGAGATCATACTGGGATTTGGTACCCACAGCATTGGTGCCCTCCTGGAACAAATTAGAGTTCTGTCTAGTTCAGTGAGATGACTATAGAAAGTCAAGGCACCGAACAACACTCTTTCCAGCTGTGATCAGAAGTATAATTTCCATTAATGGAAGCAGTATACAGCCCTATTGAATAATAGCCACTGATAGCCATACTACAAGAGTTCACCAGGCCCCTTTCAGAGCTTTCCTATAGCATTGCTATACTGCGTGGTGGTGAATTCTACAGTTTGTTTACTGGTTTTAACTTGACGGAGTCAGGCGGAGACCGTCTTTCCTGTCCTATCTGCATAACTTATATAGTATTATTTCTCACATTCTTTTCGCTGACTACCATGATGCGTTGCAAAGTACCAGCCTAAAGCGCTCTGTCCTTATTGCTTGCTGGGGTAGGGGATGAGAAAGGGAACTAACAAGGTCGTAGCATGTGAACGGCCTATTGATCGGATTGGTCCAAATACAAACTAGCCCCCCCCTCCGCCCCGCGCGCGCGCCAAGTGCCCAGATTTCCTGGGTTCTTGGTCTGGCTGGAAGGAAGAGTAATCGATTCTGCAAAATCACCGCTCCTTGGGCAAACTGCATCCCGTCGTAGTCAAGGGCGAAACACTCATAATGGTTCTGGAGCCTGCCTGGATTTACCTTGCACAGCGAGCTTGCAGGGTCGCCTTGCGCGCAAAGCCTCTGCTTTGGCGGAGTCATGAACACACCTGGGATTCTTAGGGGAGCGGGGGGGGCATAGAGTGGATGGCGTCACCCTGTGAGCCACACTGTCCTCTGCCTTGTGGAACAGGGCAGGTGGCCAGGCCCCGCTTTCCCTCACGTTTGTTTGAACTCAATCAACAAGTGTCTAGGACTGTTGAATTTTAAACCTCTAGCCTGGGAAACCTGTCGACCTGGGTGAATTCTATCAGCCAGAGATTAGGAAAAGGGCACTACGGGCTTATCACTTCTCTTCCTGCGGCAAAGCGACTCAGCGTGCAAACAGAAGTGAAACACTTCCGAAAACACTGCATAGAGACCGTGCCCTGAAAAAAAAAAATAAAATCTTTCCATACTTGCAAAGCAATTTTGTTTTCCCTTTTGCAAGTTTTTGTCATAGGCTGGCCTCTGCTACAGTTGCGAGTCGGTGAACTGTGTTTCATTTATTTTTATTTGTATCCTCACAGTTCTCTTCTCTCCATTGGATGCTCACAATGATTTTGTGAGGCAGGCTGAAAGGCAGCGAATAGCCAGTGGAATTCCTGTCTGCAGGGAAGTGTGAGCTTTGGTTTGCCAAGTCTGTGTGCTAAGCTGGCACTGTCTGGAGATAGAGCCAAAATAAAAATTGTTTTAACTTAGCTGGGCATCATTTAGAGTTTTAGGGAGTTAAATGTATGGAAATGTCCCAATTTCAAGTTAATCTTGGTGACACATAGTTATGTATCATTCTTTAGAATTTACATACCCATTTAGTGTGCCCATATGAAGGTGTGATCAAAGGTCTGTCCTAACTACATCTCTCTTCCTGTATGATTTTGTAGGGCTGCAGTCCAATGTACAGTTACTTAAGTGTAAATTTCATGCACTAACTGCTCAGAAAAGTTATATTAAATCAGGGGTATGGAAACTCTGGTCCACCAAAAATCCTCATACAGTAATAGCTTCCCTTTGGGCAAAATGCATAGGGCAAGTGCAGAGTAAATATAATCTAACCATACTTGGAGTTTTGCAAATTGCAAGTTAACCTACACTGATGTAAAATAAACAGAGAATCTGGCCAAGACTTGGCACATTTAAATCCTATTGATTTTAGTATGAGGCAAGCCACATCCTGGAAATTTTTAGATATGTGCTCAAAACTTAGCATTTAGCCTTGGTTTGCAGAAATTGGTGTTTCAGTACTGCATTCACAGCAATATACCATCTTTTCTGCTTATGCACTCACCTGATCATCTTATCATTGGGTACCATCAAGTTGCAGCCAATTTCAGCAGTTTTCTTGGCAGATAAGTATTTGGCCATTGCCTTCCTCTGGGATAATGTCAGAAATGAAACTTGGAAGCTTAAGATTGGTGTTTCCTTATTTTTTTCTCTTATCACTGCATACTGCAGACATGTTTTCTGTGAGTAATTTTGTTGTTTTAAAATCACAGATTTATTCTCATTTATGTTAACTATTATTGTTTTGTTGAGAATATATATTTAATTGTTGTTGTTATTTTGAATTGTTAAGATTTTAATTGAAAATAAAATTTTATATGTCATCTGTCTATCCATCTATATCATCATCATAATCTATTCAACCATCTATCCATTTATAAGAAACTGATCATACTTATGGCCCATCTAGTTAGGAAGTCTGACTATATAAAACTTGGAAGACTCTGCTTTCTAAGTAGTGGCTCACCAGTGAATTCTAGCCACTCTTTGTGATCAGGTCGACTGTCAAAAACATGGTTGTGCAATGCTGTTAGAAGCAATTGGATCCACAAATCCACAAGCCATGACTTTGCCTGCAGTTCCACCTCATGCATTGTAAATTCTTGTTGCTGCTGTTGTTGCTTTTAGAAAATAAGAACGTAAGAGCCCACAGCCCCTCCAATTCAGCATCCTGTCTCACACAATGGCCCACCAATTGCTTCTGGCTGGGCATTCTAAGTAGAAGAGAAAAGCAAAACCTTAAATTGCTCTCGATACAAATGGCCTCTAGAGGAATCCTGCCTGTCTCTCCAACCTGGAGATGATACTTAGGCATCCATTCTGGTAGTCATTGGTACACTTGCCCTCCATTAATTTATCTAACCCTTTCTTAAAGTTATCCAGGCTGTTTGTTGTCACCGCCTCTTCTGGTAGCAAATTCTATAGACTAATGACCTTCTAGGTGAAAAAATACTTCCCCTTCTCAGTCGACTCTCCTGCCTTTCCGCTTAGCAGGGTGGTTCTAGTGTTGTGTGACAGAGAAAAGAATTTTCTCTATCCACTTTTTCCACGCTGTGCCTGATTTTATCAGGTGACCTCTTAAACAATGCTTTTCAAGCTCCCCCTTGATCATTCTGGTTGTCATTTTCTGTATCTTTTCCAGTTCTGGTTGCCCTTTTCTCCAGCTTTTACCCTGGCATCAAGAGCACCCTTGTCTGATCTAGGAGATTATTTATTCAGTGACAGAAGCAGTGTAATGGGGGGGGGGAGCATTTAGAAGACCCATAGTGACTGAGATCATACTGGGATTTGGTACCCATAGCATTGGTGCCCTCCTGGAGCAAATTACAGTTCTGTCTAGTTCAGTGAGATGATTATAGAAAGTCAACGCGACCGAACAACGCTTTTCCCAGCTGTGATCATAGAAGTATAATTTCCATTACTGGAAGCAGTATACAGCCCTATTTATAATAGCCACTGATACCTCTACTACAAGAGTTCACCAGGCCCCTTTCAGAGCTTTCCTATAGCACTGCTATATTGTGTGGTAGTGAATTCTACAGTTTTATGAATGCACTATTCAAAGAAGTTGCTCATTTTGCATCCTGCTCCTCCTAATCTTCAGCTTCATTTTGTGACTCTGGGTTCAGCAAACTGCTCTTTTTTCAGGCAGGGGAGGAAAAGCAGGAAAAGCAACAATCTCACCTCAATCTATACTTTCTTATAAATATTTTTAATGTGTTTCTGTATTTAATATTGCTTGTATACGGGTTTTACTGTAAGCCACCCAGAGATTTTGGGATATGGGGCAGGATATAAATATTTAAATAAAATAAATATATAAACTAACATGGTTCTGCCCTTTTGCACAGGGTTGAATTCAGTTCTAAGGCCAGGACTGACAATGAAGTCAGTCTGGAAGTTACATATAAATGCAAAGCAAAAAGAAATTTAGCACTGCTGCTGAACGTTCCTGGGCACTGTCTTTATTCTTAACAACAACAACAACAACAACAACAACAACAGACACCTTTCCCTTTTAGGCCACCACCATTAGGAAAGACTTTATTTTGCATCTAGCAGGCTGCGCTCAGAAGCCATCTGTAGGTATAGCAATCCTGGGTGGGAAAGAAGGAAACATGTACTCTTGTCATGTACAGAACTCTTGTGTTTAAAGTAGGGGTGTGGATGAATGTTGGATTGTTGTTTTCTTGCATTTGATTTATATTGGATCAAATGCAAGAAAATTTGTATTTGTTTGAATAGATCCCCCTCAAATGTGGTAGGATCTGATGTGATATGAATGTTCCATACGAATTTGATACAAATGGCCCATAGGAATCCCATGTGTAACCGTTCGGAACGTGTCAAATCTGCCCTGAATCCATTTTGAATCCTCTCTTAATCCACTTCAAATCCACTCTGGATCCATTGCAGATGCTACTGGGGCAGCTGCTTTCCCACCTCCCAGGTTCACAAATGTAATGAAGCTTTGTACAAGTGTTATAAAGCATTCGATTAGAATTCGAATATCAGCCTTCAAATGTGCCAGCATTCAATTCTAATGCAAATGTCCGAATCTGGCTGAATTCACAAATGTTTATGCACATCCCTAGTTCATAGAGGGCAAATGAGGCTATAATGCCTCTCTGGTGTGTGTTTGTTTGTGTGTGCGTGTGAGAGAGAGATCTGGACTCAAGTCCTCAAGCAGAGGGAGAGCAGTAGTGAGAGCTGGCTGAATTGATGCACCTTGGCTCATCTACGCACTGCTGCTGTGGGGCTGTGAAAGAGCTCATTGTGTGGTGGATGTGATACTTCCATCTGATTGAGTGCATTGATTAGCTCTGGGCTAGTTGGGTAGCTAGAAAGAGGTTGACCCCTGGAGATAAATAATCTGTTCTTCCCAGCTGGGACTGGTTGACTTGGTGACGACGCTATGAAGGGGCAGAAAGCGGCCCAAAGAACAAAGATCATTTCCCTTTACCTGGTCTCACTTGCATGTACATTCTCGCTCATGCGAGGCTCATATTGACTTTGCGCTCTCTACCTAATTGCACCTTTCTCTTAAAATTGAACTCATCTTCTGACCCCAGGAAGAGGAGAAATGAGGGAATGGAGCTTTGTCAGACTCAGGCTTCTAGAAAGAAGGGCACATGAGAGGGAGAAAGATGGTACATGGGCTGGGTTTGTGTTTCTCTTCTTCATCCTCATTTCGGTCCCTTCGCTATTCTGTAAGAATGATTCCTTAATGATGTAGGATCCTTCAGAGCTGTCAGCTTATGTTCATATACACTCTTGTCATTTATAGACAAATGTGTGACCAGATGCTGTAGCAAAGTGATGGCTGACATTGCCTTGCTTTTAGCCTGACCTGAGTGTGGGCATGCCTATAGAAGCAGTTCTAAAGTGATGTGAAAGTTGCATCTGTGGTGAGATTTTTGTTGGTTTACCTCTTACAAGCTATCTTTTGGTTGTTTAGTCAACTGGTGTATAGTATCCAGAAAGCTGTAGTGTATGTGAGCCAGTTCAGTCTTGTAGTTAGAGTGCCAGATGCATATCTAATAGTCAAGGGGTTTGATTCCACACTCCTCCATGAAGACAGCTGGGTGACCTTGGGCTAGTCACAGCTCTCTTCTGAGCTCTCACCTACCTCACAGGGTGTCTGTTGTGGGGAGAATAGAAAGCATGGGGGGGAGGGTTTCCATTGACCTCCCTTAATCCAGATCTAAGATGATTCGGATCCAAGGAATGGGTCCTTCAACTGATCTGGATCTACTAGATCCGGATTAATGGAAGTACCCGATGCGTCGCCACGGGCAGTGCAGCACCCAATAGCAATGGGTGCTAGCCTGCCTGCACTGGAAATTCCGGAGCACCCATGTGGCAAATCCAGATTGACCCACATGGGGCCTGCCTGTCACCCCAGGTTTTTTGGGGGGACAGGTGGTACAATATCCCTAGACGCTCCAGAGATTCTTTGAAGATTCTCCAGAGCGGCTCCAGAGAATCTTCGGAGCTTTGTCATAAGCTCTGGAGCTTCTCTGGAGCGATGTGCCACAAACTTCAAAGATTCTCCAGAGCTTTTGACAAAGGTCCGTAGGAGTGGCATTGCTCTCATGTACGGTCATCTTTGAAGCCTGTGCTATTCTTCGGAGCTGGCTTTGGAGCCGGGTTTGGAGCTGGCTTTGGAGATTGTGCACAGGCTTTGGAGCTTTGGGTTTTGAGGCACCCTCCCCCGTGGATGCACCCCCCGAGCCCCCCCTAGACTCCATTGCCTGATTGTGGTGGAAACACACTCCATATAATCTGGATTTGATGCCTGAAGACCCCATTGGAGACCCCTTTAATGGGGTCTACAGAAAATCTGGATTATAGGTCCTGAAGGACTCATTCAATCCAGATTTCCCTAGAACTGATGGAAACAAATGTGGCTCTAATGGGGTCTGCAGTGGAAATGGGGTCTTCCTGCTCTGAGCCTAATGGGTCCTTAATGGGTCCCTCATGGATACTTAGTGCTAGTGGAAAAAACCCTTGTCAGCCACTTTGAGTTCCTTAAATGAGTGAGAAAAGCAGGGTAGAAAAGCCAAGTCTCCTTATCCTTCTCCAAGGCTTCAGGCACAGCAGTATTTAAGTTGTTTTCAAGCAGTTCCTAATTCTGAGAAATCACACTCCAAAATGCCCTTCCAATTCTTCTCTGAGGTATCTCCTCACAATCTAATTTATCCAGTATTTGGATTACCCCAATTCTGAGACCATTTCTGCTCATTTAAATTTTCAAGGTATGATTGTGCAAGAGGACTATTGTGGGTGGCTAGAATACTTTCCTAAGTGGGCAGAAGGAAAGTTTCCTCTTTCCACTCTGGCCAATACCTGACCTTGTGGGTGTTCTTGAGGGGTGGTTGCATTGACCCCCCCCCCTCCTATTTGTCCCAGTGTCACAGGGCCAGCAAGGCAACAGGCAAACACTTGCGCAGCTTACTCAGTTCCAAAGGCTTAGACGTACTCAAAGTCTGTTCCAGTCCAAGGTCAAGAAGTCCAGAAAGTCAGCAAAAGTCAGTAAGTCCAAGGGTCAGCAAGGGACACAGGCAAGGAGTTACGCAGGGTTGTCTGAAGTTGTCTGCAATGTCGAGGCAAGGTGAGCTTGTTCCTTAAGTAAAGTCATGGCCTTGCCCATGGTTCAGCTGAGCTAATCGCTCTGATCTGCGCCTCAGCTGCTTCTACGTCCTCAGCAGGGGAGGAGAGGGCCTTTGATGAGGCTCGCAGCTGGTAGATTCATTATCAGAGCTGTCTGACTGCTCACCTGGAACTGGCCTTAACCCTTCAATGCCTGCAGTGCCATGCTATAGTTGCCTCACAGCCTGTGGTGGCATTGCAGACAGACTGCCCTCCTCTGAGGAGGCTAAACAGGACATGACACCCAGGTACCATCTAGCTTCCCCTCCTTATTTTTTGTTACAACCAAGAAAGAGAGACAGAGGAACATCCCTAGATTTCTTTGTTCCTTCTTTGTTTTCAAGAAGGAAGTCAGAAACAAGAACTGCACAGGCACAAAGAGGTGCACCAAGGGGACCAGTCATGGCCAGAGCATTTCCTTTGGCCCACGAGCAGCATGGAAGATTGTCAGCTCAGGCTGCATCTTCTGGTCAACGAAAACTTCAAGGGTGGGGAAGAAAAGTTCCCAAGTACTGAAGGTTTTGTCTTCCAGAAGTAGCCCTGGAAGTGGACTGTTTTTGGTTTTTCTCATCATAGGACTGGGCATGTAGACCAGTCTAGCAGTCACCATGGTGCACTACCTTCTGCAGGCTGGTTTTTACCACTCTGCTAATGGAGTTCTCCTGGGAGCAGTTCTGCCCCTGACAGTGGGCCATGTGCCATCATGTGCAGATCCCCCCATGTCATTGCACTCTGGGCCCTTTTTGGTGAGGCTCAAAGGTGCCATGTGGATCTTACCAAGGTTGCTAGCAAATAGGATGGATAACATTACATTGTTCACATGGGGCTGGTTGTGTGACCTTGGCATAAAGGCAGATGGCAGTGTGGATCATCCATTATTGCAGTTTTCAGAAAAACCTGTGCAGTGCAACACACAGATTGTGTGCGCTCTTTTTCATCTATGACTCCTGTGGTCTTTTGGAGTAGTGCCCATGATGGATTACAAAGGGTTTTGGTTCAAATAAAGGAAACATTTCAATATTTTATAGTAGCCATCAGTAGTTCTCTTGATAGATAGTTCCAAAAGTCATCCATTGCATGTATGGAAATTTTTTCTTTCTTTCTTTCTTTCTTTCTCTTTTAAATTCTTTGAACCAATTGCTGATAAAGTTAATAGAATCTGAATCTTCATGTTATGGAAGAAGATGAAGAGGAGGAAGAAAGTTGGCTTTTCTACCCCCCTTTTCTCACCCATTTAAGGGGCCTCAAAGTGGCTGACAAAGCTTTCTCTTCTTCTCCTCACAACAGACACCCTGTGAGATTGGTGGGGCTGTGAGAGCTCACAAGAGAGCTGTGACTAGCCCAAGGTCACCCAGCTGGCTTCATGGAGGAGCACGGAATCAAACCTGGTATTGCCAGATAAGAGTCTGGTTCCCTAACCACTAGACCAAACTGGCTCATCCAGACAGAAAAAAAACCATTTATCTAATCAACTTTAGCAAGTGATTACAAGCAAGCTATTTGATTTATATATTTATATTTATACAATATTATAATCAGCAAACAAAAATAGCAGCTCAAATTAAATAAAAAAACAAAGGGAATTAGTATCTTTTGCTTTAATAAAAAACAAAGAGGATGAGCATCTCCTAAAATGGTGCCATCTTTTCAGGATTAAAAGGCCGCTGAGTCCATTTCAGTGGATAAAAATATCCTTTAAGATTTCTTCTTGACCTTCCTGCTCTCAGTAACATGCAAAGGCCACTGAGCATTTGATTCAATATTGAGCCATTAAGCAATTGCTCTCCCAACCCATTTAACAGCAGCCCTTATGGATAAATAAACAAAATGGGCAGTAAAATAATTACGGTAAGGACAGTGAAAATGCTTTCTATTAGCAGAAAGGAGATAGCCTGTGTCCAGACCATGGGAGGAATTAGTTCTGGTGTGTTTGCCACTTATTACACTGTACTTGGCACAGTGTGCCCAGACTGGGGTGCTGCATATGAGAAGGAAAACTGACAAACTAGGATGACTTGAAAGAAGGAATGGATTAGTTAATAGAAAACCCCCCACCCCCGGCACCACCAGCACCGACCTGCCAGCTGTCCTGCATCCAAGTGACTCAGCTCAGCCGACGCCATGATGTACTCAAGGCCAGAGTTACATTGAACAGAGTCACATCGCGTGAGCTGTGGATTTGATATTTTATAAATATTTTGAATACTTACAGGCCACTGAAGAAGACTGTAGTCGAAACACGTTTGGCCTTGAGTTTTGAAATTTTTACTATTACTGTTTTACTTATTTTTTATTATATTTAGTATTTATAAACTTTTCAGTGGTGTATTGCTACCCTTTTAGAAATTACACTGGTTTTTCTGCTCCAGAGTGCATTTATTTCTTTATTTCCTCATATATTCGCCTTTCTACACTTGGTAGTGGGACATATTTTATCCTGTTTATTGATATATTTTGGCAGAACCCTTTTGTTTGGTTTTTTGGTTATATTACTTGGGTTTTTTGCTTTAGGGACTTGTGTTGGTTTGCTGCAGTTGAACAACAACAGCTCTCTCTAGTACCTTGTTTGAGTCTTCTGGATCCGGGGAGGTCTTCTTCAGAAGGGGGCGCACCACAGCCTGTTTAAGGGCCATTGGAACCACCCCATCCCTCAGAGAGTCATTCACCACTTCTTGGGTCCACCTGGTCATACCTTGCTGGCTAGCTTTTATCAGCCAAGAAGGGCAAAGATCCAGAGAGCACATTGTCAGCCACACCCCTGCAAGCAGCTTGTCCATGTCCTCAGGCCGCAATAATTGAAACTGATCCGAAAGAAGTGGACCAGACAGTTCTCTGAACACCTCACCTGGACTTTGTCTAATTGTGACATCTAATCGCCTGCGAATCTGAGTGACTTTGTCCTCAAAGTGCTTTACAAAACTCTCACAGTAGATATTACCTGGCCCTGGCTCGCACTTCCATGAGCCCAGTTTTATAAGGCTGTTTACTATTCTAAAGAGCTCTGCTGGAGAGCTACTTGAGGATGCAATGGTGGCAGAGAAAAAACTACTTTTCACCTCCATGTGGTAGGCACAATAGTGCACTCTAGCCTGTGTTCGGTCGGATTCACAGCCAGATTTATGCCACATGCGCTCTAGCCGTCAGTACACCAGCAGCATCCCTATTCTGTCTCTCTGGCCCAACACCAAAAATAGGCCCTGAGCCTCCTTTACAGAGCAAATTGACTGCCCAGTGAGAAAGATGGAAGTCCGATAGACTACAATGACCCCCTCCCCCCCAAGTCTAGAACAGTGTTGCACTGAGTAACCTGGAGGACAAAGCTGGGTCAGACCAGGCCCACCCAGTTCAGCCATCCAGGTTTCGGTTATACATGCCAGATCAGCCCTTTCCTCAAGCTTGAGGCTAGGCAAGCTGAGTTGTTAAAGTGAATCATTTATTCCATGCTTTATTTATAACTGAGGTGTAAACAATAAAGAACAGTTTCCTTGTTTTGAAAGATTTGTTTCCTAAAGTTATATATAGAACGTTAGCGAAAAAAGGGATTCTGTAGCTTTAAGGGAGAGAGAGTGAAGAGAGAGAGCGGTGCCACAGTCAGCTGCTACAGGAACCACTTCACAACTTATTAATAGGGAAGGAGTGAAAGTGGTGTTCTTCGTAGTGCAGGGCTGGGAAGGGCTCGGCTGAAATGACTTCTTTAACGCTACCTAAAGCAAATAAAATATAACAGAAGGACTGGAGAGTCCGGAAAGTTCAATACCCACCATGACTGGGTAATGGATGCCACATGGGGCACCTGCTTCTGTCTCTGTCTGGAGACATCCTCAGGGTCTCCTTTGCTCAGAGCAGTGGCAGGCATGTGAATGGCATGGAAGCTACCATTGCTTCTTTTATCTGCTTTCTATATGGATTAATAGCTGCTTGATTTTTTTATATATAAGCACACAGGTGAAAGAGTAGGCCCCTCTAAATTATACTCATGTCCTTTTACCTAATCTTATGATGTCTTAAACTATTCAGGCTCATATCTCACATTGACACATTTTATAATGTCTTTGACAAGCCAGGCTCATATCTCACTTCACTCTTTTGACTTTCCTCTCACCTTGATCAAGAGTTTCATTGTGAATTCTGTCAGATCAGCATGGCTTCTTAGTTTAAGTCAAACTTCAACATCTTAGCAACCACTCAGGACAGGACTTGCATATGTCCTGCAAATATGGCCATACAGATTCAATACAAAGTGTCCATGGTTTCTTGGCACTTCCAGATGTTGATTGAAGCTTTCATCTGCCATTGCCAGCATTGACAACAATAAATGATTATGAGAGGTGTAGTCAGAAACAGTGTATGCGTGTGAGCTTGCAGAACTTGAACTTCAAATTTTGAAATGCCTATTCAAGTGCAGATATATTTCAGAATATAGAATGAGTTCAAGTTGGGTAGCCCATTTGAACTTTGGTCACATAACACCTTTTTATTTGGATGCAGACTTTCTTTCCCTGATTGGGACTATCTGCTATGAATATTATACCAGCACTGAGTCCATAAAAACATAAGAAGAGGCCTGCTGGGTTGGGCCACAGCCCATCTAGTCCAGCATCCTGTCTCACACAGTGGTTCGCTAATTGCATTAGGGTATCTCAAGCAGAAGACAAAGGCAAATCTCCTGCTCTCAAATCCCAGCAAATAACCTTTGGAGGCATCTTGCCTACACCCAGGTGAAGGGCAAGAAATCTGACCCTGAAGCCCCCCATCTGTGCTGCTACCCCTGCCTGTGGAACAGTAAGCTTTGGCCCCTGCCCCTCCATCATGCTGAGATGCCCCTTGTCCTGCCAGGTTGCTCTCCTTATCCCCACCTTGATGAGTCATTCCCTGCCACAGGAAGTCACTCCCCTGTGTTCCTGGCACTGAAGCCCCCCTGTGCTGAGTCACCCTTCCTGCCCTGCCCTGCCCTGCCCTGCCCTCCCCCACTGTGTGGACTTCTCATCATTGTACCCCCCTCTGCATGCTGAAGCTTACCTTTCACCAGGCTTGGTGGTGGGAAGGGGGATGGCCTGGTAGTTGACAAGGCCTTTCCAGGCTCAAAAGAGCCTGGATTCTTTGTATGTCACAGAGACAGACTATGAGGTGAGGTTGTAATGGTGGACTCTGAGTATAGTTGATTAAGTCCACAGGATAGAGCTGACGTCAACCTTTTTGCCTATTCTTACATTCTTTTTCTGTCTGTCTACGCATCCATCCATCCATCCATCCATCCATCCATCCATCCATCCATCCATCCATCCATCCATCCACGTATCCCCATTAGAGGTCAGGTTACAATCAATTAAAAATATTAACCACTCCAAATAATAGAGCACACATAAATATCATAAACAATCAGTGCTTAATGGATTAGGCTGCATCCACACACTAAATGTAGCAGGATATGCAACCCTCTTCAAATCTGAACACTATGGATGCCCGTTCTCTGATTTTAACCCAGGTTAGCCTTCTGTTTTATTTAGTTCACCGATGGAGGAAATCTGAGATCTCAGCACCAACGGTGGTTGCCTGCAATCTTTGCTGGCTTGCCTTTTGCTGGCTCCCACCCACCCCTCAACGTACTTGTTATGAACAGCTGGCAAAACTCACAAATAATGAGGGATTATCCTAGGTTGTCCTTCACAAACATCCCTGACATGTTGGTTTTCAACTTCCTCTGCAACAGAGACATGATGCTGAATGTGCTGGGAGAGAGTTCTACTGAGGTGAACAATTTTTTTTTGATGTATCTAGGACTGAAAATATCTACTTCCAAGAAATGAAATGAAATCCTCATTATAATAATAACCTAGGTCAGGACAAAAAACAAAAAAGTGTCTGTGAATTCGCTTTCCTTGGTATCAACAGAAGGACTGGTTTCTCCTTTATAAGAGCAACCATTCACTTCACTATCTACCTCAGACATTGTAAACAGGTGATCATGGCCATGAAATTTTGCAAACATCACTTACTCCATAAAGCCCCATGTCATTTCACTTGAGCTGTTCAGTGTGTAATGCGCTCCATCCAGAGCTGATGGTGACATGTTTGCTGCAACAGTGACTATCACACAAAGCAAAGCCAGACAAACAAAGCCAGGGCAATAAAAAGCAATGTAAATTGATTCTTCTTGAGGAAGTACCATTAGCTGATGTCCTAATGTGTGACACTCTCCCTAATGAGCATTTCTAAGTAGAACAAACAGTTTCCTTTAAAAGGACATGAATTTTCTATGATTCACAGCTAATTCTCTTCAATTCTGCCTGCATGAACAGGTGATAAGGGAATGTTAAGTCAGTTAACAACAACAGAGGCTTGGAAGCAGAAAGCTCTTGCGTGTTATTTTTAAGGCCAGTAACCAAGCATAGGATGAATTAAAATGGCATGGTGTTCTGGATGGATTAGAAATAACTGAAACTCTTCAGGGACTATTGGGGCTTTCTCTTTTTCTGAAGCCACAAACTTGCAAAGGTTTTAAAATGTAACAGCCTTCTGATGCACAGTCCAGTGCTGACCTTCATATATGGACTACATTTCAGAATAGAAATGGTAAGAACAGATCTCAGTCAATGTCAAGTAGACCAGAAGTACGCTATGGTCCTGTTCCCACTGGGGTTTTATTGAGTTTTGGAAACTATTTGAAAATTCTTTGGCCCCATTACAGATTGGCTTCCTGCATTTTCCAAGGAGTAAATCCCCCCAAAACGCATTTTAAAATTCCTTGAAAAAACAGCTCTCACTACCTTTTTTGCTGCTAAGATGCTTTATCTTTTTTGCTTTGGGAACGGTACCACAGTATTGGGGGGAAATGGCATCTTTAGGGTTGCCCCCCCCCCCGATAGCCTTCTGTCCAATGTCTGTCACTGTTGTGGGTGAATCATTAAACAGATGGGGTTTCACTCTCGATAGGGCAGCCCCTTGCTATCCCTCCCATGAAGCAGAGAAAACTTGCATCACCAAAAAAGAAAAAAAAAGGCATCACACCAACCCACCACTGGCTGAGCACACAGCCTTCAAGATGCAATTGAGAAAATACATGACTTTCTCATGTCTGAGGGGAGCCCCTCTCCTTGCTTCCAAAAATAGCATCACATTATGCATGGCTGGTTAGTGGGTGGACGAGAAGCGAGGAGGAGGTGGGCAGGTGTGAGGGGAAAGATGGCTTGACTGGCTCCTTTTTCACCTAGATCAGCGGTTCTCAACCGTCCTAATGCCGCGACCCCTTAATGGAGTTACTCATGTTGTGGAGACCCCCAACCATGGGGGCAGAGCAGCTGGGAGGTGGGAGGGAAGGGCGGTGGGAGACTCATCACGACCCCTCTGAAAGGATAGTTCGACCCCCAAAGGGGTCCCAACCCCCAGGTTGAGAACCACTGACCTAGATGAACCAACCTCCCCCACATACACACATACTTGAGAACTAGCCTTCGTATAGACATCCAGGATCCATTGGAACTGGATGGAGAATTTTTAAAAGAGAGGGCAAGAGAAAAATCATCCCCCTGAGCCTAGATCTAACTCATATTTTGCTCCCGGTGGTGGGGAGACATAACGATTGATAAATTTCTCCCTTGCCCACTACCAGGCACATGGGAGGTTGAGGCCTAGCGAGGTGATTCCCCAACACATTTTATGTAGGATTTTCAGTGGGAATGCCAAAATTCAGATCCTATACATTCTATCGGGCAGAATGCCTCGAATTTAGGTTAATTTCATTTTTTTAAAAAAATAAAGTGGGAACGCAGCCCAAATTAGTTAAGGTTGGGATGCCAACTGTGTCCTATCAGGAAATGATGTACCTTGTCTCAGTAACATTAAGCACCAGTGGCATCCAAGATGGACTCCCATAACCCATTCTATATAGGGCTTCCTTTAAAGATTACTTGGAAATTACAAAATGCAGAATCTAGGACCCTTTCCTCATGGGCCACTATTGTGGCCCATGAAGAGTTGTAGACCTCTCTGTGTTAGGGTGGAACAGGAGACACACACCCCCCTCCCTGGAATGGTCTGCCACACGGACAAAGCAGCAGAGCAGAAATGAATAATAAAAATAAACAATTTTAATAAACAGATATTTAGTCCACCAAATCAGCAATGGAGAAAAAGCTGTAATACATGGAAACAACATTGCATTTTTAACAAGGACAACAGCTGTAAAATAAGAATATTCGAGGTTGGCAGGATTGCTTGCTTAAGAATGGCAGAGCAGCCATGTTTGACATGCTTAGATCATATTTATTTATTTATTTTATTATTTATATTTCTATCCCAGGGTGGGTAACAGCATTTAAAATCCAATACATTTAAACAGTAAACAGTCTACTGTATATTAAAACGACAGTATCTGTAAAAGGCAAGATGAGAGTAACTTCATTAACTTGGTCTTACAGCTCTGTTACAATGTATGAGGATTTACCAATTTATGTTAGGGAAGATGTGGTCAAATAGATTCCTGTCTTCATTTATGGTAGTTCTACCCACTTGCTAATGACTTCTGGGATAAGATAATCAAATAAACAGAAATATTAACAGGAGAAATCCTAGATAAGGACCCTATCCAAACATTATCACAGGAAAAGCAACAACTCTGTGAAGTGCATTCCCCACGGTGACTAGTAGGGCAACTGTGAAAAGACTGGTTGTTTTTAAAGGCAGCCCCAAAGCAGTTTGGAGGTGGCGGGCTGCTAGTGTTCCCATCCCACTTCTAATCCAAATTTTGGAAGTGCATTTTCTGGTATCTAGCATGTGTATATACAATCATCTCTATGCCCCATTTTAAGTCACTTTTATTTTACTGTATAGTTAGTGAGGTCAAGAAAGGAACGGAATGTATTGGCATTAAAAATGAAAGAATGAAAGAGGAGAGGAAGCATGCTTGTGCCTAGGTTTTTATTTAATTATATACTATGAAACTACTGTTTTCTTTATTGGCTGAATGCTTTTATTTGTAAATTTTTAAAAGTATGGTGGTGACCTTCTTTGTATCCTTCCTTGATGTTTTTGCAAAGGACAGGCTATAAAGTCAATTACACTCAGAATGAAATGAAAGGAGATTGTCATGTATCCCCACTCTTTCTCTTTTTACAACAAATCCATGAAGGAAGGATAATCATTCTCCAAGAGCACAAAAAGAAAAAAAACCAAATGTGAAACAGAACTTTCACACAGATTGATTTATTTTTCCCCCAAGTCATTGGAGGAAATGTAATCTTTCACAAAGCTAGTTAATAATCAATGACCATGTGAAACCAAGGCTGTCTTACTTACTCAGAAGTAGAGATAAAGATGAAAATATAATGCATTTGTGTTTCTACAAGGAATATAGCATATGGCATTACAGAAAAGACCCCCAAAATCTAGTAAGTTCAAGGTACCCTAACACTGATGGAACTAACTAAACACTGGAATGCATTTCTGCTTGGAAATAGTTCTGTTTTAAAACCAGGCTGCTAGTTTTTATTTTTAATTTTGTATAAAATGTATACAGCAAACCACCGTGGCGATGTTCCCATGCACTCCGTTTAGTGCAGATGGGACTGTTTTTAGTCTGGATGCAGGGCCAAGTTTGAATTGAGCCACCCCCATATGTTTGCTGACATGGGCTCAATTCAAATACGGGTGTCCCCATACAAACTGTGCTAAACCCCTGCATGGAGGAACAGCATTTTTTTCTCTCTGCCCCCTCTTTCCCAATAGGAAACCAGGCTGACGTCATCCAACCCCTGCGCCACCCGCTATAGTGATGGCAGGGAAATGCCACCCAACACCTCCTTCCCCAATCAGGGCACATAGGGCAGAAAGACAATAAAAATATGATAATAATAAAAATAATATGAAAAAGCCGATCACTTTGCAAAGCTGCTATGGGGTTTGGCGGCGGTTTACGGGAGGTGTGGACCTCGGCTCCACCCAGCACTCATGCACAGTTTAGATTAAATTTAGATGTGCCTGGCTTGGTGATTGGGGGTGTGTGTGGAATAATGGTCATGGAAAGAGACTTGTGGGACACCTATTGCATATTTCACTGTAAAACTGGGGTGCTATTTGTCTTGCATATTCACCTGACTTGGCAATCAGGGAAGGGGGGTGGAATAATGGTAGCGGAAAGAGACTTGTTTCTGTTCAGTCACCATTTATTGCCAAAAATGCCCAAACAGTTGTGATCTCCAACGCACAGGGCAGAAATGATGAGCACAGGATGTGAAACCCGCCTGCTAATGATGCGAGCATCAATCTCCTCGCCAAATAGCCCGGGAGCGTCCCCATGCACGGACTCAGCCTCCAAAATAATGCAGACTTGGCTCCCAAACTGTAATGAAAACAGTTTTCTAGAGGACTAAATTTAGCGTGGATTTGGGCGATTCGGTCCACTTGTAGCCTGGTTAGGGGACTTCGCATGGGGATGCTCCTTACTGAATTCGGGTTTGATTTGGACTATATAGTGCATGGGGACGCAGCCTGTGAAAAATTTTTGATGATAAAACAGTGTATAAATATTTTAAATATTTTAAATAAATAGCTGCATAAACTGTTTGCAAATATGGGATACTATGAACAGTTTAGTATTAGGTAAAGAGGTATTCTTATAGTTTCTGCTTAATCAAGATGGAAAAGGAATTTCATCCTTAAATGAAAATTAGTTGACTACATGGATTGGACGCATCCATGATATTCCCTGGTAAGGATAAAAAAATTAGTTTGCCAAGCCTTCCTCTGGAGTGATGCCAAGGTTCAAACCTGTGACCCTTTGCTTTCTATGAATTGCCATTATTGATGAACTACAGTTCTCTTCCTGATTAAACAGGACATAATAGATAATGTGCAAAAATATTCCCTTAATAACTTTACTTTGCATTTTAAATGTGGGGATGTTCAGCTAGCATGCAGCCACAAAAACTTGGGTGAGACATATACCTCCCCACCTTTTATAACCCCCTATATGATAATGTTTGGGCTGTGCAGAATCAGAGTGAGGCCTCCAAGGCCTGGAGTATTTGCTCAATGGAAGAAAGGTTCAGCCTCTTCCTTTTCAAAAAATAAATAAATGGGTGTTTAAATATATAAGTCCATCAGATTAGATCAGAGGCATTTCACCTAATCTGAACTCAAACCAAGGAATGAAATAGTTTTGTAGATAGGCAACCAAACCAAGGACCTTTCTGCACTCAGCCTTATTCTGGAGTATATCTCAGAACAGGGGCCTGCTGTCCACATGCTTTGGCAGACTATGACAGACCCCAGATGAGGCCTGCCATAGTCTGCATTAGCATATGGACAACAGACCCCTATCCCAAGATATATTCTGGAATAAGGCAAGTGCAGAAAAGGTCCAAGTTCAAATCCTTAGAAGGCAAGGAGAACAGAATTAGAAGATAAGGTAGCAGGGCTGAAAAGCAAGACATATTTAGGGAGAACATTGAAGAAACACAAGTTGTAGGTAGGTAGCCCACAAAAACACTTGCACTGGCTTACCACATTTCCATGTTATACAGGCCACATGTAAAGAACCTCTCCCATATGGGCTTTATACAGAATCTACAAGATGAAAGCCTGAAATACTTTATTACAGGCACATTCATGAGAAAGCTTCTTCTAATAATATGGAAAATCAGTTACTAGTAACAAGGCTGAGGGTCCATGAAGCTGCTTTAGTCTCAAGAAGTCAACAGGAGCAGCATATTTCCTAAATGGACAATTCTATAATGCTTTCCTATAAAACTGTACATGCAGACAAGTGCTATAAAAAGCAGATTGTCAGGAACCAATAAAGGACTGGCAGTTTGCATGCACTCTATCAGCTTAGGTTTCCCAGGATTTAAACAGATTGCCGTGATGTTCCATTAACTTGATAATGTGCCTTATATGAATAGCTGCAGCTCGGTAGTAGAGCAAACTGCCTGGGAAGCAGAGGGTTGCTGCTTTGATCCCTGGGCTTTTTCTAGGAGTTGACAATGGCAAAACATTGGTCTTGTTGTTAGAGTGCCGGACTCATATCTCGTAGTCACTGGACTAGGCAGAGCTCTTTTTCTGAGCTCTCACAGGGTGTGGCAGGGAGAAGAACAGAAGGTTTGTCAGCTGCTTTGAGTCCCCTTAAATGGGTGAGAAAAGTGAAGTAGAAAAGCTAACCCGTCTTCTCTGCCAAGAAAACTGAACAGTGTTGCCCATCAAGGTGTCCATTGCTGTTTTGTTTTACACTCAGAAAACTATACTTTAGCAGAGAGCATGTTGAAGAACAGACTTGGAGCACACAACTTCATTGATTTGTTCAACTTAACTTTACTCAACTATAACTTGTGAGTCTTATAACTTACATCTGATATACATGTCTAGAGATGCTAGAGTCCATCAATTCTACTACTAGCTTGAAGAGAGAGAGCATGTGATATGCAGACTGTTACAGCAGAGTTACCCAATCAGCAGTCCCCATACTGCAAATCTAGTATGTCCAGAAAACTAACCCCTTTTACACTGAAGCAATGTACACTTGCAGTAATATACCAACACCCATGCATTCAGTCAGGTAGTATTCAACAAGGTGCCTTATATGTCAATTACAATTTGTTTGTCACAAAGAGCAATTATTTTTAATTAATTTTATTATTTTCAAACATCCATCAATCAACAACAACATAAACAAACACGAACAACATTAACCAACTTAGAAGAAACATATAAATATGTTATAAATGCATATAAACACCGGTGTAAATAGCCACAAAACAGTAGAAAAGCTTATATTCAAGAATATATATAAAACAATTCTAATATTTCTTTTCTTTTTTTTTACAACAAAGATTGTTGAGTATCATGGCCTTCCCCTAGATTGATTTGTCCATTACCTTGAATTCCCCGAGAGTAGATTAAAAATATTTTTTTGTCTCGGGAGCACATTTAAAGTAAATTATTTATCTTCTCCCAGCCTTTCTAGGGTCACATAACAGGGATGATATAAACAAAGGTAACTGTATCTGTGCCACATTTTTGCCCACGTACACATAAATCATCACACAGATTGTAAAATCATCACACAGATCAGTCCACCTCCTGATCACAATGTTCACAAGTTTTTAATTTGGAGGGTAGAAAATCCACAAATCTATCCATCACTTGTTATCTATCTCTGGGACAGATAACAAGTGATTTTGCTAATACATTCTTCCACACAGGACTGAAGCTAGATTAAAACAAGGTGTGAATCTAGTGGCATTGAAAGCAAATGGCAAATTGATATTCAGCCTCACAGCTGCTGAACCATTGCTGGTTTTATGTGACATAACTCAGGTAATATGTACACAGCACCTTTATGGCCCTGTGGGATTGACTTTGATGGTGAAGGGGCTCTGCATGTGTGCACTCTCTTGCACCACAAGGGCGCAACACTCCACCAATCTTCCAGTCACTGTCCTCTCCCGCTACTGTGTTCTGTGGTTTGTAAAGCATAGGAATGTGTGACTAGTTCCTCTGCTCTGCAAAACAGCCCAGGGTGGAAACATCCAGGAACAAAATAGCCACTGGGAGCTGTGGCGTGGAACACAGACAACATGCCACCGCTGGAGTGCTTGTCTCCTTTTGCACACTCCTTCCTCATAGCGCAAGAGTGGCCATCAATGGGTCCTCAAGATTTTTCAGACACTTTCCATTGTCCTTTGCTATTGGCCATCCTCATTAGGACTAGTGGAAATTGCTGACCAGTGCAGCTAGAGGGTCTCAGTCTTGACAGCTTACATCATAAATTATGTCTACATAGAAGAAACCTATGGTGATTCTTCACTGGCTGGGTGGTATACCAGACAAGCATAGTAGGAACCTCCCTCCCAGCAAAAAGAAGAGTTGGTTTTTACACCCTGCATTTCTCACCTTTAAGGGGACTCAAAGCAACTGACAAACCTTCTGTTCTCCTTCCCACAAAAGACACCTTGTGAGGTGGGTGGGGCTGTGAGAGCTCAGAAAAAGAGTTGTGACTAGTACAAAATCACCCAGCTGGCTTCATAGGGGAGGGCGGAATCGAACCGGGAAACTATCAGATAACAGTCTGACACTAACCGCAAGAGCAAACTGCACCCAGATGCAGAAGGGAGGCTCCTGGTATGCTTGCTGGTCTGATACACAAACCACTGTAGAATCACTCAGATTCCTACAAGGTACCCCAGAAGGACAGACTGCTTGGGATTCAGCTATAGCAGTGGTTCTCAACCTGGGGGTCAGGACCCCTTTGGGGGGTCGAATTACCCTTTCGGGGGGGGGGGGGGTCGCGACGAGTCTCCCACTGCCCTTCCCTCCCACCTCCCAGCTGCCCCGCCTCCATGGTTGGGGGTCTCCACAACATGAGGAACTCCATTAAGGGGTCGCAGCATTAGGAAGGTTGAGAACCACTGAGCTATAGCATATTCTCCTAGGCGTTTTTGCACTTCACTTCCTGTCCACTGGATGGGAAAGGAGCACAATTACCCAACGTTGACTAGCACTCACACTTAGAACACTAGTCAACTTTGGCTGTTCCCCCACAATGGCATACTTACCTTATTCAATACGGGGCCCTATCCTCCTCTGGGCAGTGCCATTTGGGCTGTGGTGCCCTCCACAATTGCACATGCATCAGCACCATTGCTTTGATAAAGCGGACACTCTGCGCACAGTCGCATCTATGGTTGTCCAAGGTGCCAGTGTGCTTGCGCGGCACTTCGGACAACCCCACAGTGCCAGAAGAAGAGTGAATTGTCACTGCCCCGGACGCTTGAGGTAAGCTTTTGAGTAAGGCTGGTTAACATGTGGAACATGATTTCGTGCTCCACATCTAATCAGCAATTAGTGCACTTCTGACGAGGGCAGGCACGCTTGGAGACTGTAACAGCCTACTCCAAATGTGGATGCTCTTCACCAGAAATTTGCTAATCGTGCACTACAGGCCACAGTGCAAATAGGCCTCAGGTTTCTGGAACTCTTCCTTGCACACAAATACTCCAAAGCTGATACCATATTTCTATTTGGCATTAAAGCAATGGAATGGGATACTTCTCCCACCCCCCACCCCCATGTAAAAATGTTCAGAGCAAAATCCGCTGCTCAGCCTCCTCCTTTTTGTAACCAAGTGGGTGTATCTTAGCAGCTAGCAAAAATTTCAGCACAGGAAGAAGGTGTAGGTTTCATTTGTTTCCTAAAACCTGAAACTTGGTAGAGTGGGAAGAGTCTGATCAAACCCTTTTAGAAATGGAATGTCAGCACTTATATGCACAGGGAGCAGATGTATGTTGGTAAGTGTTTATTTGTTCTTCATATATCCCAAGCAGAAATCCAGCCAGAAGCGGCTAGATACAAATACTAATGGTTAGGAAGTTAATAGAGCATAATCTGTCTCAACAAGACATATGGAGATAGCCTGATAAAGGGCTTAAGAGGTAGGGTGGGTGTCCTACATTATCAAGAATGGTCCTCAGGTTGAACGTACCTCTTATTTGAAGAGCCCTCTAGTCCCATTTTAAAGGCAGAAGATTGTAAGAAAGGAAACCAAGGAGAATCCTGAAGTTGTCCATCAACAATTATTATTATAACAGCAGGTCCAGAAATCCTTTCCTGCTTTATGGTAAAATTTTACACTGTTTTCATTTAGAGAGTCAGGGGCCCTGTCCCCAAGCAATTTAAAACCCTCTAAAAATCTTCTTTTGCCTCTGAGTGCCCCCATGCCCAGCTTTTCAACGAGCTTCCAGCGCTACAAAAGGAGGAAAATCCGTGACAAAAAAGTGCACTTTAAAGAAGGGTTCCAGCTCTCTTTCTGGAAGTTGCGGGTTTTCCTGGCAGCATTTACCATGGTGATGCTCTGTGGTAAAAGGGGCGGGGATTGCTGCCTGCACACACATCCCTAAAACATTCACACATCTCCCAGAAGTGCAGCAGCTTCCCTTCCTTTCCTTTCTAAAGGTCAGAACTTTCAAAGAGCCAGAATTGCGGAGAACTGCAACATTGTTATCAGGTGTGAAGTGGGTGGATTGCAATATTGTTATCAGGTGTGAAGTGAGTGGATTGCTACAGTCACGCTGCTTTACAGGGTGGATTTTGACAGAGATCAGTGAAAGTGTTGAGAGTGAATGAGCGAACAATCGCTGCCTTTGCCGGCACAGGAAGCCATTTCGGGGGGCAGAGATCTGGGAGACAAACAGAGAACCAATTACTATTTTTCCTTTGGACTTGTCGGGGGTTTCTTCCTGATTGTGGCCATGCAGAGCGTAGTCCCTCCCCATTCCCGCCGGCACCCTATCAACAAGAGAGGGGGTGGGGAGAAAAAGACGCGGGCAAAGAAAACACAGCTCCCATGGGGACGGAAGGTGCATTTAAAATGCACATTTTGCTGAGCCTCATGCGCATGCTTTTTCCGGAATTGCATGGCACTTTTAAAGTCCACTTACATAGAGTGATGATAGAGAGAAACTACAGAGGCAAATAAGTCATTTGGGGATCCAGACAGGGTTTATCTCTGTTTATTTCCGTGGATATGGCTTTGAACATCATACCTCCATTTTCAACAGCATGACAGGCCAGAGGTACATAGGTCTGTGCACTTTACTACCAAAAGTGGTGGTGATAGTAAGCAGCCGGAATACTTTGAAGAAAGGATTAGATAAATCCATGGTGGACAGGCATATCAATGAGTACTAAAATAGATGCCTAGGTACTGCCTCCAGGCTGGAGAGACAGGCAGGAGGCCTCTAAAGCCATTTGCAGGGAGCTGAGGGCAGGTGAAGGTTTTGTCCTTGTCTTCTGCTTGAGATCCCCAGAAGCAACTGGTGAGCACTTTGTGATACAGGATGCTGGACAAGATGGGCTGTGGCCTGATCCACCTCCTCATATGTTCTTATAGTAGTTGGGCAAGAGCTACAGAATGGATCAATGGTCTGCTGTTGCTGTTGTGCTTTTTCCAGATCACACCTTTCTGTGGTCCAAACCAGCAGACCTGGCTGGTCTAGACCTATGGGATTGGACAATGTGCTTTTCTGTGCAGAAATGCTCCAAATGTTTATTTTTACTCTGGTTTATCTCAAATTGTTAGATTTACTGTAATTAATTTCAGTTACTATTATCTTATTTAGAATTATTCGTTCAGAAATCTTCATGGCCTCCTTGAGTTTTTACACTCCTGAATATTTTGAAATCTTATTCCAATCATTCTTCAGTTTTGTTTTTGTTTTTAATCAGCCCATAGTTACATACACTGGAGGCTGAATGATACAACATGAGTATATTTTGAAATCTGTGAATAAATAAAAATGCATCTGCAAATGGAAATTCATCCATGGAATGAAAAAAAATAGTAAACACACACACACACACACAAACCCACACCACTTCCCTGTCTACATAGAAGAACTAATAATCCAGGATCATTGGAACAGGAGTATCATTGTAAGATCATTGTTAGATCAGAAACAGAGGGAAGAGATTGCAATAAGGGAGGACATGGCTGGTTGCCTGGATGAAATCCTGAATAAGAAAACTCCACAATGCAACTCTGCATATTGCAAGCCCCTGTTCACCTTTATTCAGTTTTTTCAGGCCTTTGCATTTTGCAAAATGGCATTCATAATGCTTTTTATCAAAGGCACAGTGCTACCAGGGCACCCTATGATTTATTGTCTCTGAGTTTTCATTTATAAAAGTGACACTGTCTTAGCTGATAAATCCTGATATATGCCACATTCAGTGGGCTACTGATAAAAGCTGCTTGCCCAGTGGAGACAGCTGGCTGCCTCAACAAACACACTAAGGAACTACCTTCACCCTGAAGGAATGTTAATTATGATTTGATATAATAAACCACGTTAAGGTTTCAAAGGAAACCAAAACAAGGTGAAGTCCAGTCCAAATTCATACATCTTCCTGGGCAGGATACCAATTTAAGCTGATATCTCTACCAAAGTCCCTAAAAGTCTGGAAAGCAAGGAGCTCAGATTATCTAGTCCAGTGCTTGCCAAAGTTGTCTGGGCTACAACCCATCTAATGTAAGTTTACCAACTCGGGACCCACCTCTAGGAAATTTAACCATTACCAATATGAATAAAGGACTTTTCAAATAACAAAGTTTTAATACAATTTTTTAATTACTTAATTAAATAATTACATCTAAAAAGTTATTTCAAATACGGTTAAATTTCCTAGAGGTGGGTCCCGGCCCACAGTTTGGGAAACCCTGGTCTAGTACTTAACAAAGGCCATACAGCACATTTTATTTCCATGTTGGTGTCATTGTAGTGAGTCAAACGCCCTTTTTGCACTTAGACTTAATCCAAAATGAGTCATGGGGGCCTCATTCCCAGAACCCCCAACAGTTAGTTCTGGAGCTAGGGAGTACATTTCAAGCTAGATTCACAAGACATTGGAGACCTCAGCATGACCACCCATCACACAAGGGAAACTTCTCCATCCGAAATCTGAAGAACTATTTTTTTACTCAAAAGATGCAGTTGTCCTGGGACTTGTCTCCACTTACTGTGGTGATAATCCAGATCGGTGGATCCCTCTGGTCCAGATTACATGAAGGCCCACTGATCCACCTTAATCCATCACAGGTCTCCTGATCTGCACATTAATGCAGGTCAAGGAGCTCCTGCCATTGTTGATGTAAGTCCCATCTGCACTGGACAGAGACAGATTCAGAATAAGGCTGCTCTTAATCTGGATGTTGTAGACCTGTTAAGTCAGGCCTACACCTGAACCAAGGATCTAACTTCAGATAATGAGGAGCATTGGAGTACTTTTCATCGGCACACCATAGTGTGCTGAAGCTCATGTAAGCTTCTCTGGCATGGGGAAAGATAGGCACTGATGGGGCCGATCTGGCCCATGCCTCCATGTAATCCGAATCAGTGGGCCTCCATGTAATCTGGATCAGTTAGACCCACTGATCCATATTAACAGAATGTAAATTCAGAAGAGGCATTTGGCAACTTGGCTTTGCCAAGATTTAATATGTAACTTCATAACTAGCTGCAAAATTCTTTAGACGCAGTGGGGTTTTTTTTCTTGACATAGCAGCAATAAACTGGCAGGGGGCAGCATAGCTTCACAGTAGTCAAAGCTGAGCCTCTAACTGCTTATCTTCCTGTGGACAAATGCCTTTTCTCCTGAAATTTTAAACTAGAAAGATAATAGAAAGAGTTATAACATTACCCCTTCAGAGAACAGTGTAGCATTCAAGCCAATGTCAATTGTGAGACTTCAAAAACATGTTAATATTTTGCAAAGTTCTTTTGAACTCAGCCGAATCATTTGAACAACAGCAATCCCGTGCATTTGATGGGGTTGCTAACTGCAAGTTTAAAGATCCATCTTAGCTGCTGCATTTGCATTTGCACCCTGGGACTGATGCCCTGGGCCAAAGCGCTCTCAGATAAATCACTTGTTAACTAGCACACTGGTGTGATCTGGCAAGTGAGAAGTCATTTCTTCTAGAGGTTAAACATATAACTAGATGGCACAATGCATATGGCAATAGAAGTGATTGGCAGAGAACCTGACTGAGTTATTTTGCTCTTCATACATGAAGATTCCTTATGCAAATACTCTATTACAGCATGAAAACAGTTCCTAGTTCTTATCGACAACACTCGGCAATGAACTGTGCTTGTAACAATAAGTTGCAGTGCTGTCTGTTCCCATAGAGGATGCCAACCAAGCTCCATTTCCTGTTCCAAAGTATTCTGTTCCCTCACTCCATTTTACGTTACCACCACCACCAGACAGCATGGATGTCAGCTAGCAGGCTCTGCCACATGGATCCAGAGGGGGCAACCCAAGCTGGTCACTGCCAGCCTTGGTCTGCCTGCACTGCAATCAGAGCCACTTCGCTTTGACCCAGGAAGGGCATCCCATCTTATACGACCACCCTGTGGAGATCAGCCTGTGAGCATTGGGGCTCAGAGCCAGAGGGTGCAGACTGCAGAGGCCTGCTTGGCATGGCCTCACCCACATGCTGACATCTGCAATGGGGCTGTGCTGCCCCTGGAACAGGCCAAAAATGTTCTAAATTCCTGATCCATCCTAAGACGTCGGTTGTGGTGTGACCGTGGCCTATCACATTTTCCATAAACACAATGGTTGCCCAGAATGGAGTCACTGTGAGTTAGTTTGGTCTAGTGGTTAAGGAGCCAGACTCTTATCTAGGAATACCAGGTTTGATTCCGCACTCCTCCATGAAGCCAGCTGGGTGACCTTGGGCTAGTCACAGCTCTCTTCTGGGCTCTCACAGCCCCACCTACCTCACAGGGTGTTCTGTTGTGGGGAGAAGAATAGAAGAGCTTTGTCAGCTGCTTTGAGTCCCCTTAAATGGGTGAGAAAAACGGGGTAGAAAAGCCAACTCTTCTTCTTCTTCTTCTTCTTCTTCTTCTTCTTCTTCTATGCAAAGGTCAGCCATAATATGGATGGAAATAGTTTGCTGTTGCCTTCTTCCATTAAACCTTTACAACTTGATTTCCTCAAGTATGTGGTAAATTATGAAACAGAGGTTATCTTCATGATAATACTCAGTGCCATGACCCTATGTATTTTTGACATGTATAACTTGACTTTTTCTCTTCTGTAGAACTCAAGTTCTATAGAACTTCTTCTCCCCTCTCTAGGAAAAGTGCTTTGCATTCAAATTCAAGTCGATTTGAATGTCAGAACATTAGATTCTATTCAAATGTTTAAAATCCGAATGCAACAAAAACCAATTTGAATCCAATTCATTTGAATCTATTCGTTCGAATGTGAGATATGAATTTGAAGGTATGAATGTCCACAACATTTGTGTTATATGTATCTGTACACATTTTGTATGCATCCCATTTTATCCTGTATGCAACCCGTTTTCATTCCGTACTATAAGCGCAAATGCGTATAGATACATATAATATTCATACAGATATGTATGTAATGCATACGTATCTGTACATTCGAATGATTCAAATAATTGAAATGAAAGTTTTGGAACACTTGAAATTCATTTGAATGTCTAAATTCGAATGTGAAGACATTCGATTCAAATTCAAATGTCCACATTCAATCAAATTCGATCAAACGTTTAGAACATTTGTGCACATCCCTACTCTAAAGTTTCTAACATTGATGCTTTCCATCACCTCCACTGAGTGTCACATGTCCTTTTGCAAGGAGCTTTGCACGGAGGCCAACTCACTTCCGGTACTTCACCTTCCATGTGCAGGCACCACGCTGTGCCCCTGCGTCCTGGCCTGGCAGCAAAGGAAACTGTTAGATCCATCAGCCAGGCCACGTTGGCAACAAGGCTTGCCCTTAGACTCTTAGAAACAGCAAGTGGAAATGTGGCTTGCAAGACAGTGTGGCTGGCAGCAGGTCACTCAGGTGTTATCATGTTGGAACTGAAGATTTGAACCCCCAGACTTCTTGGTTCCAGCTACAATGCTAAGTTGACCCCTATAGCTTTCAACCACTGTTGGCATATTACATCCCAATAGTTTGCAGTATTTGGGTTGGTCCTAACTGAGGGAGACGAGGGGCGATTTTGCACTTCGCTTCCTGTCTGCTGGATGGGAAAGGAGTGTAATTGCCCAATGAGCACTAATCACGTACAGACTAAGCCCCATGTGAACAGTCACCTCCGACTGATCCTGGAGCCGGTCCTTTTCTGGTTGCCACCATTTTGGTTGCAGCGCCCTCTGCGACTGTGTGTGCACCAGCACTGTCACCATGATGACACTGCGAATGTGCAGTCGCTTCTATGCTCATCTGAGGTGCAACCCTGGAGCACCAGAAAAGGTGTGGATGCTTGTCCTGGACGCTTCTGGTAAGTAACTGGGTAAGGTTGGTGATTTTGTGCTCCACACCTAGTGCATGATTAGGGAACTTATGAGAAAGGTGCGGGTGGTCTTCCTCAGAAGTTCCATAATCATGCATGGGCTGTAGTGCGTTCAGGCCTCAGGGTTCTTTGTGCACTAGGGCTTATTCCACATTCTATCCCAGAATAGGGCCCTGCCATGCTGCATGCTTGTGTAACCTATAGCAGGTTATGGCAGATCTCCGTGATTGGGATTATGCTCCATCCAGTGTGGATGGAGCCTCACAAATCTGCACTAATATATGGGCCAATGAGGTCCTGAGGTGGACTTTGAGGACCCTTGGCCTGGATCTATGATAAGAATACAGGGGTCCTTAGGTGCAAAGGAAGATGCAGTCTCATCACCTCCTGAATTTCCTTTTTTTAAATGACCATTAAAATTGTGGAATCACTGCAATTCAGTGATAGAACAACCGGATGCAAAATGGAGATTCACAAGTTCAGTTCCGAAATGATAGTAATGACAAAATATGAAACTGGATGGAGATGTTCCATAATCGCAACAACACCATGGTCTTTTCGGCCCTTTTTGCTGTCCACATGCCAGTGAAGATTACTGCTGGCCCTGGACAAACTGCTCTAATCTGCACTGCATATGGATAGCAGGTCCATATTCTGGGGTATAATCCAGAATAAGGGCCAGTGCAGTAGTGGCCTCTCGTTTTCATTTAAGCCAGAATAGCCAAAAGAAGAGGGGGCTTAATCTGATTCAAAATATTTGTATCTTACAATGAGACAGACATGTAAATATTGCAATAACATATAGATGCACTGTTCATTGAGGCCTTTAGCCCAACAGCCCAGGAAGTTATCATGGTGGTAGTTGACCTTCAAAAGGACTCCATATTTCACATATGTTCCAAGTGTAAGCCAACTGGATCCACCGGGTGTCACTGGAACCCAGATTTTTCATTCTACCCATTGCCAATATTTGGGGAAATGTTTCATACATTTCTGCTAAACCTATTTAAGTGTTATGGATGCAAGCCACTTAGATATTCCCCAGCATAAACCCTGTTGTGTGTGGGGGGGGGGGAGGAGAGTAGCAGCTATATGAGAACTCAGCTGTGCAGTTGTAGATCTTCCCAATGGACTGCCTTCAACAAGTGTAAGAACAGGAAAGAAAGACTCTTGCCTCTGTGGCATGAAATGTTTCACATTTAGACAGACCTTCATTATGAAAAGGGGCCTTTCTGCACTTGTCTTTGGGTTCATCACCAATATAGACTATGGGCCTCCTTTCTCCATCATAGTCCAAGGGAGGCTCCGCCGACTACTGGTGTCTTCCATCCATATAGGGTGGAATGTAATCCAAATCAAAAGATGCTTGATCTGAATTACCAGTAGATTTAATTAAGCAGGTCCACTGGCAGACCAGTGGGTCTCAGTCCAGAACACAGAGGCACACAGAAGACCTGTTTTCCCGACTACCAGAGGGCTCTACCAGATTTCAGAACCCTCCTCAGAGATTGCCCCTAAAGCTCATGTGAACCTCAGAGTCAGTGCAAAAGCTGATCTGAACCAATGATATTGTGAAGATGGTGCTGATCAGTCCAACTGCTGCGATCACACAGAGAGCCAAATATTTCATTAATTTCGGGATTTGTGCAATGCTTCTGGTTGTGGCCTCTTTCTTTCTTCTTTCTTTCTTTCTTTTGTCCTTCAGAAGCCTAGGAGGGGCTGGAAGAAGATCCAGCAGTACAAACAGAATTGTATCTGGACACACAATTATATCATTCAGCAGCCCTAAAGAGCAACAGCTGGCTCCACCCACTCTGGTTCCAAACACAGCAACAGCTGACCCCTCCCCCTCTGGTTCCACAGTAAAGCTGGCTTTGCCCCCTACAAGAACTGGCTCTGCCCCTCTGGTTCCAAATACAGCAACAACTGACTCTGTCCCCTCTGGTTCCAAAGAAGGCCAGGAGGGGCAGCCAGAAGTAAAGATCATTAAGTGCTCTCCTCACCAAATCTTGCTCTGGGGCCACATCTGCTAGAAAAAACAACCCATATGCAAGAGGGCCACATCATTAGATGTGAATTTGCACATCCCTAATTCACATTCATTCTCTGTCTCTTTGTTTTCTATTTGCAATGTGACAGTTGGGTTAAAGTGCAGCCATCATCTAAGGGGCATTGCAGAACCGCTGAACCAAATTAATAAAAGTAGTTTGCCAGGGATTTTTCAGTGAAGTTTAAAATGGAACTAAACAAACGCTAACCTGGAATGGAGAGGCCAAATAACTTTCCTTCAAGTTCATCCAGGTTATCAGTTTTGATGTCAACATTAACCAGGTCATTAAACAAGTTGGCTTGTATCAGGCCGCCAATAGGGTGATGCTGGTGACTGAGGCCCTTTCTGCACTGGCCCTGATTCTAGATTGCATCCTGGAATAGAGTCCTGCTGTCCGCACGCTGGTGCAGACTACAGCAAGCCCCAGGCAGGGCCTGCCTTCCTAGCATGTGGATAGCAAGTCCCTATTCCAGGATATAATCCAGAGTAAGGCCCCGTGCAGAAAGGGCCTGAGT